>VZTA01000346.1:152139-169998 GCA_013398855.1 Mohoua ochrocephala | reverse complement strand
GGGGCTGCCCGGGTGCCAGCCCTGCCGCGACGTCGCCGGCCGCCCCACTCGCCCGCCTGGCCCGCGGTGCTGGTCCCAGCTGAGCCCCCCCCCACCCCGGCACCGCGGGGATGCCGTTGCGGGGGGCTGCGGTGCCCTGAGCATCCTCTGCGGGGATGGTTTTGGGGTGGTACCCAGCGTGGTACCCCGTGCCTACACGGCCCCGCTCCGGCTGCCGCCAAAAAGATGCTTCTGGAGGTTGGCGGTGCCGTGGAAGCCGGGGCCGGGCGAGGCAGCAGCCAGAGCTGGCCTGACTGGCGTTACTGGTTGGTGGGGGCACCCCTGGGTGCTCCCCGGCCGGGCTGGGCGGATCCGGTTGCAGACAGCCCAGCATCGAGGGGCTGCCAGCGCCTGGGGGGGTCTCCTGGGGCAGCTGCGGGTCCCTGGGCCTGGACCCCCGTCCCTCATGCTGATGACACTGGTGTGCCCGAGCCACTTGCCCTGAGGGCTCTCAGCTTGTGGCACTATTTTGGGTGGGGAAAGATCCCATAATGAGCGAGAAGGGGTGGCATCCCCCATCCACCGAGAGCTGAGAGCCCTCTGCGTGCTCCCTGCTTCATTCCCATGCCCTGTTGTCTTTTCTCCCCAAAACTCCGTGGCTCCTGCCTGGCTCTGCTGGCTCGGCTGTGCCAGGCATTGCCAGACAGCTCCTGCCTGTCCGGCCGGCAGAGCCACCGGGCTGGTTCCCTGCGCAGAGGGCACCGGAAGGCGGCCCGGGGCAAAGACCCCCAGCACACGGCATGCCCAGATGTGGCTGCACAGTGCCCTGGCGATACCGGGCTGGGGGGGAGCAGCTGGCCGGCTCTGGGGGTGCCGGGGATGCCGGGCCGGGGTGCTCCGTGCAGTGCTGGAGCCTCTGTGCGGGTCCTGCCGCGGTTCCTGCCGAGCGGCGTCGCCGAGGGAGCCGGGACCAGTCGGGTGAGTGAGGCTGTGCCGGCGCATGCCGAACCCCACCCCGCTGCTGCTGCTGCGTGCCGGGGCTCCCGGCACCTCTCTCACGCCCACCCCAGCTGTGTGTGTTGGCCGCAGCCTGACCTGGGACATCCCGGTAGGAGGTGATTGGTGGATTCCAGCCTGACCTGCAGTGTCCCAGTTGGAGGTGCTTGGTAGATCCCAGGCTGACTCAGGGTGTCCTGGTTGGAGTTGGAGTTGGTGGATCCCAGATGGGGATGGTGGTGCCAAGGCCAACTCTGGCATGGGGTGCAGCCAGGGATGCCCTGCCCTGGCTCTCCTGGGGACAGGGGGCTAAACTGGTATTTGCAGGCAGAACTGTGACCTGGGGGAATTCGGAGGGTCCTGAGGTTTGCTGGGGGAGGGGGGGGCTCTACCCTCGTTGTTTCTTTGACGGCCCCCCCAGATATGGCGCACCAGGCGTGGAGCTGACAGGCCTGCACAAGGAGACGGCCACCGTCACCCAGCTGCACTTCCTTCCGGGACAGGTACGTGGGTGTCCTGGGGGGGCCTGGCAGCAGCCCCCCAGCAGCTCACACACCCCGCTATCATCCCACCGTCCCCAGGGCTGGCTCCTTTCGCTGCTGGACGACAACACGCTGCACTTGTGGGAGGTGTGCCAGAGGGAAGGCTGCTCCCACCTGGAAGAGACCCGCAGCTTCGGCCTCCCAGGACGCCCAGGGTCCGGCAGCGCTAAGTACTTGCCTGGGGGGGTCCGAGCCGCTCCCCCGCGGGGCTGCGGCCGGAGCAATGCCGCTGCCAGCTGGGAACGGCGCGTGGGAGCAGCCGGCCTGCTCGGGCGGGACGGTGGCCAAGGTCCTCTCTGCCGTGGTGTTTTCCCCACTGGGATGCTCCTCTGATCCCGACTGGGATGCTGAGTGCGGGGAACAGCTCTGGGCTTTTTCTGGTGCTGGCAGGGCCCCGGGGGTGATTAATGACTCTGATTGCTGTCAGCACTGAGGCTGTCTCTGTCCTCGTGGGCTCAGGGGGATGGGGATGTAGGGATGGAGCAGGGGAGGTCTGGGATCTCTTTGACTCTCCCCCAGACCCAACACAGTGCTGACACAGCCCCTGTTCCCCCCCCAGCTGCTCCCCTGGCATCACACGCGTGACAGTGGTCCTGCCGATGGCTGCTGGTGCCATGGTCTGCCTGGGCACTGAGGGAGGTGCCGTGTACTTTGTCACCCTGCCCACCCTGACGCTGCTGGAGGACAAAACCCTCTTCCCAGATGAGATCCTGCAGAGGTGAGAGCCCTGCAGTGTCCCCATGCCCTGTCCCCACCACCCCCAGCCCCGCTCTGACCCCGCCGTGCGTGTCCCCCTGCAGTGTCCCCGATGACTACCGCTGCGGGAAGGCGCTGGGGCCCGTGGAATCCATCCAGGAGCACCCACGCGACGGCAGCCGGCTCCTCATCGGGTACAGCCGGGGGCTGGTGGTCCTGTGGGAGCAGAGCGCTCGTGTTGTCCAGCACCTCTTCCTGGGGAACCAGGTACCGGGGGGGGCTGGTGGGGCTGTGGCCCCGTGTGTGTGTCCCCATCTGGGTGCTGAGCCCCCCGTGTGCCCCCGCAGCAGCTGGAGAGCCTGGCCTGGGAGCAGAGCGGGAAGAGCATCGTCAGCTCCCACAGCGACGGCGGGTACATGGTGTGGGCAGTGAGCGGCACTGGCCAGAGGACCCAGCAGCCCGTCATGTCCACCATCCCCTACGGTACAGAGCGGGGGTCTGGGGGGGGTCTGGGGTTGGGAGCTGATCTCCTCCATCCCAGTGCTACAACCACAGCGTCGGTGTCTTCCTTTCAGGTCCATTCCCTTGCAAAGCCATCAGCAAAATCCTCTGGCGAACCTGCGAGTCAGGGTAGGTGGGTGGGCTGGTCATGGGCACAGGGGGCACTTGGGGGTCCAGGGTCTGATAGAAGCTGCTTCATCCCACTCAGGAACCCCTTCATCATCTTCAGTGGGGGGATGCCACGGGCCAGCTACGGTGACAGGCACTGTGTCAGCGTGCTGCAGGGCCAGACCCTGGCCACGCTCGACTTCACCTCCCGCGTCATCGACTTCTTCACCGTGCAGAGCGCGGAGGTGCCCGAGGGAGGTACGTCCCACTGGGGCCATCCCGGGGAGTGGGTGGTGGTGTGGGGGTCTCCACGTACAGCAGCCATCTCCCCCCTCCCCAGGCTTTGAGAACCCCCGAGCCCTCGTGGTGCTGGTGGAGGAGGAGCTGGTGGCCATCGACCTGCAGACGCCAGGCTGGCCCACCATCCCCGCCCCGTACCTGGCGCCGCTCCACTCCTCTGCCATCACCTGCTCCTGCCATGTCTCCAATGTGCCCCTCAAGCTCTGGGAGAGGATCGTCAGTGTGGGCGAGCAGCAGAGCCCCCGGCAATCCTCTGCGGTCAGTGATGGGGATGGTGGGGAGGGGTCCTGCTGAGCCCCTTCCAGCATAGCCCGGTGGGCTTCATGCCTCCCTCCATCTCCTCTCCATCCCTCCCTCAGGCCTGGCCCATTGATGGGGGAAAGAACCTGGCCCAGGAGCCCACACAGAGGGGGCTTCTCCTCACTGGGTGAGTGGGCTGGCAGGAGGAAGGGGGCCTGGGAAATCCAAAATGTGGGGGGGGGACACATCCACACCCGTTCCTGTGGTGAGGGAGTGGGATGGGGTGGTGGTGGCATCCACTCCCTCTTTTCGGGTGGGCTGCCCCTTCTCGTTCTGGCTGGGCATGAGTGTGTCACCCGCTGCGCTGTCCCCCGTTGTCCCCCCCTCTGGCACAGTGGCTGCCAGCACACAGGCAGCTCTTGTTAGCCGGGCAGATGTTGGGGCCCCGCGCTGACAGGACCCCCCCGCCCAGGCACGAGGACGGCACGGTGCGGTTCTGGGACGCCTCGGGGGTCTCCCTGAAGCCCCTCTACAAGCTGGGCACCGCCAACATCTTCCAGACAGACTGTGAGCACAACGACAGCCTCAACCAGGCGGGCGAGGAGGAGTGGCCGCCGTTCCGCAAGGTGAGGTCCCCTGGGCAGGGGGACGCTGCCGTGGACCACAGCACCCTCCTGGCTCTGCCAGCACCCAAGGGGGCAAACCCAGAGCCAGGCATGGGGGACGCACCTGCTGGAGCCATCCCGGCTGCGCCCCGGGGACGCGTCCCCCGGCTCAGGGCACAGCTGCTGTGTGACGCACTGTGGGGACACAAGAGGACGCTTGTTCCGTGGGCCCCTGTCCCGCGGGTCTGCCCCAGCATGGGGGAGAGAGCCAGGGGGGTGCGTGGGGACAGACTTCTCCTGGGCGTGATGCCCAGAGTGGCCCGTGTGCCACAGCTGGTGGAGGGATGTGGGGGTGCAGGGGGGGCTGCCCCACGGCTGTGTGAGGGGTCCCGGCTGTCCCTTCAGCTGTCCCCTCCCGCAGGTGGGCTGCTTTGATCCCTACAGCGATGACCCGCGCCTGGGCGTGCAGAAGATCGCGCTCTGCAAGTACACGGCCAAGATGGTGGTGGCTGGCACGGCGGGGCAGGTAGGGTGGCAAGGACAGAGCAGGGGCTGCCAAGCACCTCTTGGCTCCCCCATTGGGGACCCATGGCATGAGGGGGCTACAGGCCCTGCAGATCCCCTTGGTTGTCCTTGAAGGGTTTCTACCCGTGGGTTTAGCCCCCGGTGTGCAGCAGGCCGGCTGCGTGTGGGGGGGGGTCCAGCGTGTCCCCCTGTCTGTGCTTGTCCCTGCAGGTGCTGGTGATGGAGCTGAGCGATGAGAAGTCGGAGCACGCGGTCAGCGTGGCCACCGTGGACCTGCTGCAGGACCGCGAGGGCTTCACCTGGAAGGGCCACGACCGGCTGGCCCCCCGGAACGGGCCCCTCCACTTCCCCCCCGGCTTCCAGCCCAGCGTGCTGGTGCAGTGCGTGCCCCCCGCCGCCGTCACTGCCGTCACCCTCCACTCCGAGTGGAACCTCGTGGCCTTCGGCACCAGCCACGGCTTTGGACTCTTCGACTACTACCGGCGCAACCCCGTGCTGGCCAGGTATGGGGGGACCTCGGTGCTGGGGACCCCCTGGAGCGACGTGGGGGATGCTGAGCAGCGTTGGTGCCCGCAGGTGTACGCTGCACCCCAACGACTCGCTGGCTATGGAGGGGCCCCTGTCCCGCGTGAAGTCCCTCAAGAAGTCCCTGCGTCAGTCCTTCCGCCGCATCCGCAAGAGCCGCGTGTCGGGCAAGAAGAGGCTCAACGCCAGCAGCCCCTCCAGCAAGGTGGGCAGGGAGTGGGGGGCCACTATGGCAGCTCCTTGTCCCCACCTGGCAGGGACTGACCCCGCGTCCCCTCCCCAGGTGCAGGAGGCCAACGCACAGCTGGCGGAGCAGGCGGGCCCCCCCGAGGTGGAGATGACGCCGGTGCAGCGGCGGATCGAGCCTCGCTCGGCCGATGATTCGCTTTCGGGGGTCGTGCGGTGCCTCTACTTCGCCGACACCTTCCTCCGTGATGGTGAGACCCCCCCTCCCTCCCCGGGAAAAGCCTCCAAGCTGGGTCTGGCTGGTGCCACGCTGTGGGGAGGGGGCTCTGACGCTGCTCCACCCCCACAGCCGCCCACCACGGCCCCACGATGTGGGCAGGGACCAACTCCGGGTCGGTGTTCGCCTACGCCCTGGAGGTGCCGTCGCAGGAGAAGTTCTCGGAGCGGGCGGTGGAGGCGGTGCTGGGGAAGGAGATCCAGCTGATGCACCGGGCGCCGGTGGTGGCCATCGCGGTGCTGGACGGGCGGGGGAACCCCCTGCCCGAGCCCTACGAGGTGTCCCGGGACCTGGCCAAGGCCCCCGACATGCAGGGCAGCCACTCCATGCTCATCTCCTCTGAGGAGCAGTTCAAGGTGAGTGCAGGGCTGAGTGTCCCACTGTGGTAGAGATGGGACACAAAACGTCCCATGTCCTCTTTGGATGTCCTCATCACGCGGGGACAGGGCTGGAGGTGACCAGTCAGGTTGGGGGGCACTCCTATGCCTGTTCTAGGGTGGTGGATCCAAGGGGAAGGTGCCCCCCTAAACCCAGCAGGTTCCTGTTCTCCCCTGACCCCGGCTCCTCTTGCCCCCCCCAGGTGTTCACGCTGCCCAAAGTGAGCGCTAAGACCAAGTTCAAGCTGACAGCACACGAGGGCTGCCGGGTGCGGAAGGTGGCCCTGGTGAGCCTGGCCAGCGCTGGCTCCGAGGAGCGCCTGGAAAACTGCCTGGCCTGTCTCACCAACCTGGGGGACATCCACATCTTCACCGTGCCCAGCCTGCGGCCCCAGGTCCACTACAACTGCATCCGTAAGGAGGACATCAGTGGCATTGCCTCCTGTGTCTTCACCAAGCATGGCCAAGGTGAGGGCACCAGGTGACCTCCTGTGTCGATGGGATGTTGACCCCACCTGCAGCCCTGTGGGGGATCCCTGAGGCTCCTTGTTGTCCCCCCTGTAGGTTTCTATCTAATTTCACCATCCGAGTTCGAACGCTTCTCGCTGAGTGCCAGGAACGTGACGGAGCCGCTGTGCCGGCTGGAGGTCGCCCGGCTCCAGGACACCTCCTGCCTCAGGTGGGCTGTCTTGGGGCCGTGGGGGGCTTTGCTATGGTAGAACCCCTGTACACCCACCCCATGACACCGGTTCTGACCGTAACTTCTCCCTGTTTCCTTCCAGCAACAGCTCAACGGTGACACCGAAGCTGCCACAGGCGAACGGCACCCACGTCCCACGCAGCTCCGAGGGCCAGCACTCCCCCTCGGACAGCGACCGTGAGTGACCACCCTGTCCCTGCACACACAGCGTGTCCCATAGCCCTGCTCCAGGCCTGGCCCTGTGTCCTGGCTGTCCCCAATCCCTCCTGTCCCACGACTCCCCAGGGTCCCCTGAGGAGCACCCGGCCGCCTTCTCGCCTGGCCCCATCGACTCCCCCAACAGCAGCATGGAGAACCCGCTGGACACCACTGGGGACATCACCGTGGAGGAAGTGAAGGATTTCCTGGCGTGAGTGGGGTGGGAGTGGGGTAACCGGTGCTGAGGGGCCGTGGCAGTGCCTCTCACCCTGCTCTGCCCCAGGTCCTCGGAGGAAGCAGAGCGGAATCTGAGGAACGCCAGCGAGGACGAGGCCCGGCCCACGGGGATCCTCATCAAGTGAGGTCAGTGAGGGGCTGGTGGTCCCTGGGGTGGGAGTGGGATTTGGAGCTGGGACCCCAGCATAGTGCCCTGGCATCACGGGAGGATGGAGTTGTGGCCTCTGGGGCTTGTAGTGGAAGGGGAGCAGGGGCAATGCCGGTCCTGAGCCCCCCCCGAGGTCTCCTTCTGAGGAGCTGCATCACCCACAGGCATCGCTGGCCTCCCTGACCCATCTCAGTGCTCGGATTCCCGGGATGCGCGACTCGACTGGACCCCCGCGCCCCCTCCCCATGTAACGTAGACTCGCCTCCTCTCTAACATCCGCGCCGGCCGCCGCCGCGCCCCGGCTCCGGCACTCCCCACACACCTCCCTGCCCGGCCGCCGGCCCCGGAGCCCCGGAGCCCCGAGCCGGGGCCGTGGGACACAAACTCTTCCCGGGGAAGATAAGTTCCTTTTTTATACACGGTCGAGTGTCACTGTCCCCTGCTCCAGAGCCCCCTTCCTGGGGGATGCTGCTGCTTCCCTGGCTCCACGGGGAGGGCTGGGGCTTGTGGGACCCCCCTTGTCCCCCGGTTTTGGTCCCTTGGGGCAGTGGGGGGTCAGAAGCCCCCGGGCACGGCCCCCCCATCCCCTGGTCTGTGTTTACATGCCCGGCTCCCTGCAGTTTACAGCCCCGTTCCCTGCCTGCCAGGAGGCTCTGGCTGCCGCACAGGGACTGTCCCCAGGGGAGCCCAGCGGGGATCCCCTGGCTCCTAAGTGGGCAGCAGAGGCCTCGAGCAGCCCAAGGAGGGGCACGGTGGGGGGTCACAGGTGGCCTTTTTCTCTTAGTGGCTTCTCCAAGGGCTATTCTCCAGGTTGGGCTCTGTGCCTGCTGCTCCTTTCTAATTCCTGCCACGGGGTGGGTTTGGGATGGGATCACGCTGTGGAATTACACACCGGCTCCTGGTCCTGGTCCGTGTTGGTGCTGGGGGGGGGCAGATGGGGCTGCCCCAGCCCCCTCCTGCCCCAGGCTGGGCTGCCCCACCCTGGGGGTCTCACTGTGCCAAATCCCCCCTGGGCTCCGAGCCCGGCCTCGTCCTCCCGGGGAGCTGCGGTGACGCCGGCTCTGTCCCCTGGCCTGTGGTGGCTGTTCCCACGGGGCTCAGCTGGCCCCTGCCCCTCTCCTTTTGGGGACCCGGGGCCGCTGTGCCCCCCCCGGGCTCTCCTGCGGTACGTGTGTGGCTGGGGGGGGTCGGGCTCTGTCGCTGCCGGCCGAGGCCGGGGCTGTAGCGTCCCTGGTAGAACCCCCCCCACGTCATCCTTTTTTTTTGGTAAGATGAATTTAGCATTGTTTAGTTATTAAAAATACTGGTTTTTAATATTGAAAATAAAGCATTTAATATCAACTGCTTGGGCTGCAGGTGTTTGCTGAGCCTTGGAGCCAGGTGAGTGCTGGGGCTCCCCTGAGCTGCAGAGGGGCACGATCAGGGTGGGGGGTGACCCCATTTGGGAGTGAGTCAGAGCTGGGACAGTGTCGAGGTGAGAAGTGCAGCCTTTATTGATATGATCCAGATGGGCTGATCCCCGCTGGGGCTCCATCCCCCAGGACAGCAGGGACCAGCTGTAAGGCCCAGGGCTGAGAGCCCCTCACTCCCCCCAGTTCTCCTTAGCAAAGCATCCTCCCACCCAAACTGGGAATCACTCCTGTCCCCCAGTCGCAGGGGGAGCTCGGCACTGGTGTGGGGCAGCAGCATCCTCAAGCAGGGCGTGGCAGGGGCCCACACTGCCCCGTGTGCCCCCCCAGGAAGGGAAGGGGCTGAGCTGGGCCCCGTGCTGGGAGAAGGGGGGACAGAGGGACAGCCCAAGTGATCCCCACTGGCCCCGCTCGGGGGGAAGCGGCTCCAGGCCGAGCCTGGCTGGGTGCAGGCGTTGGCGGCAGCGTGGGGTGCCGGGGTCCGGCCGTGCCGGGGGGGCCGTGGCCGGAGCACCGGGTGCCCCCGGCCCTTAGGTGGGCGGCTTGCGGAACACGCTCCAGGCGTGGAAGCAGCGGGTGAAGGGCCAGGGCTCGTTGCCTTTCCGCACCAGCCGGAGCTTGCGGGGATGCGTGGGGTCCTTGGAGCGCATGTGCTGGATGTAGACCTAGGGCAGAGTGCAGCCGTGGGGGTCCCGGCCCCCTCCCACCCCCACGGCTGGGTATTCCCCAGCCCAGAGCTCTGCACCACCCAGATCAGGGCTTTGAGGGGAGATGAAGTGCCCAAATCCTTCCCCCCACAGTCCCAGGATGGAGGGAAGCCTTACCTGGCACGCCTTGAGGCTCAGCTTGATCTCCACCTGGCTGGTCTGGGTGCCCACCCACATGTAGACCTGCAGAAAGGATCAGCAGCCAGGCTCAGCCCACAGAGCCACTGGGAGATCTGGGCCCAGGACAGCCTCATGCCCCCAGCTCACCTCCCGCCCGTTGTCCAGCAGCATGATGTCATCATCAGCCAGGTCATCCTGGCAGAAATCGGAGCACTTCTCTGACACGGAGAAATAACCTTTCTCATTGGAGCATCTGCAGGGAGATGGGACAGCGTCAGGCATGAGTTTGTCAGGACTCCGCTCGTGCAGAGGGACAGGATGTGATGGAGCAGCTGTTTTGGCTGGTGGATTCCCAAGGGGGATGGGCTCTGTGGGAGGAAGGGAACCAGCACAGACTGGAGCATTCCCCTCCAGGCCAGTGCCCACCTGAAGAGCCGTGAGTGCTTCATGTAGTCGGCATCTTCATCGTAGGGCTTCTGGCCCCCAATGCCCACCCAGAAGAAGTTTTCAGGTTCTTCTCCCTCGTTGATGACCTGCAAGGGCAGGAACAGGGCTGAGCGTGGCCTGGGTGGTCACTGTCACCCAGGTAAGGTGGCACTGAGCCCCACTCACCTGTTTGCTGTAGGAGTCATCGAACATGTGGTTCATGATGTCCTCGGCCAGCTTGGCCTCGTCAGGGTCGGCTGCCCGGCCCACCCAGGTGTAGACGATGCCCTGGTTGTCTGTGCTCTCAAAGGGCACCTGGGGGAGGCTGGAGTCAGGGCTGCCCAGGGGGGCAGGAGGGCACCCGGGCAGCCCTGAGGATGTTCAGCCACGAGCAGTACCTTGAGGATGAAGCAGAACTCGGAGTTGAGCAGAGCAGCGTCCGTGTTGATCTGGATGCACCTGGAGACGGAGCCCCCGAGGCACAAATCAGTGGGAGACCCAGCAGCTGTGCCCACCAGCAGGTATCCCACCTGGACCTGGCACCCCTGGGTGCTGCCTGGCCCCGAGCAGCCCTGGGGCACTGACCTGGTGCACAGGGCCCCGCCGTTGGTGCGGATGTGGTACAGGCTGGGCTGGGGAGTGCTGACCCGGTCCTTCCGCTTGCCCCGGTGGATCACAAACCTCCTCTTGAAGTGCGAGAGGAACTTGGGGTTCTCCTGCTGCTGGGTCATGCGCACCACCTGGGCAGGGGTGGGTGTCAGCAGGGGGCCACGGGGACCTCCCAAACACAGCCCCAAGCCCCGGCTGCACCCCCCTGCCAGCCCCCATCTCTGCTGCCGTCCCCTGCCTCAGCCTGAGGGGCAGAGAGGGGATGGGGAAGGAAAGAGGCAAAGCTGGGGCACCCCTGTGTCACCCCCAAACTGTGTCACCTCCAGCTTGCCGCGGAAGTGACTCTCAAACTTCTTCTGGAGGCTGAAGGTGAAGGTGAGCCAGCCCATGTTGGAGGCCTCTCGGCCCTGCCAGAAGTAGACGATGCACTGGGAGTCTTCCTCGGGCTGCTTCTCCTCCTCTTCTTCCTCACCCTCCTCCTCCCCTTTGCCTTCACCCTTCTTCTTTTTCTCCTCATCCTCCTCATACTCCACTGGCACCCAGTACCTGAGGGTGGGAACGGGGAGTGATGTGAGGGATGGGACAGTCGGGAGGACTGGGCAGGGAGGTTGGGGACACAGTGGTCCACCAACCCCTGAGAGGGGACAAGCCAGGTGTCACCTGCACAGGAAGACATAGCAGTCGTGGGTGTGGAAGTGGCCAAACTCCTCCTCAGGCAGACGAGTGAATTTCTTGCCCTCCAGCACGAAGCCCTCCATGCCATCCAGGTCCTCGTTCCACTCCTCCATCAGCTGCTCCGCCTGCGGCCCCACGTGCTCTGTCAGCCCCCCAGCCCTTCCATCAGCACCCAGCCCCACGCCATGGGGGATTCATGGGGGTCCCCAGCCCTACCTCGCTGAGGGGCATGGGGGGCTGGCGGGGCAGGAAGAGCGCCGTGAGGTCGGCCTTCATCTGGTCCTTCTTCTCGGCGTCTTTGCGGACCTTGCCGGCCAGGCCGCCGTCCTGCAGCACTGTCTCGGCGTTCCGGGTGTAATCCACGCGCAGGACGTCGTCCCAGTTTTTGAACTTGGACTTGAACACCTACATCACAGAATCATTAAGGCTGGAAAAGACTCCCAAGACCATCGAGTCCAACCTGTGACCGATCCCCACCTTGCCAACCAGACCAGAGCACGTCCAGTCACTCCTTGAACACCTGCAGGTGTTCAAGGTGTAATTGGGGAGCGGGTACCACACCGTCCGAGGGGTCCGTGCCCTACCTGGCACTCGGTGCCCTCCAGGTTCCTGGTGACCATGGCGTGCTTGGGCCGGTGCAGCATCGTGCACAGCTCCTGGCTCAGCTTCAGCGCCGCCGCCCGCACCAGCCGCGACGACTTCCTCCCGATCCAGATGAAGACGTCGGACCAGCAGTCCAGGATGTACACGCTCTTGGTGTCCAGCAGGCTCTGCAGCTGAGGGCACCGCAGGGAAGAGGGGGTCAGGCACCCGCAGGCATTCCCAGCTGGAAAACACCCTGCCCGCTCCCGACAGAGCAGAGCATCCCCCAGCCGGGCGCTGCTGGCCGAACCTCCCTCTCCCAGGGCATAGCTGGAGGCAGAAAGGGCACGAAACCAGTCTCACTGGTCAGACTGGGAGAACCTCCCCGCCCCATCCTACCAGGCGCATCTCTGGCATCAGATCAGCCTTCAGCCTCTTCTTGTGCTCCACGGAGAGCTTGTAATTGATCTGGGGCAGCTCCAGGTAGCCCAGACCGAGGCCGACCTGCAGAGGGGACGGGGACAGATGTTACTGGGGGCTGCAGGACCCCAGCAGTGCTGGTGGCCCTGTGGATGCAGCTCCTCACCTTGTACAGCTTGGGCTTGTGGGGCTGGAAGTCATCGGGGACGCAGGGTCGGATCTCCTCGGGCTGCCCCCCCAGCATCTCCCAGAATTCGGGGGTCTCCTGGCCCTGGGTGAGCAGCGTGATCTCGGCCTTGCCCTTCCGCTCGTTCTTGTTGATCTTCTCGGCGAAGAGCCTGCGGGGGGAGCAGGTGAGACGGCAGGTGGGCTCCCCACACCCCAGCACCCCCACCAGCCCTACCTGGCCTTGGTGGTGCTGCTCAGCGTGGCCTGGCTCCCGCGCCACACCAGGAGGTCGAGGCCGTGGTCCAGGAGGAAAACAAACCTGGTGGAGAGAGGCGAGAGGAGTCAGGAGAGAGTGAGGTGTGCCGAGCATCCTCCTCATCCTGGGGGTCCCTGCAGGGCACCAAGGGGGGTTTGAACCCATATCCTTGTAGGAAGGTGCTGGAACAGCCCATTTGCACCACAGAACTGCGGCTATATTATCTCAGGTGGACCCTGCTGAACCTCCTGCAGGGACCCTGTGTCCCCTGGCCACTCACCGGGGGTCCAGCGATGTCCCTTTCAGTGCCACCGGCTCCAGCTTGACGTTCTTCTTCCCGTAGACACGGTACAGCCTGGGGAAGGGACAGCCACGGTGGGACATGGGGCACTGCCTGCCCCACACATCCCCCCAGGCCCTGTCCCCAGCTGTACCTGGTGACATACTGCGTGTCCTCAACGGTGAAGAAACCGCTGGCCGTGCCACCCTCGATGTAGGAGATGTCATTGTCGAAGACCTGGGGGCGGGGAGGGGGTGAGGGTGGGACAGGAGGGGCTGGGGGCTACAGGGGAGCTGGGGGTTGGCCTCACCTGGAGGAACTCTTCGCTTTCATCCCCCATCTCCTCCCGGATGCTGCGGCACTCGGCCCCCAGGTAGTTGCGGAGGTTGACGGCGTGGATGGCGGAACAGGCCTTCTTGTCCAGCGTGGCCTCCTGCCCGATCCAGTAGTAGATCTCCCAGTTGAGGGAACCGTTCTCATCCAGGAAGGTCTGGGAAGGACAGGGTGTGAGGTGGGATGGCTGCAGCTCCGGGCAGGGGATGTGGGGGACCCTCGGTCCTCCCCGGGTACCTTGAGCACGATGTAGCAGTCAGCCTCGTAGAACTTGCCGTGGAAAGCCTCGTCCACCAGCGTGGGCACGAAGTTCTCAATCTGCCAGACGCAGAGGCCGGGCAGCTGCCCCACGTCCTCGCTGAAGAACTCTGAGTAGTCCAGCTGTGGCTTCTCCAGGCCCTGGTCCCAGCGCCGCGTCTTCAGGTCCGGTGCCTTCGCCTCCCCACTCTCCTGTGGGACGGGCACCGGTCAAGTTGAGGACAACGGGATCCCCGCTGGCACCCAGGGTAGGCCAGGGACACTGGGATGCCCTCAGGGCCCCTCTCCCACCCCAGACCCTACCTCTATCTTCTTATTCTTCTCCTGGGCCACGTCCGACATCCCCTTCAGCACCTGCTTGGCCTGGTCGTCCTGGGCAGAGTCCTTGCGCCGCCGGAGCCGCATCTTGCGGGCCAGCGGGTCCTTGGTGCTGCTCCCTGGGGACACGGGGACAGGGTGAGAGGCGGCCACACCTGAGGGGCACCCCATGGAGCACGGCTCAGCTCCCAGCCCCTCCCAGGGCTGTGCCAAGGCAGGGGCCGTGCCCCCCCGTCCCTACGCGCGTACCCGCGGCGGCGGCGGCTGCGACGGTGGCGGGGGAGGCTCCGGCCAGGCGGAGCTGGTTCTGCAGGGAGAAGTCGATGTTGTACCACTCCGAGGACCGATCCGCCGGCTTCGGGGGCATCACCAGGTTGGGGTTCTCGCGCACGTCCAGGATCTGCCAAGGAGGGCACAGAGACCTCAGTGAAGCACCCGCTCACGGGGACATCGAGGATGCGACACGGGATGGAGATCTCCGGAGCACTCCAAGCTTCAGCGAGATGGATGTGGAGGGAACCCCGAATCCACGGCCTGCCTGGGCTGAACCATGTGCCAGACTGCAGGTATTGGCCCTGAGCTCCCCTGCCCTCACCTCATCCACCCCGCCCTACAGCCCTGGGATGCCAGGCAGGTGCTGGGGCTGTGGAGGAGCCAGCCCAAGGCCAAGAGATGCTGGGTGCTCACCTCCACGTCCGTCAGGAAGTGGATGGCCTCCGGCAGCGTCACCAGGCGGTTCTTGTTCAGCACCAACTTCCTCAGCTTGGAGCACCTGTGGGACAGCGATGCTGGTCACAGGCCAGCCCAGGTGACCACACAACCTCTGTGTTCCCTCTCGGGGACACAGCAGATCTGGTTGTGCGTTCCTGACCTGCACAAGCTCTCGGGGATGAGCTCCAGGTTGTTGTTGGCCGCCATGAACTCCTCAAGGTTGGTGAGCTTGCCGATGCCCGAGGGGATCCCGTCAAAGTCCAGCTTGTTGGAGTTCAGGTACATCTTCTTCAGCTTGGTCAGCTTACAGATGGCCGACTGGGGAAGGGGGAGATGGCGGGGTGAGGGAGAACCATGGAAACATGAGCAGGGATGGCACATAGGGGCAGGGACATACGGGTAAGGAGGTGAGCTGGTTGCGGGACAGGTTGAGGGTCTCCAGCTGGGTCCACTGGTCGATGCAGAGGGACAGCTCCGTGATCTGGTTGCTGCTGAGGTTGAGGCGCCGCAGGCTGCCCAGGGTGTAGAGACACTCGGGGACACGGCTGAGGTCGTTGCAGGACAGGTCCACGTCTGGGGGAACAGACAACGGGGTGACCCCACCAGCCAGACCCACACCAGGGCTGAGAGAGCCCCAGAGGGCTCTGTGGGGCTGGATGCCCCAGCCCTACCTGCCAGGTTCACCAGGCCCTCGAGGCTGGTGGGCAGGTTGCTCTGCGTGCGCTGGGTGTTCCGCAGGTGGAGGGTCTGCAGGGCCGTCATCGCCGGGAGCTGCCTGCGGACCACGGAGAGCCACGGGGCAGAGGGAGCGTCAGGATGGAGCAGGCACCGGCCCAGCCCTGCCAGGCCAGGATCCAGCCCGGGAAGCGGGGCCGTACCGGAGCTGCGCGTGCAGGAGGGGGTTGTTGTTGAGGATGAGGGTCTGCAGGTGGACCAGGCGCCTCATCTGTGGGGGGAGACTCTCCAGCTTGTTGTCGCTCAGGTCCAGGTAGAGCAGGTCCGTCAGGTTGATGAAGAGCTGGTTGGGGATGGTGTCGATGCTGCAGGGATAGGGGGAAATTCAGGGCTGCCTGGGACCTGCACCAGCCCTGGGTCTCCCTCGAGGAGGGGCAGACAGCAGGACACAGAGCGAGGTGCAGTGACAGATAGAGGTGGCCATGGCCAAGAGGGGGAGATGGCCTGGCCTGGACCCACCTGTTGTGGCCAAGGTTGAGGACCAGCATGTTCTTGGCATTCTCCAGCTCCCGGGGACACTCTGTGAGCTGGTTGTAGCTCAGGTCCTGGGAAAACGGGAGCACAAAGCAGCTGTCACCCTCTGCCCCACACCCAGCCACCAGCACCCAAACCTGAGGACTGAGGGGTGTCTCCAGGGGCACAGCAGGAGCTGGACCAGCACACAGGGAAGCCAGCCATGGCATCAGCCTTTAAAGGAGGCATTGCCAGAGGGTCATCCTGCCGACAGCCAGCTTCCCTGGAGCTCAGGCGAGGGCTTGGGACTGGTGTTCCCGAGGAGCACGAGGAGCCACCAAGGTGCAGGAATGGGATCCAGGAGTCTGAGCTGGCTCCTGCATCAGCTGAGGAGACTCTGCACCCACCAGCACTGAGAGGTCATCCAGCTGGAAGATGTCATCAGGGACTCCCGAGTTCTTCAGGCTGTTCGCACGAGCCACAATTGCCTGGAAAGGGGAGAGAGGCAGGAATGCCTCAGGCCTGCTGAGCCCCCAGGGCGGCCAGGTATGATCCAGGTATGATCCTTGTGTGCCCTCAGATCCCAGAGGTGCCTGGGGACCCCTGAGGCACGAGGGGGACACTCACCCGGAGGCAGGGCAGGCCGGAGAGCTCTCCATGGAGCGTGGTGAGGCTGTTGTGACTCACGGAGAGGTGTTCCTGCAGGGAAGCCCCAGAGAAGCCCCAGTGAGCAGAGAGAGGAGCTGGGGCTCTGCAGGGCAATGGTTGAGCCCCCACACTGATGTGGAGGCTCCTCCATGCCAAGAGAGCTGGGGACCTGTGAAACCCTGACACACACAGGGCTGCTGGGACACTCCCAGTCTCAAACTGGTTGGCCCAGCGTGCCTGCGCTGCCTCCACATCCCTCATTCCCTGGGGTAGCCCTGGCTGGACACCTCAGCCCTGCTGCAGGGTTTGGGGTGCTCCGGGATGCCACCGAGCTGGCCTGTGGCAGTCCCACACAGTCCCTGTGCAAACAGATCCCAGTCCTTGGAAACGCCTCTCGCTGGGTGATCTGGAAACAGACGTGGGCACTGCTGGGGTAGGAGGAATTTCTCTGGGGAAATGTTTTCCTCTGAGCATCACCAGCCCTGTGCTGCCTGCTCAGGAAAGCAAGGAATTGGCAGGCTGTGGGCGGGATGCCAGCATTTAAGTCTTGCTGTGGCCCCCAAGCACCTGGCAGGGCTGGTGGGAACACGGCTCCGAGCGGCACGGAGGGATTCCTTGCACCTGGCACAGGGACAGGGACTTCTGGCAGCACTTAAAGCACTGACTTTGTCTGGCGCTGACAGGATGAGGTCCCTGACGTGCTGTGGACACCACCAAAGCCAAGGGCCTGGTTGAACCACCCGAACAACAAAGCCAGGCAGCTGCCAGCTCCTGCTCTTTATATACTTTAGCAAAGCAGAAGGAAAAAAAAGCCCCCAAAAACCTTGATCCTCTCCATTTTAACCATCACTCTTCCCTTCTGCTACAGAGCAGAGGATCTAAGCATGCTCTTTAATCTGGTTTTCTAGGAAAACAAGGTGAAACCGAGTGCAAGTCCATCTCAACCCCATTCCTGACAGCTCCTGCATCTGATTTCAACCACGCATTGTAGCTATTATTAGGCACCAGAGCATCCACCGCTGAGCCACGAGGCTGGCAGGGAACAGGCTCCCGTCAGATCCCACGGCCCCAGCGGGACAGAGGAGCCCCGTTCCATCCCAAAACATGGGGCTCACCAGCTTCTGGAGGGCAGCGAGCTCCTCGGGCAGGTAACAGAGCCCCGTGCGGTTCAGCTTCAGCCAGCGCAGGCTCGTCATCGCCTTCACATGCTCCGGGAAGTATCCGCCCTGGAGAGGAGGAAGAGGGTGAGGAAACCACCTGTCCCATGGGATGAGGGTCTGGGGACCTCAGGCTGATTGATGCTCTGTGGTCACGGGAGGTTTGGAATCGAGCAGTCCTATGGGACTGGGAACTGTGGGGATTGGGATCAACCCAATCCCATAAAATTGGGAACTAGGGGGCTGGGATCACCCAGTCCTAGGGGACTGGGAGCTGGGGGACGGGGATGGATCATTCCTAGGGGACTGGGAGCTGGGAGACTCAGCTCCTATGGGACCGGGAACTGGGATCGCCCAGTCCTACGGGAGTGGGAGCTGCAGGCTCGGGGATCACCTGTCTCTCTGGGACCCCGTGGGCTGGGGGCCGGGTTGCCCAGCCATAGCGGTTTGGTGG
>VZTA01000346.1:134084-151514 GCA_013398855.1 Mohoua ochrocephala | reverse complement strand
GAGGCTTTGCGGCAGGGCCGGGTGAGGAGCGGGTGACCCTTCCCCGGCGTGTCCGTTCCTTCTCCGGGATGTCCCTTCCTTTCCTGGGGTGTCCCTTCCCGGGGGTACCCGTTCTCTGGGGTGTCCCTTCCTTCCTTGGAATGCCTCTTCCTTCCCTGGGGTGTCCCTTCCCTGGGGTGTCCCTCCCCCGGGGTGTCCCTTCTCCGGCTGACCCTTGCTCCCTCTCCGCACCCAGGCGTCCCGGCGGCGGCGGGAGCCTTTGTCCCGGAGGAAAGCGGGTCAGCGGAACCCTTTGTTCTCCAAACCCTCCCGCCCTGCGGGCTGGGCCCGTCCCCGGGTGACAGCTCCCCCAGCCCGGGCTGACACTGCTGTTCTCCGCAGGGCGACCATGGCGGCGTTTTGGCACCAGCGGGGCAGGCGGCAGGAGAACGGCGGGCTGGGCAGTGTCCTCGACGGGCTGGGCAGCGTGTTTGACGTGCTGCTGGCCAACGCCAGGCTGGTGCTGGGCGTCAGCGGCGCGGCCGTGCTGGCCATCGCCACGCTGGCCGTCAAGAGGGTAAGGCTGGGGCGGGGATCAGAGCACGGGAAGATGCCCAGGAGAGCTGGGTTGGCCCCGGTGTGGTGGGGCAAGATGTGCCACAAACCTCGATGTGTGCTCCTGAGCTGGTTCCTTGCACGTGGCACAAATGCCACCGGTGCTGGCAGCAGTGCTGTGGGTATGGAGCTGCCCGCTCCCACCCTTTGGGACCGTGTATACCTCCATGTTCCGTTTGCCTGGAGCATTCGGGATACAGCATCCCACCTCAAAAAGCACCTGGGACTTAAGTTGTATTTGAGTATCTGTTTCCTGTGTAAAACCTGCAGGAAGATGATGTGTACCTTCGTGGCCCCCCAAACTGGGTGTTTTTCTGAGCAGAAGCCTTGAGTGAGGCTGTCCCCCCATGTGTGTGCTCCCGAGGGGCTGAAACAAAGACAACAACTTGTCCACTTGGGTTTTCCTTCCCTCCAGCTGATCGACCGAGCCACCAGCCCTCGGGATGAGGGCGATCCCAAAGCTGAGCAGAAGTCCCTGGAGGAGAGCTGGCAGGACTTGGCGTTGATCAAGACAACACCAAAACCCCCCAAGAAGCAGAGAAGGGAAGACCTCAGCGAGCCTCTGCTCTCTCCAGCTCGGCCTCTGGTTCCAGGTGAGGCTCGCGGTGTCCAGCCGGGAAGATCACCTTGATGTGCTCGGGCTGCTCCCGGCAGTCTGGGAGCTCCGCGTTATTTTTAGCTCAGTGTCCGGAAAGCCGAGCCGACTGAGCCTGCCCTCCTGGGAGGCTCCCGAGCCACGGCCCCTTTTTAGGCAATGCCTGTGGAAACGGGACCTCTGATAACAGCCGGGATGTCCCGGCCAGGGCCGTGGGGCGGGGGCTGTCGGGGTTGGTTTCCTCTGGAGCGGCGTTGGCTGCGCTCGTTTTCTGGGTCAGCTCTGCCTGCAGGAAGGTGCACTCGGGAGCTGCCGCAGACAAAGGCTGCCTTGTCCGGCTGCCCACAGAGATGGCGTTTTTCCAAGTGGGAAACTGGCCCAGCTCGGTCCAGGGCATGTCCTGAGATACTGGACCCAGAGCAGCATCGTTTGTAGGATCCTTGTGGGAGGAGGTGGAGGGGCAGGCACTGATCTCTCTGATGACCGGTGACAGGACGTGAGGGAACAGCAGGAGCTGTGCCAGGGGAGGGTTAGGCTGGATATTAACAAAAAGGTTCTTCTCCCAGAGGGTGGTCAGGCACTGACCAGGCTCCCCAGGGAATGGTCACGGCCCCAAGGCTGCCAGAGCTCCAGGAGCATTTGGACAATGCTCTCAGGGACAGGGTGGGATTGTTGGGGTGTCCTGTGCAGGGCCAGGAGTTGGACTGAATGATCTTCATGTGTCCCTTCCAGCTCAGCATATTCTGTGATTCTCTGACCCTGGCAGCGCGTCCCTTGCCTGGTTCCCATCTCTAGCTGAGAAGGGAGGCTGGGAACAGTCAGGTTTTGAGGTTGGTTTGGGCTCTGGGGGGCTGGGAAGTGCCATTAGCATCAGAGGGCTCGGCGGGGGCCCTCGGCGAGGGCAGTGTCACCTCCAGAGGGGTGGGCTGAGAGCTGGGCACCCGACTCGTGCCTTCCCCTCTGCCGCTGAGGGTTGCAGATGATCTACTCAGAGCTGTGACTTCTCCTTTCCCTTCTCACAGATCCCAGAGGCTCCTCTGCCCCTCTGGGGGCTCCTCAGGTCAAGTCCAGCCCCCTGCGCTGCCTCACGCTGCAGGAGAAGCTCCTCTCACACAGCAGCCAGCTGGCTGTGCCCGAGATCCAAGCGTCCCTCGTCCCGCAGCTGGCCAGGAGCATCTGCACCCAACTGCAGAACTTCCTGCGGAGCAAGTGCCCCGAGCTGCCCTTCGGCCGCCTCTTCCTCAGCGGAGCCCTGCTCGACGGCCTCGAGGTCCTGGCAGCTGACCACATCCACCTCATGCTCCCGGTGGTGCTCGACGCCGGGCTCTGGAGCCTCATCTCGGGAGAGGACACCGTGGTGAGGAACCCCCAGTACTGGATGGTCAAGAGGATCGATCTGGGGTATTTCCCTCGTGGGTGCAGCCCCTGGGACAGGTTCATTGTGGGCCGGTACCTCTCCTCCAACGTGCTCAACGAGACCCTCCACAAGCTGCTGGTGGCCTCCATCAACTGGCCGGCCATCGGCGGCCTGCTGGGGTGTGCCATCCACCCCGTCGTGGCCTCCCGGGAGCTGAAGCTGGAAGTCAAACACGATCAGGTCGAGCTGAGCATCACCCTCTTCCCAGTGGTGGAAATGGAGGACAAGGTTCTTCTGGCTGTTCCTCCCGAAGGAGGACTGGTGGAAAACCTCTGGCTGGAGAGCTTTTACAGGGCGGAGGTCTCGAGGGTGAAGGAGCTGGATGCCGGCGACTCCGGGGCTCGGCAGCTCTGCCTCCGCATCCTGAACGGCGTCTGCAGGAGCCAGCGCAGCCTGCACAAACTGGGCGGCAGCCCCGTGGCCCACGTCGTCCTGCACCTCAGCGACGCTGCTTCGGACTGGGCAGAGGAAAGCCTCGCCGACAGGTTCCAGCAGGTGCTCGAGGAGCTGGTGGCCTACCTGGAGAAAGGGGTCCTGCCTTCCTATTTCAACCCCAAAATCAACCTGTTCTCCGGGCTGTCGGAGGAGGAAATCGATGAGATGGGCTTTGTGCTCTACAGGGCCATGTCTGAGCCAGAGGTCCTGCTGAAGTGACCGGTGTGTCGGGAGCTCCTGAACGTGGGGCGTTGCTCCCCCGCCTGCTGCTCCCCGCCGTGAGGGCTGTGATGCTTCTAGTTGACTAGTCAGTAAGAGGCAAAGTTCTTGCACTTTATGAGAAAAAAAAAAATGTTTCCTGTGTGAATAAAAACGTGCCTGAGCAGAGGTGGGTGCTGGCGGAAGGAGCCTTTGGCTGGGAGGCTCTGCTGGCCCACACACAGAGGTGAGTTCTGTCTGCTGGGAGCCAAGTGAAGCATGTTTGGTCTCTGGTTCCCAGTGTCCTCTGGCTGTCCCAGCTGTCGGGTTCCCCTCGTGCTCTGAGACCAGCTGGAGCTGGAGGGGAGCAGCCCCTTCCTGCTGCTGCGTCCTGCAGACCCCTCAGGTGCGGCATCCTGGGTGGGTCCTGTCACCAGCACCCCACGTGGCCTCACTGTGCCAGCACTCGGGGCAGGAGGGGAGCCTCACCCACCTGTAGGATTTTGCCAATCCAAAATAAGCCCTGTAGATGATCCGAGGGGTTGTCTGGGTGCTTGATGGTACAGCCACAGCAAATGGGGCTGGGGGTTTATTCCTTGGAAACCCTTCCAGCTGCCAGAAGGGGTGAGCTCAGCCCTACCTCTTTGTTCTGACAGTGTTGGCGCTGCCCCGAGGAAGGGGCCCTTGTCCCGTGCAGTGTTTTGCTGGAAGATGTCCTGAAAAAGAGCTGCTGGCTCTGGGGAAGCTCCTGGTTTCAGCTGGAGGCTGCAGCAGGGCTGTGTCCCCTCCCCGGTGGGTGGGTGGCTGCCAGTGTCTGTCTGCAGGTACCGTGTCCCCTCCCAGTCTGTCTGGTCACCTTTTCACACGTGTATTGCTGCTGTCTCGAGGTCCTTTTTCCCTGGAGCCCCGTGGTATGGGGTGGGGATGCAGGGCAGGAATGATGTTGTGAGCAGAGTGCTTGCAAGAACTGAAGTGGTTTATGCTTTTTATTAAGGAGATATTTTTTGTTTGGGTATTTTGTTGGTTTTTTTTTCTTTTCCTTTGAGTGGCTGCTAGTAGGGTTTGGTCTGGCTCTAGTCCCAGAGCAAAGGAATTTATTCTCATATTTAATGGGAAGAGCTGGTTTTGCACGCGGGTGGAGCTGGAGAAATCCTGGGGACTTCACTGTGAGCAGCTGTTGTGGTTTAGTTTCCTTTACAGCTATCATCTTGTTTATGGGAGGAAAAAAAAAAACCTGCTTTTCCTCCCAGTCTGAAGATTACTTCGTTCCTCCAAACCACTTCCCAGGTGTTAGTGATGAGAATAAACCTTCCCTGTGCACACTGGTTCTCTGCTGTCAGCTCTGTTTTGTCTCCTTTCCCCTGGTAAGGGCTGAAGTGACCCCCCCCCAGCTGTGGTGGCCTTGCTGGGAACCACCCAGGGCGTGCCCCTGCTGCATGGAGAGCTTGGTGATGGTCAGATCCCATCCTGCAAAGTCTTCCTCCTCCTCTTCCAAAGCCCTGGACCCACAGAGTGCCTGGCTGCAGTGCGGGAGCTGTCTGGACACTGAGCTTGTACCACGTACAGGGCTCAGCTGAGCACTGACCAGGGTTAGACTCCTAAAGCTGGTCCTGGCTGCTCCCACCAGCAAGGTTTAACCTGCTCCCTGTGTCCTGCACAGCTGCTTCCCGCTGCTGTTGCCATTCCAAGGTGGCTGGCCAGGCTGCTGCCTTGCCTTGGCTCAGTGACTGCATTCCAAAGCCTAGTAATCCTGTTATTTTAGCCCAGGGTGTGTATTTTTAGGCCACGGCTGTTAATGGTGGGAGTGAGGGGTACAGAGAAACGCAACTCAAATTCTCCTGACTTTCTGCATGGATTTAGGCCCAATAACAATGGACTGCTGCAGAGTTTCAGGCTGTCTTTCAGACCTGTGCTGCTGTGGGCTCTGCTTCCAGCTGCCCTCCAAGTGCTCCAGCCTCCTGCCTGTCCCCTCAGCGCTGACCCCAGGAACTGCTCCGTGCCCAGGAGCAGGAGCCTGAGCAGCACTGGAGGTCCTGGCAGCAGAGCACACAGGAATCCTGTGGATGTCCCTCCTTTGATGAACAGAGGAAGCCCCAACAGCGAGGGAAGAGGCAGCCTGGCTTCCCAGGGAGTTCAGTCTGAACTCAGAACAGGAAAACAGAGCCTCCCTTCAGCTCAGCCAGCTCTGTCTGTCTGTCCCGGGTCAGCAGATGCAGCTGGTGAGATAAAAACCACTTTTCCTATCCCTTTGTAGCTCACTTCTAAATTACTGTGGGGAGTTTCTGCCAAGAAAGCTCCTGTATTGTTCCAGTGATTGGAAAGAGCAAGATTTGGCTGGATGCTTTTACAGTAAAAGCTTCACTATTTTATGTAGGAAGAAATAATTAGGCAGAGTTAAGGTGTCACTGCATCAAATTTAAAATTTAAATAATATTTTAATAAGAAACTTATTAGTTTGACAAAAATAACTTTCATCAGCTAGCAGCATCACAAAGGCATGTCTCAAAAGTTTGAGGAGGAACTCGCCTTCAAATTCAGGGACCATCTAAAATGAAGGCTTTTCCTGAGCACTGCAGCTGAGCTGCTCCCAGAGCAAGCACCAGATCCAGCTCCTCTGCACCTGACCCTTCTTCACTGGCAGGGACAGCCCAGGTAAGGGTGACAGAAAAGGGGAATGCTGCTCAGGTAACATCAACTTAGAAGGGAACTTAAATTCCACACTGTGGAAAGCCAGGGACTGAGCAGAGCTCAGCAGCCCTGGTGTCTTTCCTGATGGCCCTGACCCAGCTCTTCCCTGTATGGAAAGGGCAGGAACGACCACCAGGATGGTGCAGGGGGACGATCCAGCACAGTTTTCTCCATAGACTCAGCTCCCAAGTGCTTCCTTGAAATGTACAGACTGTCCCAATCTGCTCAGCAGAAGAGCAGCTGGAAACAAAAGCTGGTAGTGGAACCCCTTTCCCAAGCTGGTTGAACCCTTGCTGTAACAAATGGCATCCCTTGGCAGGAGCAGCCTGCAACCAGCCCTCCCAAAAAACACTCAAGGGACTTGTTTCCAGAGCCCGGTTCCTCGTGGCAGAGGTTGCTCCTGCAGCAGTTCACAACCCTGCTCCTTCCAAGCTCCCAGAGGTCCATCCCAGCTCAGTGGTTCTGAGGGCAGGTTTTCCTCGTGTGCCCAGGCTGGTGGCAAATGCTGCAGGTCCGTGGTTTCTTGGCAGCAGATCCTGAGGAGAGACTGCCTGGTCTCTTGGCCTTGCTTCCCAAGCCTCTGGAGTATCCATTGCTGCCAAAGTGGTTCAGAGAGTCATCTCCAGAAGGGCCTAGAGATAAACAACTTGAATTTAAGGATCTTTGAGAACATAAATAGGTGAGAAACACGAGGTAAATTCAAAACAGCAGATGAAGGATTCTCAGATTATTCCTGAGCCTGCATTTGCTTCAGCCTTGTCTGAACAGTGAAATGTTACCCTTTTGTCTTGCAGCATTAGAGACATGAGGGAACAGCACAGGGGAAGCTGATCTGCCTGCTGGCATGCTCTGGTCTGCAGCTGAAGCAGAAGCAAAACATGGCAGAGAAGAACTTGGGGTTTAAGTAGTTTGAAAACTTGATTTTACCCCTTTAGGCCCAAATGTCTGAGGAGGAGGAGGAGGAGGAGGAGGATCTCTCACAGAGCACATTTCCCCCTCTGTACCTGGTTATGTCCGGTTTTGTCAGTTCTCTCTCTTTTGCATCCTTATTTTGTCATTATTTTTGTTTTCAGCATCTTTCCACACTCAGCTTCAACTCTGATCAAAGCTCCAGGGTGATTTGCCCTTTCCCTGCACCCCTAAACTAGGGCAGAGGGAGCAGCACAGTTTCCCTGGCATGCCAGAATGAGGTTTAAGATCTCCAAAAGTGGTGCCAGGGCTTCAACTCTGGACCAAGTCAGTAACAGCTCTCGTAAAGCTGAGCACTGTAATTTGGGAGGACAAATTCCCCAACAGACTGCTGGAAAGAGTGCTGGGCTTTATCCAACGAGTCATGGACAGACAGATGGTCAAGTTTACTGCACATAGAAGCCAAGCATCCTCCTCAAGTGAGGACGTATCCTGCCAGCACTTGGAAAGGTAAGCCAGACTCTGTTGTTAAGAGCAACATTTGAAGTGCTATAAAGCTGCTGAGAGATGTTCTGAAGACAAACCTGACATCTGTTACATGGATGAGGTGGCACAAGAGCTGCCATGTTGTGCGTGTGTGAGAGGGGTGTTTACAGAATCCCAGAATAGCTGGGGTTGGAAGGGACCCCTGGAGATCACCCAGTTCAACCCCCCTGCCAAGGCAGGGTCACCTGGAGCAGGTGACACAGGAATGTGTCCAGGTGGGTCTGAATGTCTCCAGAGAGGGAGACTCCATCACCTCCCTGGGCAGCTGCTCCAAAGCTCTGCCACCTTTAATGTAAAGAAGTTCTTCCTCATGTTGAGGTCAAACATGTCTTGTGTTTTAGTTTTTGGCCATTTCTCCTCATCCTGTTGCCGAGCACCACTAAAAAAAGTCTGGCACCATCCTCTTGGCACCCACCTTTGAGATATTTACATGCATTAATGAGATCCCCTCTCAGTCTTTTCTTCTCTACGCTAAACGGGCCCAGTTCCCCCTCAGCCTTTCCTCATCAGAGGATGCTCCAGACCCCTCACCATCTTTCTGGCCTCCACTGGACCCTCTCCAGCAGCTCCTTGTTTTGTTCAGTTTAGGAAGAGCCTCCAGCCCTCGTGTCTCCCCCCAGCCCGGCCGTACCTGGTGCCACGTTCTCATCTGCCCACTGGAAGAAGCCGCACTGCTGCTCGCGGGGCTTGGGGCAGGTGTGGAACTGCCGCCCCTTGTTGGGCCCGTCCTTCTGCACGGTGCGCGTCACGGCAGGCTGGTCACAATTGCACACCGCGCCACCTCCGGCATCCGAGCTGCTGCTTCCCAAGGGCTCCCTCCCTCCTCCTGGCCGCTGGAATCCCGCTGGGGCTCTCCCGGCAGTGGGCTGGAAGTGTGTAGAGCCGCATGGAGCCGCGGTGCCTCCGTCCTGTGGCCGCTCGTCAGCCCAGAGGAAGAAGTTGCAGGCGCTGGAGCTGCACTTGTAGAACTGGCGGCCGCGGTTGGGGCCGTCCTTGCGCACGGTCAGCAGCAGCGCCTCGCTCCCGCAGTTGCACACCACGGCGTTCCCGTCGTCTGGAGCAGCTGGAGGAGCAGCCCTGGGGGTCCTGGAGGAGTTGACGGAGAGCAGGTGTCCCCGTGCCACGTTTGAGGTCCCCCTGGCTTGCCTGCTCTCACCGCCGGCTCTGTTCAGCGAGTGGTTGGCCTGCAGGTGATGCCCGGGCTGGGCGCTGGACGATGCAGGTTGGGATGATCTGTGCAAGTACTTGAGGTCCAAGAGCTCTCTCAGCATCTCATCACAGCCTCCAATGCAGCCAACGAACTCCAAGGGCATCACAGGGGGAACGCTGCCTCTCTTGAATTTAAATTTCAGTCTGCAAGGAAAGGAAGAATCAAAGTCTCCCAGTTTCTCATCAACAGACCTCAGTTTAGACTTGAATTTTTATTTATTGCTTTGATTCTGCTCTATGAAGGCCACTTTCCCCAGCCCCTCTTCTTTCTACCCCCAAGCCAAGTGCTACTCCTGCTTTCCAAGACTGGAATGGAAAACGGTTGTCCAGCCTAGCCCATGGAAGTCTCTGCCTCAGTGTCCAACAAGGGATAACTGGCATGACCCACCTGTGAACCGGATGGGGTTTACACACATCACAGACGCTCTCGTCCCTGGTCACATCCAGCACGAAGTCAGGGAACCAGACTGCAGTTTTACAGGCTGGATAGCCCATGCAGCTGAGGTAGAACCTGCCGTGGGACAAAGGCACTGGATGAGGAAGAGGCAAAGTCAAGACAGTCAGGGGATCCGTTCCCGTGTCTTCTCAGCCATCAGAAATTGTCAAAACTGCAAGTTTTAAGGGCAAATACCTACTTGAAAAGAGATTCAGCTGAGTCCACACAGCTCGTGTAGCTGGTGGAGTCAGCAAGCTGCAGCCCAAGGTTTCCAAGCTTTTACCAAAGGAGGTAAATGAATGGCTGGAGAAACAAACCAAGGCAGGAGGCTACAAGAGGGAAGGTCACCAACCCGCCATTCTTCCTGGTCTTCAGGACCATGTCACTGTTGCACTGGGGACACTTCCGAACAGAAGCAGGCGTTGCTGGGTACACCTCCTCCTGCTCTGGAATCTCTGCAGCTTCTCCGAAATACTGAGCCAGGGCCTGGTCCAACCTGCAAAGAAAGGAGCAGAGCATCCTGTGTGTCTCTACAAGGAGCAATCAGGTGCTGCAGTGACTCAGAGCCTGCTGCCCCCCACACAGCCCCTCTGAGCTTCTCTCTGAGAACATTGACTCAGCGCCACATTTCTGGAACAGGAAAGGTGTGGGTACAACATCAGAGGTCGGCGCATGTTGCCATCCCCAAATTTAACCTTAACTTCTCATCCTGGTTTAAACCCTTAGCTGGCAGGAACTCCTGACAGCGTGCCAGGCTGCGAGTCATCCTTTCCCATGCAAATGCCTACACACAGGGGGCAGAGCTCCAGGGGAAACAGTGTGACAGGGTCCTCCACTCCAGGCTGAGCTCCAGATGAGCAGACAGCACCTCCCAGCAGAGCAAAGCAAAAGGAAGAGGGAGGGCAAAGGCAGGACTCACTTGTTGGCTCTGGCCACAGCTTCAATGAAGACTTGCTTGTACTTCTGGACCTGCTGCTGCAACACTACAGATTTGTCTTTCTTCCCATCACAGATCAGTTTTAGATCAGCCTCCAGCTCAGCTCGAAGGTCAGGCTTAGACATCTCGTAGCCCATGGAATCGTAGCCTGAGGAGTGTGAGGAATGGTAAGCGAAAGGAAGGAGCAGGTAAGGACCCTGCCATCTCTGTAAGGGCTCTTCCCTCACCTTCCACCAACCCCATGCCCAGCTGGCCGGGCAGGAAGCGCTGGTCTGCCGTAAGCCCCACGTACATCCGCGTCTTGATGGTCTCGATGTGCTCGGCGTGGGTGGCATCAGTCCCTGGAAACAGAGAGCTGTCAGTCAAATCAGGGGCCAAGAAGGGATTTCCCCTGTGCCCAGGGACAAGGACACAACTTGTGGTGAGGAGCAGCACTGCCCTCGTGCCCCACAGGCACTGAGGGCAGCAAGGTGCTGGTGGCACACCCTGGACATGAAACTGCCCATGTCTCTGGGTACTGGAGGTGCTCTGCAGGCTCCTGAGGGTGTTTGGACTTTGCCCTCTATATCCCTCTATTCTGTTTACTTAAGTGATTTCTTATCTGCAGCAACATTTGGAGAATTCCCTGGGGAGAATTCCCTCTGCCAAGAGCGAGAGGCCACGCTGCCCATACTGACCAATGCCGTGTCTTTCCATGAGAGCGATGAGATCTGCTTCTGTGAGGAGCAAGGGAGGACTGGTTTCCCCATCCACCATCTCCACCGTGGTGGGCTGAAAGCGAGACCCCTTCTGATACAGCGGGATAACCTGAAGGGAAGGAGAATCTCTTTGGAACTGCTTCCTGGTCCATCCACTCAGGACAAAGGCTCTGAGTGAAACAGCCAGAAATGGTCAAAAGATGTTCAGCAGAGAGGTCTGAAGTTGGCAGTGAAGTGCTACTTTAGTCTCTCCCACTTATGTTACTCGAGGGGATTACCTTATCGCTCCACTTGTCGTAAGGATACACTTCCAGGTAATTTCGGGCCAGGATCATGAGTCCTTGAGCAATGAATCGCTCGTTGGCAATGTCGATCTCCACGGTTGTTTCCTGTCCTTTGGCATCTTGAGAGCAGCAAGCCAAGAAGTGGCGCACGATGAATTCGTAGAGTCTCTGCTCGTTGCCCTGAGAACAAACAGTGAGAAGGGTCAGTGTCCTCCCGGGTGAACACGACATCACAAACCCAGTGGGGCCTCGGGTGAGGATTTTCTGCTAATGACCATGTTAAGACTTTTATCTTTATTTATCAAACACCACAACCCATCCAGTTCCCCCTGGTTACACCCACCTGCAGGTTGCTGGCGTACTTGGTGGGGTGAATGGGGGGGTGAGCCTGATCGGATTTGGTTCCACTCCGAGGGGTTGGCCCACCCTGATCCAAAATCCTCTGTGCAAATTCTCCCCAGTTTGGGTCCTGTGTTTGCTGCTCTACCAAGGCAGAGAGGTTCAGCTCCTTGGGGAAAATGTTGGTCTCAGTTCGGGGGTAACTAATGAACCTTAGGAAGAAAGACAGGAGAGCACTTTGAGAATTGCTCCAAGATGCTTCCCATTTTGGACAAAAGGCCATTTACTTTTAAAAGAATTAAGTTGACCAAGCCAAGTCTTGCTTTCTTACCCTTTAGTATAGAGTTTTTCTGCTAATGTCATCGTTTCCTTTGCATTTATTTTCAGTTTGCGGGAAGCCAATTTTTCCAGTTCCTGCATTGGGAAGAGCCAGAAAACCCAAAAGTATTAGTGGGTAATTCAGAGCAGTGAGTAAAACATCTGTTCAAAGCTCTTTTCAGAGAAATCCTTCCCAGAGTTCAAACATACCACAGTGTCCAGGGGCAGGGGCCTCCATTTGCTCTTTGGCTTGCTCACAACATCAACAACAGTCGCTACCGGATCCTAAACACAGTAAGCAAAACCCACATCTCCTTTAGGAGTTTACACAAACTGCTCTTTAAAAGTCTTGAACGAGACAGATACAGGGAATGTTTGGCTGAATCTGGACTATGCAACTATTCACAAGCTTTCCTACCTCCATACACATCTGGTAAAGGACCAGGCACGCCGTGTGATTGAAAAGCCGGTTCCTCTTCCAGTTGAAGACCACGCTGCCATCTTCATGGTCATGGGTCACTGTGATGGACAACAGAGCTGGCTGATAGAGCAGCCACAAAACGGCAATACCACCAAGGCACTTGGAAACCTTCCAGCTCTGCTCAGTGATCAGGGCAGAGGAGAAGGAAACCACCTCTGCAGCATTTTGTGTTTGTTGCGCCAATGTTTTTCCTTTCTATGCACATCAAACCCTCAAAGATGGAGCCCAGGACTGTGTTTCCCCAAACATACCTTTAATTTTGTAGAAGGCTTCAGGAACAAAGGCCTGGATGGCTTTGAAGCGTTCAACTACAAATCCAAGTGTTGGGAACTGGCAGCTGCCGTAGCTGATGAGCTGATCTGCTAAAATATCAGGGAAGATCTTCCGGAGCCTCAGAGTCTGGAATCTGGTGAAGGCAGCACCTGAGAAAACAAAATGGGCACCAGAACTGAATACAACAATGCTGAGTGATAATCACAGCGCTTCGGATCTTTTTAATATTCTGAGCATTAATTTCACTCAGTTTAATACTCAGTTGAAGGAGCTTGTCAGTGCTGCGTGAGCTGTAAACTTAATAATTGCTTCAAGAAGGAATTTCCTCCTTTCAGGAGGAATTTCTTCACAGAAAGGGCTGTTAAACATTGGAATGGACTGCCCAGGGAGGTGGGGTGGAGTCACCATCCCTGAAGATGTTCAAGAAACAACGGGATGTGGCACTCAGTGCTCTGGTCTGGTTTATAAGGAGGGGATCGGTCACAGGTTGGACTCAGTCTTGGGAGTTGATGGTTCTCTGGTTCAAAGAGCACATTTCCAGTAAAACACAAGATGTCACTTAGTCGTATCTCATCTAAAAATGAGGTTTATGACACTACAGAGGGCATTTCTGCCTTGTGTTGAGGTTAGATGCTTACATACCTATCCTGAGGTCCAGCTCCTGCCTGACGTCGACGGCATCGCTCGTTTTTTGGTCGGGCTGGGTGAGGTTCTCACAGGCTGATCTGACAGCGTGAAGTGTGATCTCGGAGAAGCGGGCTCGGAAAACCTGGAGGTTTGGCTTTACTGCCAGATACACAGAGAAGAGAAATCAGAGAGACTCAAACAGCAACGGAAAGGAGCAACTCATAAACAGCTATTGTTGAGAGAGTGTGCTGTCAACCGATTCGACAGCTTTCCAACAGCTGGATGCATTTCTGGTCTATCAGAGCCATGAATTTAATAGAATTAAGACAGCATTTAACCTGGACACAATAAAATTGAGAATTTTCCTCTGCTTAAAGGAGTTGTTAAACCATTAGAACATCAGAACTCAGACTGATGAAGATGCTCCACACACCAGCTTTGCACACGTGGATGATCTCAAAGCCGATGTTCTCTCCTTCTCGGTCGCAGTCAGTCCAGATCACCAGGGCTTGGCACTGCTGGATTTCTCGTTCAAGGGTTCTCTGAGAGGAGAAAAACAACACAGGGAGAACATTCCAGGCCGCTTGCTCTGTCATTTCAATTCAGAGTGACTCACTGAACACGAAATGCAACGTGTATCCATGGAGATGGGTTGTTGCAATAACATTTTGTAATTGTGTGTCTCAGGAGATCAGGCAGCTTTCAAAAGAATTGAGTCATTTATTTACATCTAATTCTGTTAAAAAGCTTGGCTTGGAGCGGGCTGTACCACAATCTGTTCTCTAAAAATGTCTTTTTCTATAAAACTGAGACACAATCACCAATTCCACCTTGCTGGAGAAAAACATTTCTATTTTTAGCTGTCCCTTCACTGCACTACTTGTACATGAGAAGAAGAGTTTCAATGTCACGAATGAACAGCATATCTGGTCCTAAGAAATGTAGGGGGAATTTGCTAAACTGCAGAAATTTGGATGTTAAGGACAAAGGTAAGATTATCCTTCTGTCTGGGACAGTATTTGTTGAACCAACCCCTGAGCTCCGTTTCAAGGAAAGTCTTCACCACGACGTACCTTGATATCTAGGTAATTTTCAGGGCAATACTTCTCAATTTCAGCATCAAAAAGAGCTAAAGGGTTGCAGCTGTGCCTGGAAAACAGAGGAGAAACGTGTGTGTGCATCACATAAACTAAAACACACATTTGTGAGACACTAACTGGTGCTCTCCAAGTACTGGGATTAATGTATTTTATTACAGGCCTCCTCTTAGACCACGCAGAGCTCACACGAAATGCTGAGTAACATTTAAAAGCAACAGAATGAAAAACCAGCCAGAGAAAACAGCAAATCTGGAAGGCAACAAGCAGCTTCTCCTATGTGAAGCCCAGAGAACAAAAGGAGGTAAGGCAGAGAAAGAACCTTGCTGCCCGGAACAGCTCCTAGCTGAACAAAGAACACAAAACCATCCCATTTTGGAAGCAGTTTCATTCCCTGCCTTGATGAATTTTAACCAGTGTTATGCCTTTAGGATTTCTTAGCACTCTGAAGACAGAAATTTGAAACAATATTTTGGCTGTTTGGTATAAAATTTGGAACTCATCACCCTGCTCTGAGTCAGAGTCCCTCCCTGCCCCCTTGTCTTTGAGCTTGCAGCGTCCCAAGGGTGTGTCAAGGGGGTGCTTGCAGTGTCAAGGATGAGAGCAGGAGGTGACAGGCCCTTCTTGTGAAGGGCAGGAGGTGACAGAGCCCTTCCTGCCAGGGGCACGAGGTACCAACCATTTGCGAAAGGGCATGATAAAATCGTGAGCCAGCAGATGTCCTGACACGGATGTCATCACCATGGTAACGTTCTGCAAGAGACAGAGCAAGGAAATTAGTGCCCATCACTCACCAAAAACTACCCACAGCCCCAAAATCTCCCTTCAGTTCTCAATTTACATCATTAGTGACACCTTTCTCCTGTCAATCACAGAATGGTTTAGGTTGGGGGGGACCTTAAAGCCCATCCAGTGCCACTCCCTGCCATGGGCAGGGACACCTTCCACTATCCCAGGTTGCTCCAAGCCCCATCCAACCTGGCCTTGGACACTTCCAGGGATGGGGCAACCACAACTAATACATCATAACAAGCTCTATCCATGGCCTTATCCTCAGTTTTTGTAGGAAGCTCCCAATTGTAAACAGCAACGCATTTTTCACTGACATAAAACCAGAAAGTTGAAAGATTTAGAGCAACAAAACAGGTGGCTGGGCCAAGAAAACAACATCTGACTTTTCCTCATCTTTGGGCAGGACATCCCCATGGCTGGAGCTGTGTTTCATAATTCCTGACAAACAGCTTTTATTAGTATTTTTATTTGTATTTGTGCTTCATTAATCCAGCAGCAGATCAAGAGAAAACTCTTACCTGGCCAAACATCTGGTAGTCGTATTCATAGATCTTATTGAACTTGGAAAACCCTTCTCGCTGGAAGGAAAAGGAGAATTCCTGAGTTTCTGGCTTTTAACAGAACAGAAATTCTTAATTTTTTTAAATTAATTTCTTTTAACAGGAAACAAATCCATCCCACCTCGCTTTGTCCACACTGGGATGGAGCACGGGAGGCATAGGGCAAAGGAAAACCAGGTACTGGGGCTAACAAGAACTGCAGCAAAGGGATGGAAATCTCCTGTATCATTTATGGAGACACTGAAATGGTGATTTCCAAGGTAAGAGGATCTTAAACCATTCCTGAGGGTGATTCTGGGGTTACCTCCCCACGGATAATGAAGAACTGATTTGTTTCATGGGGCTGGCCAATGATCATAGAAACCCCTGCCAAAGTCCTGTCCTGTTCCAAGTGACAACTAGTGTCCCCAGGGCTACCTCCCACCTAAATGGGACTCATGGAAGTTTCTAGATTGTGTATTTGCTGCATTTTTTACAGAAGCAGATTGGGACTGTCAGTGCCCAGGTTCTCAACACCTTTTATTTAAATAAAGGAGGTTGGAGCCATGTGGGGGTCAGCCTCCTTTCCCAGGTAACAAGTGACAAGATGAGAGGAAGGAGCCTCAGGCTGTGCCAGGGAAGGTTTAGGTTGGACATCAGGAAGAATTTCTTCATGGAAAAGGGTTATCAGGCATTGGAACTGCCCAGGGAAATTTGGAGGCATCACCTCTGGAGGTATTCAGGGAGTGACTGGAAATGGCACTCAGTGCTCCAGGCTGGGTGACAAGGTGAGGATTGGTCACAGGTTGGTCTTGACGATCTCAGGGGTCTTTTCCAACCTCACCAATTCTCCGATTCTGGTCTAGAAGCACCTTCTAGTTCCTTAGTTTGGAAACAGCAAGTGATTGTGCAAACTGTTAAAGGTCACAACCCAGAGCAGCAGAGAGGAGAGATCTTTGAATTCCTCTTCTCCAAACCCATTTTTGCTTTATTTGGTGAACTCCAGTAAACCCCTGACACTTGCTGATGCTGCAGAAGTGGTGCTTTTAGACAGGGAAATGCATGCCAATGGATGGTGTCAGTTTCTGAAGCCTCTGTCACACAGTGCTAATCCAAGAATGATCCAGGGAGCCCTCACCAAGGACCTCGGTGCCTGGGGAAGGCAGCCTGGGCTGAGGGAGCCGAGTTTCCACTGGACTTAAACCACAAGGATCTGCCACTCCCAAAGATACTTGTGCAAGTGGTGCTTGTCCACAGAACAAAGCCATTCTTGTACCCTCGTGTACAGACGAGACAAAACCAGTGCCAAGTGTGGCACGTGCCGACGTGAAGCCTCCACGCCAAGCTCTGCCGAGAGCTGCTGGGGCTGCCACGCACGACACGGACCCTCCCCAGCCAGCTAAGCCACCCGTGTCCGTGCAGCAGGGAAGCAGCACGATGTGTGGGGTGTTCCTACCCGCCGCATCCTGCTGTTGGAGAGCAGGTCAGCGATCCCTCGGGCAGCATCGTTCTTCTCCGCCACGCACAGGACCTTGCGGATCCTCTGCAGCGCCACGTCCTCGGCGGCCCGCGAGAAGAAGCGCCAGGGCTGGGGCAGCATCTTGCCCCCGGTAAAGAGCCGCACGTAGAGGTTCATCACAGGAGATAAAGGCAGCTCCCGCGGGGACAGGGCATGCTGCTGCTCCGCGTCCCGGGGCCGGATCCTGCCGGGGTGGACAGAGATCGCTGGTGTCACCGCTCGGCCGCTCGGCCTTTAACCAAGCTCAGGGCAGCCCCCTCGGCGCCGCACGGGGCTGGAGAAGGCGCCAGCCCCCGCCAGACACAGCTGTTGGCGGGTCCCGCATCCCGTCCCTCGGCCCTCTCCCTGCCCTGCCGGGGCTGGGGCTGCCCTCGCCGCCCATGGCCGGGGCAGCGCAGGCCCTCGCCACCCCCTGATCCCCCCGGGCTGTCTCTCCCCCTTCTCTTTCCCTTCCCCTTTTCCCCCCTTTCCCCCTCCCCCCCCCATCTCCCGCCCCCCT
>VZTA01000346.1:118974-133569 GCA_013398855.1 Mohoua ochrocephala | reverse complement strand
CGCCGGTGCCTCCCGCGGGGCCCGGCGGTGGCGGGGGGACCGGGGGCGCGTCGCTGCTCCATGTCGGTCCCGTCCTGCGGGAAATATGATCAGCGCCCCTGACGTGGTGGCCTTCACCAGGGAGGAGGAGCTGGAGGATGATCTGTACCGCGAGCCGCCCCTGCCCGAGGAGTACTCGGTGCCGCTGTTCCCCTTCGCCGGCCAGGGCGCCAACCCCTGGGCCAAGGTCGCCGGCTCCAAGTTCACCCGGGACTTCATCCTCATCTCCGAGTTCTCGGAGCAAGTGGGGCCCCAGCCCCTCCTGACCATCCCCGATGACGCCAAAGTGTCGGGCACCTTCGATCTCAATTATTTTTCCCTGCGGATCATGTCTGTGGATTACCAGGCATCCTTTGTGGGGCACCCTCCCGGCTCTGCCTACCCGAAGCTGAACTTTGTGGAGGATTCCAAGGTGGTGCTGGGAGACTCCAAGGAAGGGGCCTTTGCCTACGTGCACCACTTGACCCTGTATGACCTGGAAGCCAGGGGCTTCGTGAGGCCCTTCTGCATGGCCTATATTTCTGCTGACGAGCACAAAATCATGCAGCAGTTTCAGGAACTCTCCGCCGAGTTCTCCAAAGCCTCCGAATGCCTGAAGACGGGGAACCGGAAAGCTTTTGCCAATGAACTGGAAAAGAAACTGAAAGATCTTGACTACACCAGGACTGTCCTGCACAACGAGACCGAGCAGCAGAAGAAAGCCAACGACAAGGGGTATTACACAACCCAGGCCATTGAGAAGGCCAACGAGCTGGCCAGCGTGGAAAAGTCAATCATCGAGCACCAAGACCTGCTGAGGCAAATCCGGTCCTATCCCTACAGGAAGCTGAAGGAGTCTGAGTTCCACCCCTACGAGCCGGAGTGTGCCCTGGACCGGGCCGACGTGGGCGGCGATCAGGACCCGGCTGCCTCCGATCCCGCTGAGCCTGGTGAAACTCACCTTTACACCCACATGCCGTCCTACACCCCCAAGCTCATCAAAGCCAAGTCTGCCAAGTGCTTTGACAAGAAGCTGAAGACGCTGAAGGAACTCTGCGATGTTTATTTTTTTACCCAGACCCTTGACCAGTTGCACCATATCGAGAGGACTTTTCGAGGTGATGTGTGTTACCTCCTGACAGAGCAGATCAGCCGGGCTCTCCTAAAGCAGCAGAGTGTCACCAACTTCCTCTTTGAGGATGTGTCTTTCCTAGATGAAAAACCTCCCGAGAAACAGTACAGAGGCTGCCAGGGGCTCGGCCAGGATGCCATCGATGAAAAGTGTTCAGAAGAGTCCCTCGCTCCTAAAGTGGTCATCAGCCTGGGCTCCTACAAGTCCAGCGTGGAGTGTGTGCCCATCAAGATGGAGCAGGAAATGGAGGACTCTGAAGAGCCCAAAATGTCCGAGTCCGTGATGTCTGAGCACCAGGAGAACCTGGACTATCTGGATGCGGATATCAAAGGCAGCATCAGCAGCGGGGAGAGCATCGAGGTGCTGGGGACGGAGAAGTCGGGATCTGGGCTGACAAAATCGGAGAGCCAGGCCAGCCTGCCCGTCATTCCCAGCCCCCAGGCGGGCCGGAGCAAGGTGGGCAGCCGGCGCACGGTCAGCGAGGACAGCATCGAGGTGCTCAGCACGTGTCCCTCCGAGTCCCTCATCCCAGAGGATTTCAAAGCGAGCTACCCAAGTGCCATTAACGAGGAGCCCTACGTGGACGACGACGAGGGAGGCCTTCGCTTCACCCCCAGACTGAACCCAGGCGTCGATGACGGGCAGGACGACATCTCAAAACAGGAAAGCTTGGTGCAGGTGGATGCCGCCTGTTGTATCGGGAAGGAGAGTCCCAACTTCCTGGAGCCCCTGCCTGAGCTGGGGCAGAAGCCGTGCGAGGAGGACGGCGTGGTGCGGATCCCCCCGCAGCCGTACCGGCCGGCCGAGCAGGGGCTGCGCGGGGGCATCCCCTCCCACGACGGCCTCTCGGGGGGGCTCCTGCCCTACGAGCTCGACTCACGCTACCTGACGGGCAGCAGGGAGGTCAGTAAGAGCAGCCTGGACGAGTGCTCGGACTCCACGAGCTACATCAGCAGCGCCGCCTCCACGTGCTCCGACAGGACCCCCTCTCCCGCCCATCTGGCCTGCGCGGCCGGGGAGAGGCACAGAAAGAGGGCCGGGCAGAACGCGCTGCGGTTCATCCGCCAGTACCCCTTCGCCCACCCCGCCATCTACTCCCTGCTCAGCGGGAGGACCCTGGTGGTGCTGGGGGAGGACGAGGCCATGGTCAAGAAGCTCGTGACGGCGCTCTCCATCTTCGTGCCCAACTGCGGTGCGTACGCCAAGCCCGTGAAGCACTGGGTCACTTCCCCTCTGCACTTGGTGGATTTCCAGAAGTGGAAGTTGATCGGACTCCAGAGGTAAATCCAAGGATCTGGTTGCTTTAATAGGGTCGAGGTGTGTGGTAAGAACTTCATCTCAGAGGGCAATGGGTGTGCAGGGGAGGTCTCTTAATTACCGACACGGCTTCCACGAATTTCTGCTGGTGGGATTTATTTTGGGAAAGGAGTAGACTTGTCTCTTTTTATCCAGCCTCACTTGAGGGTTAACGTTTAAAACATCTGCTGGGCACTTGCTGCCTGCCTCAGGTGAGTTACTTGGCCAGGAGGTTTCCTTCTGGTTTAGGTCTTTGCCTGGCAAAGCAGAGAACAAACACCAGAGTCCTGCTGGGTTCCTGGACGATCTGATACAAGTGTTCGTGGAGTCTCTTGTGTGCTCTGCTTTGCCATCTCCTACTGGAACTCTTCTCACATTTCTGGCTGGAATTTTAGGGTCAATGGTGCTGTGCTGGGAGGAGGGTTTGTCCTTGTGGAGCCTATTGAAGAGGTGATGATATCTATAGGTCAGAATTGGAGTGCAGCACCTCGGGCTGTGCTGGTGAGGTAAAAAGGCCCCTGGAGCTGTGCAGGTGCAGTGTTGGGATTGTAGGAAACCTCTGCCTAAAGTGAGGACTGTCCCAAAAACAAGTGCCCCTTCCCAACACCCAGCCCTGAGCTGTGGCTTCACGGCTCATATTAGCAAAGAGTGTTTGCTCAGCCCAAGGGCCCTGCCCTTGTTGATGTTATGAAAAGGATTTTTTTGGTGTGTTCCAGGATGTGTTCTGTGCTTTGGGTGCAGGTATGGCAGGGAATGGCCATTGCTGTCACCAAGTGTGGAAAACATGAGTCAGAGTGGCAGCCCAGTGCTCAGAGCCAGGCTGGAATAGCTCCTGCAGGAGTGTTTGTAAACAGCAGGAAAACGAAAACACAGGAACCTGCTTTCTGAGCTGCAGAGTATTGTATTGCTGGGGGACGTGGATGGTGAAATTATCCAGAACTGGGAGTTTGCTCTCATTCCTATGCTCGTGAGGCAGGATGACAGCTCTGCCAACAGCTGCTCACAAGCTCTCTGTCTGTCAGTGAGGTTTTTAAAAGCCCCAAGTGTTTACTCGTTGCTCAATGTTTGCGGTTAGATGCAATTTTTATAAACAGAAATCTTTATTTAAGAACTGTCTCTAACATGTGTCAGTCATTTCAGCTCTCCTCCGTGGAATGTTAATTAAGTGTTGAGTTTAATGTGGGTGCTCTCCACAAACCATTTGTGTGAGGGCTCTGGGAAGGAACTCAGATGCTAAACTATTTATTCCAGTAAGGATCCTGTGTCTCCTAAGGCCAAGTGCTGCCTGGGCACAGGGGCGGCCCCTACACCAGTTGGAGCTCCCAGTTTGAGGCTGGGAGCCGTATCTCAGCCCAGCAACTGTCACCACAAAGAATGGAGGAGCTGAAGCGTTTGCGTAGGCTCATAATTTGCATTTCAATAACATTAGGTTAAGCTTGGTGGGTAATTGTATCGTTGTGAGCGTGCTGTGGGTTTGCAGCTGAGTGACAAATAGCCAGGCTCAGCCAGGGAATGTTGTGGGTTAAGGATGGTTCTGCCTTTCAGGAAATGCAGAAGGTTCTGCTTCACTCAGGGCTTCGACCACCTCAGAGCAGCTCCCTCCCAAAGAGATTTGGGGTGAACATGGAGCTCTTGGAAAGAGGGGACTGCTTTGGGTTTCTCAGTCACATCGAGAAGCTTCCAGCTGCTGCAAGATGTGTCTGTTCACCAGAGATGTGCTATCACTCCCTCTCCATGTCACTGGGGGAGAAAGCTGACCTGAAGTGTGGTGGTTTATGCTGTATCATGCACAGTACAGATCAGGGCGTGTGGGGATCCAGGGAATCGAGGTTTATTTGGGATCTGGCAGGCTGGAGAGCCCCTTTGTCCCCTCTCTTCCATGGTAGGCTTTATTCACCCACAGAGGTCTTGCACCAGCTCATCACCTAGAGGGAAAAGTACACGGAATAGAGGGCATGGACACACCCTGCTGCTTAACTATTGCCTCCCCTCCAGCCCGTGACCTCTCTCTTGCCGTTCCAGGACAGTGTCCCCTGCCGGGGTGAACGTGCTGCACGCCCTGAGCCGGTACAGCCGCTACCTGAGCATCCTGGACGCCGACAGCAAGACCCTGCGCTGCCCCCTCTACAAGGGCACCGTGGTGGCCCGGCTGGCCGACCACCGCACGCAGATCAAGCGTGGCAGCACCTACTACATGCACGTCCAAAGTATCCTCACCCAGCTGTGTTCTAAAGCCTTCCTCTTCACCTTCTGCCATCATTTGCACCTTCCCATCAGCGAAAGGGAACCGGAGGAATCCATTGTGAATCGCAGGATTAACTTCCTAAAGCTTCAACTGGGCCTTGCCAATGAAGATATCAAAATTGTGCAGTACTTGGCTGAGCTGCTGAAGCTGCACTACATTCAGGAACCGGGGCAGGGGGGGAACCCCCTGCTCAGATTTGACTACGTTCCCAGCTTTTTGTACAAAATCTAGCCTTGCACAGGCCGTGTGCCCGCGTGCTCGGAGTCTGACAGAGCTCAGAGCTCATCCATGCTTGACATTGCCGCTGTCTGCAGTAGCTCTCACCCATCGGGAAGGGGCCCGGGCGTTGGTGTCTCTGCTCCGCAGAAATCCGGGTCTGCGGGAGCGGATTTCTGGGCGTTCCCTGTAGCCAAAAGCATAGATGTTCCATCACATAAACCATCGGGCACCCTGTAAATGTTAGAAGGGGCTCTCTTAACTTTTAAAGTGGATCGTGGCAGCATCCCAGGGGGGGTTATGGCATGGAGGGAGGTGGGCTATCTCGGGGATCAATACTGACTAGTGTGCAGCCCCGCAAATAGCACAGTGCTCTGCACGCTTCTGCCAGAACCCTGAGCACTGTCAGTCCCTTCCATGGAGCCAGGGCTGTGACCAGAGGCGTAAAGGCCATGTGAAGTTCTTTATCCACTGAGTGTAGCTCTGAGCGCCCCGGCAGGGCGGCAGCTCGCGGGTCTGTCGCAGCCACGGTGGATGGTGTCCCTTCCTGCACTTTCTGAGTTTCTTGGCACTTCCCAGGACAGGTTGTCCCTGGGTGAGTGGGAGCACAGCGGAGGCACACGTGCTTCTCTCCAGAAAGGGTTTGCCAGTTTCCCCCAGCTTTGTTAAAGTCAGGAAGGTGGAAGCACTCCCTAATGCTGGCGAGCCCCGAGGCGCCGGCCGCTGTGAATGTAGAGCACTGTGCCTTGTTCATTTGTCACGTCCGATTTGCTGGGCCGCCTCCGAGCAGGCTGGAGGGAGACTGGGAATCCTCGAAGCGTGTCACGTCAGGGCTGGCTTTTTAAGGACAGAAGGGAACTGAAGGAGGGTGAGGGCCCTCATTTTTAGGTGCTTTTTGTGATGGGGAAATGATGCGATTCAGCGGGAGCCATGCTGTGAGACAGCAGGCTGTTACCGCAGGCTGCCTGGCTGGTGAGGTACGAGCGCTCAGGAGAGATCGGGGATAAATGTACTGGATTCCATGTTGTATCCATAATAGTTTTATTTTAAATTTTTTTTTTGTTGGGGAGTTGATGTTTGTGCTTTGTGGTAAAACAGGGCTGGAGTCGCTGCGTGCTGCTCCCGGCTGAGCCGTTGTCGCATCTCGACTACCTCTCCTGGGGCTCCTGGGTGGCTCTGGATGGGGCAGAACTGCTGCTCCCTGAGCTTGGGTACTGAGAACTTTTTCTTTCAAAGCTTCTGTGCCATAAAGGATGTACCACTGACGTGGTGACACTCCCAGATCGTTCCTGTCAGTGCCGAAAGCTTTGTGCCCGGGCGCAGCGCTTCCCTCTGGAGTCTCGTAGGTGATGCTGAGCCTGGGCTGCTCTGCCCAGTGTCATGTGGCAGTAGCAGCTCCCAAGGTACTTCTGAGTAAGAAAAGTCTTGCTAGGAAAGATAATCTTGGTTTTAATTCTTTTTAATGCTGATTATGGGTTGAGAACAGCTGAGATCGTACAAAAGCTGATCTGTTCTTTGGTTTGTTGAGTTTTTTTAAATTTCTGTTGATGGTGATAATGTGAGGCAGCTTTGGAGATGAATGTGATCTTCCTTCTGAGGCCAGGAGGTTTCTGTGTACAGCCTGGGTTCCCCAGCGTGGCTTAGACCCCACTGAGACTTGCTGTGAGACCTGCACTGCTCCAAAATCATGTCCTGGAGGCAGGGAGGCTCCTTGGGGAGGCTTTCATTTTGCACCAGCATCTGTGCCTCAGGATTCGTGCCACCTCCTTCTCTTCCCTGGAAAGGGCTCTCTGGGGTAGAAACCACCAGGGCAGAAAGGCTGTTTTTAAGGTTAATGCTGTTTGTGGTGGCTCAGCCAAGTTGGCCTCGTGGTACTCTCCAGAGGGATTTCCTGGCTCAGGGGTCGCTTGCGATGGTGTTCTGAGGTTGTGGTTGGAAGCGGTGTGGTGTGGCCTTTACGGAAGGTGAGCGGGGTCTCTCTGGGGCTGCTCGCCTTTACAGCATGTTTAAAGCCTTTTCCTGTCCTGCCTATGCCCTCCTGTCTCGTGTGACCTGAGTCTGCTGGTGAAAGGCCTCCGTGTCCATCAAACTGGCTGCTTCTTCAAGTGACTCAAGGTGCCCCCTGGTCGATTCGTGCGCACCCAAACTTCCACACTAAAGCTGAGGTGAGATTCCCTGGGGGAAGAGGCATCTGAGTAAATGAGTAACGCAGGTGACACCAGGCAGATGAAAGCTCCCAGCGTCCTGCTCTGGAGCAGTGCTCAAAACTGGAGCTCGTTTCCTGCTGAAAAACAACCTAGTGCTGTTTGGGTTCAAGGAGGGAGGGAGGGACAGACTTTTTTCCTGCTGACTCACTCATGTCTTCCTCCGGCGCGGAGTGGGAGAGATGATTAGTGGTGGCTCATCTTAGTCACAGTGGTCTCGACCTGTGGTGTTCAGCTGTGCTCATAAAATGATAAATAACTCACTTCTAGCTCCCTCTGTCCAACCTGTAGTATCTGATATTCAAGGCCGTGTTGAGCAATACTTGCACTACCACCTGTCTGCCCTGCTTCACCTCTCTGCCACAAAGCAGCTCTGACTGGGGAGGATGCCCTGGGGCCTTGGCTGGAACATCACCCAACGGGAGCTCTGGGATTATCTGCAACTGGGAGCTGTGGAGAAACACGCCCTGAAGTGCTTGTGCTCCTCTCAGCAGCGTAACCTCTGAACTTGAACTGGAAAGGGGGAGTTAACACCGGGCTGTGGCATCTCGGGTGCATTTGGAGCCCAACCTGCCCTCTCTGCTGGTGGTGGCAGAAACTGGGGGGATTCCGAGCGCAGCTGGTGTTTGGGAGCTGAATTCCTCTTTCCTCTGTAATTTCTCTGTCTCTGTTCTTATGTTCCTGTACAGTACAGATCCCTGTATTGGCACTTTAGGACTTTCCCCCATCTCTGCTGTGGTACCTCACCAGCTTCTGATACAGACTAACAGCAAGCCACAACCTTTGCACTGATAGCTCCCGCCATGAGTTCTGGCACGTGTGTTGTCGTCTTGCCTGAGCCATCCTTCCCCGAGGAGCAGGGTGGGTTCCTGGCAGCGGTAGTGCCATCCTCACCAGCCTTTCAGCTGCCAGAGCCAGCAGTGCCCTGCATGGCCGTCTCCTGCTTCCGTGAGTGCTGCCAGCCCAGCATGTCCCCGTTCCCGCACGGCCACGCTGGCTCCCTCCTCGCTGCCAGGGACAGGAGGTGTTCCACCTGACCGAGAATTCATCAGAGCAGAAGCCTCCCCCAGCCAGGAGGGAGGGCTCCCGTTTCCCACTCCTCCTCTTCCCAGCTGCCAGCCCCTGCTCTGCTCTCCACTAACCCGCCACTTCCAGCTCCCACCCCAGGAGGGTCAGCCATAGCTGTAGGTGATCTTAACCCTACACAGGTTTCATTTCTCAGAGAACAGTGCTCAGATTTCCTTTCATCTGATAGCAATCACGTCTGAGCAGCTCCACAGCTACCTTGCCTTGGCAGGGAGGAGCTGCCTATACTCTAGCAATATTCACCGTGGTGGGAGGGTGGGAGAGGCACTCCAGGGGTGGGAGCTGATGGCTCCGTGCTCCCAGGCCAGTTCTTTGGGTTTTATTGAGCACGAGGGTCCCGAGCCCCCGATCTGGTGCTGGGGGACAGCCCACGCTGCAGATTCTGGGAGCTGGGCAGGACCCGGGGCTTGTAGCAGCACAGTGAGAAGGCTCCTGTACCAGGGTCTGAGGGAATTCAGGGAGCTGCCCAGGCTGCAGGAGAACACTTGCCCCAGAGCACAATGTCAGAGCACCAAACTGCACCCCGATGGTGGAGNACGGAGTTAACTGGAAGGCAGAAGCAGGGTACCCGGTCCTGCCGGCGGCACGGCTGCCGGCACGGGGATGGGGCTGGGCTCGGAGCTGCCTCTGAGGGCTGCCAGGAGGCTGTGATGAATTCTCATCTTATTTTAAAAGCACTGTATCCTATTCCTGCATGTTGAGTTCCGTGTGTGTGCCTGTGCGTGCCGAATGCTTGCGTCAGTAGTTAGGGCGAGTGTGACCGGGAGAAATCCAAGAAGCATGTCTTAGTGTCGTGCTGTAAGTGTTACTGCACAAGAGTTTAACAGATGTTAACACCAAATGACTAGTCTGAGAAATGTACTTTTAAAAAAAAAAATATTTATTTGGGTTCAGATATTTTTGAAATACAAAAAAAAAAAAAAAATTGGTCGTATTTTTTAAAGCTTATAATTCTTGTCATACATTGTGGTTAAATTCTTAATTTTACCGTGCTTATTAAAAAATGGTTTAACCTAAGCTTTGTGCCAAGGGGTCTGAGAAAATACTGGAGGATCTGGTTAGGATGGGATGGTGATCCCAGGAGGGACGTTCGGGACAAGGCTTTGGCCTTGTCATAGCCTGTGGACGTGGCAAGGCACAGAGGATGAGGGGGAATCCTTGAGGCTGAAACCAGGGTGACTTTTAGTGGCTGTGAGGTCTCTTGTGCAGCTGGAGCCCCTGTCCCTCACGCTGCCATGGGCAGGGTGTCCAGGGAATGTGGACAGACCAGCCTAAATCTCATCTGCTGCTCCACAGCCAGCAGGAGCTGGATGGCACCTGGCCATGAGGTGAGGGTGACCTGGTGCTCGGTCCCAGTGGTGACACACTGGTGAAGGGCTGGTGTCCCCACAGGGGTTGTACTCAGGGAGTCCCTGTGCCCCGCATGGGAGGGGAAAGGGGAGTAAGATCCAAAGGAGGAGCTGCTGCTGCAGTTCCAGCAGGGAAGTGCTGGGAGAAGGCACTGGGGTGTTGGTCTCAGGCTGGGGATGTGAGCGTGCCACGATCCCAGGTACTCCCGGGGCTCCGGGAGCAAGGCATGGCTGTGTCCCCTTACAGGACAGGCAGCCCTGGGAGCGGGAACGTGGCTGCGAAGGCTTCTACCTCTTCCTTCAGTGCCTTCAGCTCCCCACGGTATTTTGGCTCCTCCAGTTTGTCCTTGAATTCCTTCAGCGTGGCCTTGGGGCTCATGTCCTTCTGCACGCGCAGAGCCAGCTCGATCCCTGCCAGGATGGGAGATGTCTTGGTCAGCCCTTGCAGCTGCTGCATCCCACAGCTCTCCCAGCCCTGCTGCTCCCTGGGACACCGCCCTGCTCCCTCCCTCCCTCCCTCCCTCCCATCTGAGGGACTTGCTGCCCTGGGAAACAAGTTGGAACTCCTGAGGACAACTGGGAGAAAACTGCGAGAGGGACAGGCTTTCAGCCCACTGCCTGTGCAGTGGGGAGAGTTTGGCTGGTCCCAGCTGTCCCCAGCCACATGCAGATGTGCAGGCAGGGTGGTTCTTCCTCATTTGTGGGTGTGCTCCCTTGCCACCTCTGGGGATGGCTCCAGCGTGGCTCAGCTGGTGCCTCCTCACCCGGGGGAGCTGCCCTGGCCCAGGCTGGTGCTGAGGCCCGGCCCCTGAGGCCCCCAGCTCACCTCTGTGGATGTACTGGGCCACCTTGCGGAAATCGTCCTGCCGGAAGCCGCGGGAGGTGAGAGCCGGCGTCCCGAACCGGAGGCCGCTGGGGCGTAGGGCGCTGACATCACCTGCACCACAACAAGGCCCACGTGACCAAGCCTGGCACCGAAACCACCACCTGTGGGATTTCAGCCTGGCTCACGGAGTGGACCAGGAGCCGGCAGAGCCTGTGGGATCCCTCACCAGGGCACGTGTTCTTGTTGCAGGCGATGGAGCAGAGCTCCAGCACCCGCTCGGCCCGGCCGCCATCCGTGCCTCTGCTGCGCAGGTCCACGAGGATCAGGTGGTTGTCAGAGCCCCCTGCAAAGAGAGGGGTTTGGTGGGGATGTGGGATTGGGGAAATGCTGCTCCCACAGCAAACTTCAGCAAAAAAAGGACTCGAGATTTAACCAGGGCCGAGGAATTGCACCAACACAGCCCTGCCCGTGGCGTCCATGAAGTGCTGCCCTGGTCAGACCCCGGGGTCAGCCCCATCCCACTGCCAAGATGTGTCCTCACCTGTGACGATGTCGTAGCCCATCTCCATCAGTGCTGTTGAGAGCGCCTTGCAGTTGGCCACCACCTGCTGCTGGTAAGCCTTGAACTCGGGCGTCATGGCCTGCTGCAGCGCCACGGCGATCCCTGCGGAGGGAGGCAGGCCAGGGGCAGTTTTGGGGGACTCCCACCAGCAGAGCTGGAGATACATGGCACTGCCAGCAGAAGCTATCTGAGAGCCAAACTAATGGACTGATCCTTCCTTTCCCCTAGCCAGCATCGCCACAAGCCAAAACACAGGAGAGGATAGGCTTGGTCACTCCTTGGGCAATGCTGGATCAACCAGCTGCCTTTTGCCACAGCATCCGCCAGGCTGTGAGCCCTACAGGGCAGCTGGAGCCTCCCCTGCTCCTGCTGGGGATCAGAGCCCTGCCAGGATACCTTTGCCAGCTCCCTCTGCCATGGTGGAGCTGGCAGCCAGCCTGGCTGCATACCTGCAATGGCGTGGTTGTGTGGGCCTCCCTGCAGCCCTGGGAACACCGCCTGGTTGATGAGGCTCTCCAGGTTGTAGAGGGTCTCCTTGCCTGTCTTGGGGTCCACGCTGCGGGTGCCTGCAGGAGAGGGAGGACACGGTCACAAGGCAGCACGGCTGCCCTTCTCCCACGAGCTGTTTTCATCCCCCAGCTGCTCAGAGCAGGGCTGGTGGCTGTTCCTCTTCAAATCAGAGCCGGGGTTAGCCCAGGGAGGCTCCCCAGACACTCCCAGGATTTTTCTGCCCTCCCTCCTTCCCAGTTAGAGCAGGAAGGAGCATTAACTTGCAGCATTTCCCCAGCAGCAGAGCCAGGTCGGGCACCTTTGCGGTAGAAGATCATGCCGGCTCTGCAGCCCCGCAGGGTCTTGTGGGTGGTGGTGGAGACGATGTCGCAGTGGTCGAAGGGCGAGGGCACCACGCCGGCGGCCACCAGCCCGCTGATGTGGGCCATGTCGGCCATCAGGTAGGCCCCATTTTCATCGGCGATCTTCCGCATGCGGGCGTAGTCCAGGTTCCGCGAGTAGCAGCTGACCCCTGTGGGGAGAGGCGATGAGAGGGGACAGAAGCAGATGTGCCTGCACCCTGGGACAGCCCCAGGACCAGGCTTGCAGTGCAGACAGCCCAGCTGGGGACAGTACACAAGTTCCTTCCAGGGTGGTTGTGTTGGAGGTTTCCTCCTGGCTCTGCAGCATCCATGGACTTCCAGGGGTGCTGCTGGCTTTGGGGAGCCACCCCCACCCAGGCTGTACCAGCAGGGAGGTCGGTGCGGGTGTGACCCTTACCTGCTATGATCAGCTTGGGGTGGAAGAGCCGGGCGTTCTCCTCCAGCTGGTCATAGTTGATGTAACCTGTCTTGGGGTCGACCTGGGAGGGGAAGAGGAAGGTTCAGCCACCTCGCTGTGGTGAAGACCAGCTGCAGTGCTGTCCTGCAGGAGGGGGTGCTGGCAGCCTGATGCTGGTACTTTTAACTTTAAGAGGCACCAACACTTATGATAAATGTGTCCTGGCTCTGGCTGGAGCAGCTCTCTGTACCTTGTAGGGCATGGACTCGAAGAAGACAGAGGTGGCAGAGATCTTCTTCTTGTCCGTCATGAACCCATGGGTGAGGTGGCCACCATCGGGCAGGTCCAGCCCCATGATCCTGCCGTGAGGCTCCACCAGGGCCGTGTACACCGCAAAGTTTGCGGGTGACCCTGCAGAGAGAGCACACTGGGCTGGTTATGAATGCTGGGGCACACAGAGGCCTGGGCAACTGGCCTGGCTCTCCTGGGCACCCCATTACCTGAGTAGGGCTGGACATTGACTCCCCACTTCTGGGGGTCGAGCCGGTAGGCCTGCAGGGCTCGCTTCTGGCACAGCCTTTCCAGCTCGTCCACAAACTCCGTCCCGCCATAGTACCTGCAGTAAAGGACAGGGCAGGGGGTAAAACCAAACTCATTACTCAGAACGGTCCCTGTGACCAAGCTGGGGAAAAACTGGGGTGATGCCCTGTTTGTGCAGCCACAGCAGACGCGACCCTGCTGAGACTGTCCCATGTGTGGCCAAGGACAGAGACTGAGAAGGTTGGATCCTGTCCTGGAAGAGCTTGGTTGCCAGCATAAGGACATCGCTTCCTTCCCAGAGGTGAGGCCTGGCAGGGTGGGGGGTTCCTCTCCCACCCTGTGAGGGTTTGGGTTGGTGGGACTTGGCCCCAGCCCCGTACCTCTGTCCTGGGTAACCCTCGGAGTATTTGTTGTTCATGCAGGATCCCAGGGCCTCCAGGACCGCTCGGCTTGCGAAGTTCTCCGACGCGATTAACTCCAGCCCCAGCCTCTGCCGCTGCTTCTCCTTCTTGATGATGCTGTGCACCTTTGGGACAGGAGAGAAACTGCTTCACCCGTGCTGGCTCTGCACGGAGATGTGGATGCTCCACCATAGGGTATGCATAGGGGAAGGTACAGGGCTTGGACAGGAGCCTGGAAAGGTGCTGGGGAAGGGAGATGCAATCTCTTCTTGGTACAGCTGATCCCAAGCAGTCACAGAGAGGGCACAGTGGATGGATGGGTTCCAGCAGCTCAGCCTTGGACCCTGGCTCGAGGAGGTCAGCATCCTCACGGCTGGCTGGGAGATGAATGAAGCAGCTGGGCAGGAGCCAGGAAGGGGCTCTCACCTCCGGGTCGTTGGTGTCGAGCGGCTCCATCACCATCTTGTTATGGGAGGCCCAGAGCTCGGCGCTGGGGAGGCCCTGTGTTGAGCTCGCCATGGTGCTGCTGCTGGCTCCGAGTCACCTGCCGGGAGAGAGGGGAGTCTGTGGGATGGCAGCAGGGCTGGTGCCTCCTCATCTCCCCGTGTGCTGCCTGCTGCCATCCCACATATTCCCTGAGAACCCAAAGGGACCAGCCATGGGCTGTTGGGTGAGGAAAACACACACAACCCTCAGGCTTCCCCTGCTGATTTAAGATCGGTTTGTTAATTACAGTGCTTTGATAATTTCTGATACTCTCCCATCACCAGCCCTCCCTGAGCTCCCCCTGCCCAGCTTAGCAGTGCCTGATGTTCAATTTCAAGGGCAGTGAAGTGCTCCTACCCACAGATCTCAATTTTAACACACGTTGTGATGCCCAGCACGCTTAAACCTCTTGGCTGCTTTCCTTTGGACAAAACCCCGGCAGGTCAGAGTCCTGCCCCAGCCCCTGACTGAAGCATCTTGGGGAGCTGAGAGGCCCCGAGAGGCAGCAGCTCTGCCTCTGCTTGGCTCCATGGCATGTGTGATGCCCAGGCCTGGCAGGAGCCCTCCGGCCCAGTCGATGCCACTGCTGCTCTTGGGGAAGGAATAACAGCCCAGCTGCTGCCTTGGCAGAAAACAATGCATCTTTTTACTCATTAACCCCGCAAGGACGGGTGAAGGGCCGTGAGCAGATTATTAAGCAATCGCACATGGTTTCCTTGTGCCAAGCTGCCGAAGTCCATTCATGCTGCTCTTGCCGGGCAGGGATGCTCAGCCATGCTCTGGCCCAAACCCAGATCTCACTGGCAGGGTGGGAAACTTCACTGCCAGAGAGGCTGGGCTAGGCAAAGAGCTCTGGCTCTGAGCAGGATGCCTGGGTCCTGAATGTCCCCCCACTCGCACTCACTGCTTTTGGCTCGGAGGGGACAGGGCTGCCATTCCCCAGTCAGGATGAGACCCCCCCCCCC
>VZTA01000346.1:31492-118539 GCA_013398855.1 Mohoua ochrocephala | reverse complement strand
CGGCGGGGAATACGCTCGGGAAGCTCCTGGGCCAATCAGCGCCGCGCTCTGTCCCCTCCCCGCCTCCCATTGGCCCGCGTCGGGGCGGGGCTGGCGGCGCGGCCCGCACGTGGCGCCTGGGGCGCGGGTGACCTTGGCCGGGCCGGGAGGGGCTCCTGGGGCGCGCTGCTGTCACCCCTCTGCCGTCACCCCTCCTCTGCCGTCACCCACAGCTCCAGCCCTGCCTGCCGTGCACCCCCAGGTGCTCCTCCCCCAGCCCTGCGGTGTTCCCATTGTCCCGCGACTTCCCCCATGGGCCAAAGGATGGGACTCCCCCACACCCTGCACCGGGCAGGAAGCACTTCTAGGCACCCCAAGACCCTGCAGCCGAGACCGTGTCTCCAAGACAGCTGGTGTGCCAGGCCATGGCACAGGTTGGGCACGGTGCCGCTGGTGTGGGGAGCAGAGCTGGCCCTGTCCCACTCGCGGAGCAGGGCAGCCCCGGTACCAGGAGAGATTTCCAGGTGCTCGGGAGGGAGAGCTGCCAGGGGGTGAATGGCACAGGCAGGAGAGGGGCCGTGTTCTCTTCATTCTTCAAGTCTGAGTTAGTGGGTGGGCTTGGCTAAACTGGCCCCAGGAAACCTGCACCCTCCGGGGCTTCAGGGGTTAAATCTACACACCACAAATTGAGGAAGAAAATTAGGGAATAAGTGATCCTACTAAATTCCTCGTGATCCCAAGCCACGGGAAAATGGGGCGAGGCAGTGTGAGTCACCCTGGAGAGGAGCAGCAGAAGGGGAGTCAGCCAGGAGGTGAGACCACCAGCTGTGGGCAGAGCGGCCAAGGAGCACCACTGTGAGTCCTGCTGGGACCTGCCAAGGCAAGTGCCGGGATAAACAGGAGAGATAAGGAGAAGGGCGCGCTCACCAGAGGGTAGTGGGTGGGTAAAGGGTTGATGGTTACACCTGGACACAGGTCAGGTGTTGTTCTGCACCTCTCTGGAAGGGGCTTGGTGAAGAAATAGTCTGTTAACATCATTGTTACCAGTCTAGATAGTTTTTGCTGTCATAATTTGTCACTGGTCATTCCAAGAGGACTTGTCACAGTGGGGGGATCTGGGTTTCCATCGTTCTGCTGCTGGCCCATGATGGATTGCTGCTGTGGGTAGTTGGATGAAGGTGTTGTTCTGACAGCACCGACACCAAGAGCAAAACCGGGGTTGGTTTCTCTGGTCGAGATGGTTTCTGCAAGGTGCAGCTGCACATGGTGTAGAGAAAGACTTCATATTAATTATAAATTAATTTATCTAATCTTGCTTTTCCTACGCATTTTGTGCACGGTTGCTCGCAAAGATTTTCACCCCTCTTGAGCCGTAGGAGCCGCAGATAACAGCGCTGTTGTGATTTCAGGTCTTGGCTTGCTAGTGATGGACAGCACCTCTTCTTCCCCTTCCCCCTTCTCTGCCAGCTGCCCCACGGAGCAGCCTGAGAACGCCACTGACCATGACTACTACTCCGGCCTCCAGAAGACCATGCACATCCTCTCCATGGTGGTGTACAGCATCGCCTGTTTGCTGGGGGTGACAGGGAACGGCCTCGTCATCTGGATTGCAGGCTTCAAGATGAAGAAGACGGTGAATTCCGTCTGGTTCCTCAACCTGGCCATTGCTGACTTCATCTTTACCTTTTTCCTGCCCCTCAGCATCGCCTACACTGCCCTGGGCTTCCACTGGCCGTTTGGGAAGCTCCTGTGCAAGCTGAACAGCACCATCGCCTTCCTCAACATGTTTGCCAGCGTCTTCCTCCTGACGGTCATCAGCATCGACCGCTGCGTTTCCGTGGCCTTTCCCGTCTGGTCTCACAACCGCAGGAGCCCGGAGCTGGCGGCCAGGATCGCACTGGGGACGTGGGTCCTGGCTCTCCTGCTCAGCTCCCCGTACCTCGTCTTTCGGGACACTGTGGTCAGTTCCAGGAACGTCACCAGCTGTTACAATAATTTTGCGCTGTCCGATGACTACACGTCCGAGGCGACACGCAGGCTGTGGAGGATGCGGCACAAAGCGATGATCATCACGCGGTTCTTATGTGGGTTCCTCATCCCCTTCATGGTGATTCTCATCTGCTACGGCGTCGTTGCTGTCAAGCTGAAGAGAAGGCAGTTGGCCAACTCTGCAAAGCCCTACAGAATCATCATCGCTGTCACAGTCTCGTTCTTCCTCTGTTATTTCCCCTATCATGTCTTCTCCTTGCTGGAAATATCCAAAAACTCTTCCAGCCATGAGATGAAACTGGCCCTTTACATAGGGATCCCCTTGGTTTCCAGCCTCGCTTTCTTCAACAGCTGCATCAACCCCATCCTGTACGTCTTTGTGGGGCCAGATTTCAAGGAGAAGTTTCGTCAGTCCATCCTGTCGACCTTCGAAGGGGCCTTCAGCGAGGAGTCGGTCCTGGGCAGCCTGACCAGCCGGCGCAAATCCAGGTCTGCTTCAGAAGTCGAGGTCCCGAGGGTCTGAGCGGGCACTGGTGTGGAAGGGGCCATTCTCTTCTCTGCAATTTCCCTCATTTCAGAGCTCAGATCATGGGACTGGGGACTGAGAAGGGCTGCACATGCTAACGAGGTGTGATTTCGTGTTTTGGAGGTATCTCAAATATGTTATGATTTAACACACCGTGGGAATGGAAGAACTCTCTGGAGCTGCAGCAAGGTGGGTCAAAGTAGCAGCATTTTACTCCGTGTGCCTTTTGACTCTTGTTTATGCATCCTTTATAGAAAGAGGGTTAAATGCAATGGCTGTATGTATTCGTGTAGGGAATGGAATAGCGAGTGAGACACTCATCTTTTCTCTCCTCAGGCAGGACAAATCAGTGGTCGTGTGCTGTTACTCAGACTTGATGTACAGCGTAACTATTTCTGAGCGATGCTTGTCTCTGTGTTTGATATGTTTCCAGCCCTTAAATAGCAGAGGTCTGATACTTTGTGCTGTTGGTGAATGACTATTAACCCCCAATAAACTTGTGTAAAACATACCCAGCCTGTTGTGTTGCCTGTGGGATAAAACATTTGATCCAACCTGACCGAGCAGGTTCATCTTTGGTAACAGAACAAGTAGATAAAAAGATTAAATACCTAGAATTTGGAAACAAACCACTGGTATTAGCAGTAGCTCTATGAGTGAGGCAGCCAGGATATGACCTGGGTGTGAGGACTTGCCTGGGGCACATGGATCTGATTGCCAGACCATGGTTATGGTTTATTGTTGGGTTTCAGACCTTTGGGTACATTTGAAAACCAGTGATTGCGAGGAGAAAGAAGAGCAAGTGGCTGAGCTGAGTCTGGTCAAGTTTCATGTTTGCAAATCGTCCAGGATGAAAATGGTGGGGATTTTCTTCACAAGCTTCGCCAGCCTTTGAAACTCTTACATTTTTGTGAGTAGAAAATGTTGGTCACGTAACAGGGAACGACAGCATTGAGGTGTTGTCATTCCCAGCCCATCCTCAGCAGCTGAACGAGCAGTGACCGTATCACACCTCCCTCTCCTGCCCTACCCAATTTACCTGTAAAACAGTCCAACCTACCAGTTGTCCTGTTCATCCTGTCAGAAACCTGCCTTGGAGCCTCCCTGCTGCAGTGGCTGGAAAATCTCTGACTCCCAGCTGGAACGCAGGAATTTACACGTACCTCGCCGTTCTGCATGGATGACGTTGCGAGTGAGAGCTGTCACTTGAACATGCTGAGGATTAATTACGGGCCTGCTGGGCCATGCAATATTGAATGAAGGTCGTGATCCTAAAGGCACACGTGCACTTAACCTTACGTGCATACACAAACCCGCTGAGAACGGGGAATGTAACACGACCATCGTATGTGGAGCTTGAGCGAGCAGAGAGATTTAACCTTTGCCACAAATTGCTGCCTGTCATGCAGATAAAACTGCAATGTTTGCTATGCAGCACGTAACTCTGGGGCTATTTACTTGCTCCTGGAGGTAAACTACAGCATCGATTGCCATGTCAAGGTTGTGCAGACCCACGTTTGCTCTTTCTGGTTTTCCTTATCTGTTTGCAGAATCCACGTAATTCCTTGTGACAGGAGTCTCCGTGAGTGTTGGACCAAGGCCTTGGACTCCTGTCTTGCCTCTCTCCTCACCCTGGCAGCCTTGAAAGTCGGGATTTGAAGTATTGACCTGGTTTGTGGTAGGAAAGAAAGCAATTTTCTGGGTCATTTGGAGATCCAAGGTGGGTACAAATTCCCATGGGGTAACGTGATTTAAGTGAAGCAGAGTGTCTGGCAGATCTAAGGAATTACCATTGGAAAAGCCGTAGGTAACGGAGCAGGATGAGCTCGAGAAAGAGATGGATCTGTCATCCTGGCTCTGATCCCTGCCCTTTGTGCAATGGGAAACCGTGCTGACAGCAACACAGGCCAGGCTGCCAAGGGACCTGTTCCAAGATAAATCTTCCATTGTATCGAGTTCCCTCATATTCAGACTATCTCATTATCACAGGGATAATTGTCAGTCCCTCATTCCCAGCTAGGAGGCAGTTCATTCTTTCTGATATTTCCATTTGCCATATGCTTATCTAGAAAAGTTTGAATGAAAAAAAGGGGGAAATACTTTCCAACGGGCAATCCAAGGAGGCTGAATGGCTGCTTTGGCAGCTGCGACCCCTCTGACGCAGCTTTGCTGTCAAGGCTCTTTCAGATGCCGTGGGATAGGTGGAACAGCCTGAACTCCCCAGTATTTGCAGTCATTGAGAAAGGTGCTGAACCCGCTGCCCTGCTGGTGTGACGCCTCATTGGTCCTGCAGAGGGGCCGATCCGACAGCTCCGCTCCTACAAACGGCAGGCTGGGATGGGCAGAGCCACTGGGATGGGCAGAGCCACTGGGGTGTTCGGGGTTCAGGCACTGAGGTGTGTGTGGTCCAGGCTGTGCATGAAGAGATTTAGCTGAGAGAGCAAGCAAGTTTTTAGCAAGCATTTAAGTCAGGGATCTCACCAGGAGCAGCTGTTGCTGCCTTGCTTTGGAGGAGAGATTACTGCAGGTGACTGCGGAGCTGGGAGAAACTGCAGGTGTCAGGAAGGAAACCAGCCAAGGAGGACATGGCAAGCAGTAACTCAAGAGGAGAAAGTAGTTTCTCCCTGGGACCTGGATGACAGCATGGAGATAAAAACTGGGCTCAGAATAGTTAAGAGGAAAGAGGAAGGAGCTGGAGCTAAGACAGCCTTCCAAGTACCAGCAGCAGGATAGTGAATGCAAATGAATGGGAGGGACACTGCAGCAGGTGAGGAAATTCTCATTAAGGAGAGCTTAATGAGACAATAAAAGCCTCTGGGAAGCCTCACAGCCCCCACGCCTCTCTTCTGGTGAGACTTTCCTGGTGAGTAAAATTTTTAAGTGTCCCACTCTTGAACTTGGGGAATTGACTCGTTTGATAAGGTCAAAGACAGTCCACAGAGGTCTGAGAGCAGAACCTCTTCCAGAGCTTGCTGCAATCAGGCAAGAAATAATACAGTGGGTTAGAGGAGAGGTACTGGTAAGAAGCTTCTCTGTGAAGGAGATGTTGGTAATAGTGTCAGTAAGTGGGGTAGGCTGAAGACACCTGGGTAAGGCTCAGCCTTTTTTTGGTATAGCAGCTGGGTGAGGGTCCCACTCCCAGCACGGGTGTTAATCTGCTCTTGCTGATCCAGGGCTGGTCCTGGCTGGCACCAAACTGGGGAGGATACAGGATACTCTCTGCTGGCTGCACTTTGCTGCTTCCCTGCACCTCTCCCAGCTCCTTGTTAGTGTCCGGGCCAAGGCTGGTACCAAATCTTTCTTTACACCCCGCAGCTGTGCATGCAAAGCACAGGACCTGCTCCCATACACCGAATTCTGCTTTAATCTGCAAAGCTGCTCTACAGTGACCAAGTCAAGCCCTTCCTGTGCTCACTAAATGCCCGCACAGAGCACGGTGCCCACGTGCTCTTCGGAAAGAAGCTGCAGCTTAGCGAGGCAAATGGCAAATCACGCTGGGACCCAGTCACTAGGACAAGGAGAAAGAGGGCACTGTCCAGTGTTTGTCACAGATTGTGTACCTGTTCAGATTCCCTAAAATGACATGATTTCACTCTGCAGTCCAGCCACTTTTTTCTAAAGGCCAATCAACGGGCAAACCACACCTGTAAACATCAGGTGGTGGACGTGAACAGGATGTTACACAGACTTTGCAGGACAGAGCTGCCCACGCACAGCAAAGCAGAGGGAATCTGTGAACCAAACACAGGCACCACCTCCGGCTTTTGTTTCAGGGCAGTGTTTGTCCAAACCCTCGCCCTGACATCCAGCCCGAGCCGTCTGTCTGTGCAGGACCTGTCACACTCCAGGTATTCCCACAAACCTCTCATCTCCTTGTTGGGAGGCTGGTTGGAGATGACCCCGTGTCTGTGCTGGAGCCGATGCAGCAGATCTGTTAAACATTACAGACTGACCCAGAACTGGGAGTGCAGTTGGAAACAGGAAAAAAACCCTGAACCTGGGGAGTCCTTCAGTCAGAGAGTTGTGACTCAGGGGGCAACAGGACTGTGACAAATGAGTCTGTGCCTGTTTCCCACACACAGCCAAGCAGTAATATTTGATAAAGCAATGCCACAGCCCTTCACACAGAGAAGACAAGTTCCCTGCTCCAGGACCTTTATTAAAGCACTTTGCTTCCCAGACACAGGGAATGCTATTTCCAGATCACTCCCAAGACACAAAATTACACCTCCTTCCATCAATTCCAAAATGCATTTATAGTTGCTTTGAGTGCTGCCTCCCTAGCTGGGTAGTATCCAAGGCAGAATCTTCTGGAAACTGGACAAGTTGTCCCCCAGGCAGTAAAGCTGAAGGCAGAGGAGCAGGGAGGTGATGGTTTTTGGTCTGTGCTCAGTGTGGAGGTGTCTGTGTGCTGCAGAACCTCCCTGCGGGCTCAGAGGGGCTGTGTAGGGTAGAGGATGTTTTTGGGATGCCTTTATTTGTTGGGAGGGACCAAACCTATTCACAGGGCTCTGTCAGGATCAAATCAGAGCGTTTCTTTGGTGCATCACGTCTGATAGTTCTCATTGTCAGGAGGTTTGGTGTGTGAGCTTTAATATCCACTTTTTTTTTTTTTTTTAAAAAACACCAACTCCAAACAAACAAACAAGAGCCAACCTGGCTGAGCAGTGATGGATGGAGCCCAGGAGCCTGGGTGACAGCAGCATTTATCTTCTCTCAGGTGATGGATGCAGGCTGTCGTCCAGCCCAGTGCTGGATGAGCAGTGCCCTTCACCTTGGCTGGACTAGGTGTGGTGTGGGGGAGTTTTTTTGCACATCTCTGCTTGCCAGGATCGCATCTGGATGGAGAACAACAAATCTCTGTGAGCCAGTGTGTTCACACCCCGCAAATTTTCAGAATTCCTTAGATGGCTGCTAATTGAATCATTGTAAATGAAATAAAATCTGTGTGCTCATCTTGGAGTTTGTTGAACTCTTAGTGTTTGGATAGAGTATTGTCAAATTAACAAATCCCTCTCCCTTGGGAGCTGGGATTTGAACTGATATTCCTCTGATCAGGAAGACAGAGGTGGGAAGAAATTGATTTTTTTTCCTCTAAGAAAACAAAGGCAGTAGCCTTATAAAAAGGATCCGAAGACAGGATCACTTAGTTCCTGGTCCTGTGGTTTGCTTAAGCAACGTCAGGAATTTGGGGCAGCACAAATCAAACAGTCAGCAAATTCTGAGTGCCCCGGGGTATTGAAAAATGCTTCTGGGGAAGGCTGCTAATTGCATTATGGGTCAGTGCTTCACCATGTGTTGTTTCTGGTTGTTCTGCACTGAACTGCTCTCCACGCCAGCCTGTAGCAGAATCTCCTGCGAGGGAGACCGATACTAAGAGAAAATCTCTGCTGCTCTGTGAAGAGGCCAACAAAAAGCTCAACCCCCTTCCTTTTCATCCTAAAAGCCCTGAAACAAAAAATGAACCTGCTTGGGTCAATGATCCTGAATCAACTGTGTGGCAGCACCAGCCTGGAAGGAGAAAAACAACATGGACCGGGAATGGTGGGGGTGGCGAGGGACAGGACGGTTCCCTTACACCTCAGCGCAATTTGGAAGAGGATGGAGGAAAGACAGAGGGTCACTGCAGCATCTAAGAAGCTGCTGGCCTCTCTGCTCGTGTATTTCAAACAGATGTCCTGGCTTCGTGAGCCTGCAAGTGGAGTGCTCGACATCTGCTCCAGGGCTCCAGGTTAAATGGCTTCTCCTTCCCCAGCTCCCAGTTCGCTGAGAAAAAAAATCGAAAAAGAAGATGACGAAGTCTTGGAATGCATGAAGCAAATGTGAAATCTGGGGAAAACACTGGCCTGTGAATATTTAAAGTGGAAAATGCAGCTTGTACTGGCGGAAATGCGGTTTCAAACTATGAATTTAATGTTGTCCCTTCGCAGGCGTGTTTGGTGAGCTGGCCGGTGGCTTTTCCTCCTCTTTTATGTTAAAGACAGAAGTATCTGCTCAGCCTTCCTGAGCAGTCCAGGAATAATCAAATTTAACTGCTTTTTGTGAGAAAAGCTGCAGCAGAAAGTATCTGATTTGTAGCTTTATGGTAAATGCTAAAATTCCGATCCTTAAAACGCTGTTCAACTTGGGCGTACTGAGAAGTGTAATTTAAAACAGGTTCTAACTGCGCAGTCTGGGGAAAAAGCATGGTGTTTGGGTTTTGTATTTACAGGAGGGATGTGTGTCTGTGTGGGATGACTGTAACTTCCTCAAAGCAGTTTTGTCATGGGTGTCTTGGGATAAAGCTTTTCTTTTTTCTTTTTTAACAGGGTGGCTGAAATAAGAGTCTCATTTCAGATGTCAAAAGAATCTTCGTGCAGTTCAACCGACGTACGTGGCAAGGAGAGTCCTGAGAGGACTCTGGATAAATCGTGTGCGCTTTTGACAAGGAACTGAGAGGCCACTAATGGTTTCTGTTCTTAATTTACTTTCCAGAAATGTCTCTTTTTTTCTATAAATAGTTTGCTGATGGCAAAGGCCTGGTGGTAGTGTTTGGCAGGGATGGAGAGGACCGGCCATAGCGATGGAGACGCCCAGAGCAGCGTGGCAGCTGCTCATCCATCCCTCTGGCGGGGATGCAGGTGTGGGAGCTCCAAAATAATGGCACCCTGTGGACATCATCACCTTATTCCACACGGATTTTGTACCAGGGGTAATTTTTGGTGGAGGGGCAGCTGAATTGTGGTGTTGGGGTCCTCACATCATCCCAGCTGGGGACTCAGATGTGTCCTTCTCTTTCCCAGCAAAGGGCAATCAGGCTCATGATGGGTCTAGAAAATGTATTTTATGAGGAATGGCTGAGCTGGGTTTGTTTAGTCTGGAGGATGCTCAAGGGCCCTCATTGCTCTCTTCAGCTGCTCCCTGAAAGGATGTTGTAGTGAGGAGGGCGTTGGTCTTGGAAATGGCCTTAAAATGAGACACAGGAGATTCAGATTAGATATTAGAAAAATTCTTTTCATTGTCCGCGTCGTCAGGCCTTGGAATAGGTGCCCAGGGAGGTGATGGAGTCACGATCTCTGAAGGTGCTGGAAGAGGCATCGGCATCTGGCGCTGGGTGATGTGGTTTCGTGGTAGTGCTGGGCTGACGGTCGGACTGGATGATCCTGAAGGTATCTTCCAACCCTGATGATTCTAAAACTCTAAGATTCTGTGATTCCAAGACCCCGTCGCGCAGCCCCCGAGCACGGCGGGGTGAGGGGGNCGCCATCTTGCCCGCGGAGCACCGGAGGGGCTGAGCTCCGCCGCCGCCTCTGCCTCTCCCCCTCCTTCCCCTCCGGCCGGGCCGCCTTCTCCCGGGGCCGGGGGGCCGGAGTCGGCAGGTAAGGCCTTCAGCGAGGGGCGCTCCCCCCCCGTTCAGCCTAGTTCAGCCGGCTGTGTGAGGGCAGGACATCCCCCTTCCCCACACGGGGTTCCGACTCCTGAGGAATGGGCTACGTCGCCCTCCCCTCAGGGGATGGAGACCCTCTCCTGGGCGGCTCCTTTTCGGGGCTGCTCGGGCTCCCCGCAAACCCCACAGGTGAGGGGCAGCGGCGTGGGGCTGCGGCGTGCCCGGGCCGCTCTCGGGGAGGAGGGATGGGATCCACGGGGACCACAGGGCCTGTGTAACCCACCTGGAGGATCTGAAGGGCTGGTAGGGAGGTGGGGGCTGGAAGGGTCTGTTAGCCCAGGGGGATCGGTGAGTATGGAGGGACGGGAAAATTCCCTGTGGGGAGATTGGTGAGAAGGTGCAGATTCCCTCCATCCCATGGGGTCCATTCCTTAGTACCATGATTATCCCATCCAGTTATTCCTGCCTCTGTTGCTTTCTGTGTGGACGTGCTCAGCTCATGGAGGCGTAAAGCCATGTGTGCCCAGTAATTGTTGTGCTCATCATGATGTGTCTGTGTAATTGTGTGCAGCCCAAAAGGAAAGGCAGGAGTTTGTGCTGCAGCCTGTTCTGTGGTGCTTGTGTTCAACCGTGGAAGGTTGGCCCACCTCAAACCAGAGGGTTATGGTCCCGTGTACCCCTGTGGAGTCATGTCTTTGCACATCTAATAAAGTTTTGTGAGCTCGCTTTCATCCCAACACCTGTTTGAAGGTTGATACATCCATATGACTCTTGAAATGCAACTTCCCTGCCCACACACACCATAAGGCCACTTGTAGCTGCCGAAGTGCATCCACAAGAAAGTCCTGGACCGATAGTTCTGCGAAGAGCGACGTTCACTGTTGCTTGTAAACACATCAGTATCTTATTGTGGTGTAAAGCGCACCCTCAGCAATAGCTGGGAGCCAACAACTCATCTTTTCAGATTTCATAATGCTCCTCATTTCTCTAATCCATGGAACGAAGAAGACACGTAATTGGATAAATAATTTGCCATCTGAACACTCTATGAATGCTTTTAGTAACATGGAAAGTTGCCTCCACGCTGTTCCCATCCAGGCACACAGGCAGGGTGCTCTCAGGTGATGGTCTGAGACCTAAAAGCATTTCAGATCTGTGCTCGCTCTGGTGGATCCAAGATGGATCTTGAGCACCGTCATGAATATTTGATGGGCGATGGCCATTAGTTGACAGCTGGGAGTTGCAGAGAGTGAGTGAGCAGCAGAACAGAGAAACAGTAGCTGGGAAATGGGGGTTTTTTAAGGTACTTACTTTGAGAGGGATACAGGTCTTGCTTTAGGAAAATGGGGGAGCCCTTCTGGTTTTAGTGCAGTGAAACATTCAGACGTTCTGGGGGCTGAAATTGTCGCTGTTTGTGCTCGGTCTGTGCGCAGTTGGGAGGTTCTGATGACAGGCAGGTTTTCATTCACAGCAGTTGAGCAGAGCTCAGCCTTGGCATCGACAGATTTGTTGTTAGGAGGTTCCTGACTTGACTTTGGCTCTTCACGAGAGTGAATTGGGTTCCTCTGACGAAGATGAACTGAGCGAGACTGTGTCTGGTTGTAAGGGAGGTGTGAAGGAGTTTCCTCACAGACCTAGCCAGCTGTTCCTGTAAATACAAAACTCTTGTTTTTCTTTTGGTTGCTGTTTTGGAGTACTTAATAGATGATACATCATCAGCTTTTTCTAACCAATTACACGTGACTATTAGATAATTCTGTTTCTTAGCAGGGAGATGTTTACCAGGAAAGAAGTTACTGATTTAGCTGTAACTTTAAATTATGCCACTCGCATTTAATATTTCCAGTCCCCTACGTAATACTGAAATGGATGATGAAGGATTGGATTATTTATACAGCAGAAGTGAAGTGCAGCAGGATTTTGAGTTGAACGCTGCTTCGATCTATCCAGGACTGCCGGTCAATGTGATCTTTTCTTTCCTTTTATTTGACTAATATTTTATAGTAGAAGTAACCACGAAAATGTGATTTACAAAGCGTAATAAAAAGGTGGAATCCCATCAAATCCTTGGTGAGATTAGTGCCTTTATTTGAGACATAAAAACAAATGATACTGATTTCCTCCTGATATTTTTCTCCTGTTTTCACAGGAGAAATATTGCTTTCAAAGAATGACAACAGCTGCTTCAGCAAGTGGATTTGCTGTGCAAGAGGTCATTATTTACAGCTGCCAGCTTTATTGAATTCTTCCTTACATTTCATCCTTATTTGTAAGTTTATAAGTTTCTGCAAAGTGATGAACGGAGACTCGGCTATGGAAATAGACTCTTCTAGCCAGGACCCAGGAGCTCTTTCAAGCTCAATTCTACCCCTGACTGTCTTTGTGATCTTGGAAAAGTCAATAAACGTTGCTCAGTTCTGGAAAATTAACTGGACAAGCTGATGGAAAAATGTATCAGTGTTACTGGATGATAGCCTGAGGAAAACAGTTAAAAAGGGAAAAACCTGTCGGTGCTAGAAGGTTGTCTTGGGGGATCTTTGGAGAGCTGTGGGGAAGCTGTTAAAGTGGGGATGACAGATATTAAGGATGCTGGAATATTCAGGCTTCTGGGAAACTGCACTTTCTAAACAGAGAAAATGTGTTTCTTTTTTGTTGTTTTTAACGTGGATTTAAACGACCTTTGATCTCTTGCAGTCTTTTAGAAGCGGCAAAACAACTTAGGGTTGATGTTTTGTGTGCCATCAACTGAATTTGGGGCCATCATGAATATCACCAAGGGTGGGCTGGTGCTGTTCTCAGCTAATTCCAATTCCTCGTGCATGGAACTGTCCAAGAGGATTGCTGAGTAAGTAAAGTCTGCAGGGAACCTTGGGGTTATTCTGATGGGGACTTGTTTTAGTGGACGCTTGATTTCCCTGTTGAAGGAGAGTTACGTGGGAAAACTGCCACGATTTGCAAGAATATGGAGTGTGCTCTATTGCAGAATGGATTTCAACAGCTCAGTAACAAAGAGAGTAACTCGTGTTTGAATTGTTCCGTGGCAGGTTGTGATTGGCTGCAGCATTTTATAGGAAACACATGGGCTAATTAATGTTTGGATAGTGTTAAATCATCATGGCAGAAGTTTTCTTACTCCTTATGTGGGTTTTTTTTTTTTTTTTAGGCAGGAAAACTACATCCCTCCTGCTCACTGGATGGGAACATTCCTTTAGCTTAAATCCATAAATAGCTTCAGCAGAACTTTTAGGACTTAAGTAAATTTTTACTGTGCTAATTAGGATGCATAACATTACTAGGAGTATTGGACAGGATGGATTTCTTCCAGAGACTTATTTACCCAAAGTTAGGTGTGACAGGAGGAGAAAGGGGAGTGCAGAGGAACTCTGGTTACATGTGGAAAGAATTTGGGCCTGATTGCAGAGCATCCTCTGGTCTCCTTTTTGTGGTGATGGGGTCTAGCTGATGCTGACAAGGAATAAATACAGCAGATATTGTTCTTCCATTAGCCATAAAATAGTGCTTGCTACTCTTTCCTCTTCACTCTGCATTGGGTTTTTTCTAGAGAAGAATCATTTAAAAGTGGTATTTTTAAGTATTGTGCACATATATGTTGCCACGTGTGTGTGTGTGTGTATATATATGAGAGGAAATATATTAAAAATTAGAAAATGTTACATGATTTAGTATTCCAGCATTTTTTTTCCTGCTGCTTGTTCTGAGCTTGTCTTGAAAGTAACTTTAGCATAATCTGCAGTGCAGCTTTTGGAAATTGTAGGTGCTTTTTAAAGAGATGGTCACTGTAATTCCTGGTTTTATGGTTTGGGATTTCCTTTCCTTGGTTTTCTCCCACAGAATGCAGCCTTTTCAGTAACTATTGCATTATATGGGATTTACATTTGTTTTGCTCTTCCTTTCCCCTTATTGACTTCTGCCTTTTTTCTGTTCCCACAGGCGCTTGGGAGTCGAGATGGGGAAGGTTCAGGTTTATCAAGAGCCAAACAGAGGTGAGCATTTAATTAGCAAAACTGGAAGTGTACCTGACACTGATTTGCATGTATTGATTCCCCTTTTAAAAAGAGCTTTGCTCTTGCAAATATTACATATTTCTCTTCTTGGCAGAAACACGAGTGCAGATTCAGGAGTCTGTGAGAGGAAAGGATGTATTTATCATCCAAACAGTTTCAAAGTGAGTAACTGTTGAAAGACCCTGTGCCAGCATTTGATATGGGCTGTCCATAGGAATGCTTCTGGTTTTCATTTTTAATCACCTTTTATGTTTGTGATACAGTGTAATAAGCTTAGATTAACTAGCTAGAGGCTTTTCTTTGTGGAGGGTTTTTGTTAGTGGTTTTGTCGGGTTTTTTTATATGTACACAAAGACAACTTTGGCATAAGCTCACTTCTGTGATTTTAATTTTTAGTGAATATATCCATAAAACCTTCCCCTTGATCTCTGCATTCTTTCTCTAAGTGTATTCTTTTGCTTATGTCATTCTCTTTAAATTCTTCTCTTTTCAGCTCCCTATCTCTAGCACTATCACAAAGTTCTAGATGTAGGAGGAATGTTTCCTGGGCAATGTGTCCTGTGATTCAGAAATTCTTTAATTTTATGTGAAAAGAGCTTTACAAATGCTTAGACTTTTTTTTAATGGCAGCAGAAACAGTAGATCTTAGTTGATGACCAGTTCTCTAAAAACGTGCCCTCTTCATCTCTTCATTTAGTGCAGAGAATAGATGCTAATTATTAAGTATTTAGCCTGTTGTTGGCTTGAACAATAGAGGAATATGTTGTAATATTTGACTTTTTCTTTAAAAATCTATGTGGAAAAAGTGATATTGGAGATGAATTATGGTCTACTTTGTTACAACAGCCTGGTATAACAAAACCTGCTGAATTGTCCAAAATAGCCAATTAAAGAAAAATAGAGAAGTGTCATTCTTGTGAAAAATTAAAATGCTGGGTCCAGGGCACTTGTCATTCTGAGGGGCACAGCTGAATTCTTAGTGCTGTTCCCTCACTCAGCATACTTCGGTCTGAAATCCCTGGAGTGGGTGTAAATACTGGGTTGAATACGGGGTTTTTATGCAGCAGATACAGAAGCAGATGTTTCTCCTTGCAGGGATGTGAATACCACGATCATGGAGCTCCTGATCATGGTGTATGCGTGTAAAACCTCCTGTGCCAAAAGCATTATTGGAGTGATTCCTTACTTCCCCTACAGCAAACAGTGCAAGATGAGGAAAAGGGGCTCCATTGTCTCTAAATTGCTGGCCTCGATGATGTGCAAAGCTGGTAAGAATGTGGCTGTCCTTAAATAATCAGGGCAAGGGGGGCTCCTGCTGTTAGCTTCCAGGTTTAGAGAGATCTGTACACCAATTTGGACTCTGTTTAAAAATAACTGCCAAGCTTTATATGTGTTTAAAACCTACATAAAAAAGGAGAATGTAATTAGAAATGTTTCCAAATGATGAGTTCATGAAAAAGCCAAATTTGATACAACCATTTTACATTGAGTTGTACTGAGCTGGCAAAATTAGTCTGCTGGGCTGAGCTGCTTTGGACTGTGGTATCCACCTCTCATAATACCATCCTTTGCCTTTCTCACAGTCTGGAACGGTTTTGCCTTGTCATTTCTGGCTTGTTTTTTAGTTGTTGGATGAATGCACTTTGTCCTTTACATTTGAGACCGTGTGGGAGAATGAGATTATTCATTTTCACAGCCTTCAACACATTCTCTACTCCTTTCCTTTCACTCCCATCCCTGGGAAAAAAACAGGCAGTTATAACAAACTGTATGATCTGGGTTGTTATTTTGAGAGAAGTGGTTTTTGATTAGGAGCTTGGCCTGTTTTTCGGGAGTCCAAAACTCTAATGAGCGTGCCAGGGTCTTGCTGTGTGACACAGGACAAATCAGTGCTTCCATTTTGTCCCGTGTCCAACGGAGAAGGCTCTTGTCTGCCTCAGTGTGGCACTGCAGAGTCAGTTATGTGCAGCGTTCTGAGGTTCTTTTAAAAAAGTGACTGTAGAAGTCTCAAAACGTGTTAATGCCAGTGTGCTTAAGAGGGACATAGTTAATTTATTATGTACTTTCACTTAGTGTTGTCATGCAGCTTCTGGACAAACTGCAGTGAAGTGAAACTTAGAAAAAAAGAAAGTATCTGTTCTCTCTTACTGTTCTTGATGTGTTTCTCTGTATGTCTTATTCTATTATAAAGGATTAACTCATCTTATTACCATGGATCTACATCAGAAGGAAATTCAGGGCTTCTTCAATATTCCGGTTGATAATTTGAGAGCATCCCCATTTTTACTCCAGTACATCCAAGAAGAGGTGAGGAAGGCCTGTTATTACAGTTGGTTTTCTAAATTCTCTTTTTGTCATGTCTCAGGGTATCTGAAACAAATTCCTCTGAAAAGATTAACTGTTGAAACTGAATTTTAAGGGGGGAAGGGTTGTGTTGGGGCAGGGAGTGGTGTTGGGGCTGTTGGTTCTTCTCTTCACCACGTGTTTAACTTTTGCTTTCATGAAGAGCTGGTGTTTTCTTACCCGTGCAGCGATACTGTTTTTTTCTTAGATACATTCTCCTAACACTTAAATAGGATTTTCTTGCTCTTGATGTCCTCTTCCCTTCCTATTTCCAGTTTCCTTGACATTTATAGGATGGGCTGCTTGTGTGGGTATAAATTTAAATCACAGAATAAGAAACACTTTGGAAGTTGCAAACTGTGAGAGAGCCTATTGATTGTGCTCTGAAGGTAAGACTGGTGGGTGGAAATCTTACCCACTGTTTGTTCAGACTGCGTGTCTTGACTTGAGGATGTTCTGTGCCTCCATTTCTCCATCTTATTTTTATAAGGGTTTTGAGAAGTGCTACTGGTAGATTCGCCTATACAAAATGTGCAAATGATAATTGTAGGTATAAGATGCACGTTAAGCCTCTGACTAATGGTAATTTGGAATAAAGCAAGTGCTTTCTTCCTGCTAAGAGAAAAGGTTTAGCTCACTCTTGCTTTTGAATCCGAGCTATTTCTTTTTATAGAGGTAGGAATACCTCAGTTTAAAAAACAAAACACACTCCACCCCACCCCCTTAAAGAAACCCAAACCAACGTGATTTTGTTTTGACAGTATTAAAATCTGTTTGGGGAATCAGTTACCATTCGAATCTCTCATTATCATTTCATTTGGTACTAGAGTCAAAGAGGATGGCAGAACAAAACTCCGGGCTCTGGCTTTGCCACAGCCTTGTGTTCCAGGAGGGAAGTATTGCACATTGTAAGCACTTCCTAACTTGAACAAAAATGGAAAACAAAATACACAGACACAAGACAAGTTTTGCCTTTATGTCTTCCTTGAAAGTGTGGTTTATGGTCAATAACAAGATCATGGTCCTGATTTGGTCTTGAAGCACATTTTGATTCCTGAGCTTTTAATGGTTTACACGGAATTGTTGCAGCTGTGAGTCTGGCACTGCTGGGCAGTCTAACAAGTGACCATTTGTAGAGATCTGAAGTATGTGTAGAGAAGGCTTGAAAGATACTTTCAGTTTTTCATCCCTCTGCTCATCCATGAGGGGACTTTCTAAAACCAGAGTTAACTGAATGGATCTGATCACACGGGATCTACACTGGCAAGTACCTTCACCAACCAGATCATTTATAGTATCTTTGCTTAAAACTGTGATCCCTTGCTGCTCGGGAGGAATTTAGTATTCATCTCAAGTTCCTGGTGGCCACAACTTGTTGGATACCCTGCACTGGGAATGCCAGAGCTTTCAAAGCTCTGGGAGTTGTGATGGGATGTACTGAGGAGCATGAAATGAAGTGTGGTTTGATAAGAATGAAGGTCACTTAAAAGACATTTCACTGAACGTTGTGAGGACGAGGGCTCGTAGTTGTTCCCTGTTGGAAATTTCTGCCTAGGTGTGAAGGGAATCACTTGCTGTTCTGAGATCAAGACAGTCCAGTCAGTGAAATCCTGTGATATGAAAATAATTTGGTGTTTTCCTCTGTATGCCTGGCAAATGTTGGATACTCGGTGGCTTCTCTTTCCTTTGCGCACGTGTTAATCCCAGGGTGACGTAGCCCTTTGTTACAAGGACTTGTTGACACCTTAGTGTCTTTTGGATGACATTTCTGGCTTTCTGACTTCATTTTTGAAGAGCTGAGAACAAATTTGGTAATTTGGCAGGGGAAAAATGAGGCAATGATGTCTGAACAAGATCAAAGCCTTTATTATGTCAAGTGACAGGCCCTGCCTTGTCCATACCTTCCGTCATGTTAATCTTTGTAGCCTCTTGTATAACTCAGTGTTTATAAAGGACAGAACATGCTGAATTCCCAGTTTATAGGTGGAGTTACTAACATTGTGGATTATTAATGTTGCCTGACGTCCTCAGAAAATTTCTTATTTTCAGTTGGTTGAGCCCTTGCCCAAATTCAGAGCTTATTTTTTCTTTCCCATGCCCATTACAGGTAGAGCTTTTGGAAATACTCAGCCAGTGCAGTTTGTATGTTTGAGGATAAGATTGTGGAAGAGCTTACCTCGCTTGTGTTTGCAGAAACCCCGAGTATTTCTGTGCTCTGGAATGGGTATTTGACATCTGCCAGCCAGGTGGTGAGCTGCATGACAGGGAGTCACCCCCACAAATCTGTGAAATTACATCCCTAACAGATCCATTTGCAGGTATTTAATGAAGAGTCTTCCATCCCTTAGCACTGGGATTCTGAGGACTGGACCTGCTCTGTGGGACTTTGCTTGGCTCAGGACTGTGGCTTTTGGATGGGAGGACAGTCAGGTTCTCTTTAAGCTGCTCTCCATAGAGATGGATCATCCCAGGGCAGCACAGTGAAGGAAGAGGCTGAGTTTGCAAGGAGTGGGGTAGGGTGAGATACCAGAGGGAGCGTAGTTGCAGTTGCTGTTGGAAAGGAGGACTGGAAGTGTGAATGGGGGAATGCTTGGGAAGTTACAGACAAGCAAGATGAGTCTGATGTGGAGTCACTATTTGCAGGGAAAACGGAGATGAGGATAAGAAACTTCTGAGAGATGGGGACTGAAATGCTCGTTAAATGCGGAACAGGAGTCTGGAGTGAAGAACCAGTATGAGAATGGGGCAGGGGCGGCAAACTCAGGAGCAGACTGTGCTTGTGAAGCCTGACTGAAACACCTGTGAGGCCTCAGAGGGAAACCCAGACTTCCTGGCCTCATCCCTCTGGTGCTGTCAGCATTCGCAGCAGCATCTCCTCGTGCTGAGCAGCGTGGAAGTTTGCAGCACTATGAGACTGTGCCTCCAGGATCAGTGCAGTGACTGTGGAAGTTTTATCCCTTCTGATGGTCCATAGAAAGAGTCGGTGTGATGTGATGGGAGCGGTGTGACCTTTCTCGGGCTACTCTATAAAGCAATAGGAAACGGTAAAATGCTGGTTTTTAGTGATTAAAGACAATTTAAGTTGAACAGGAAACTTTAATTTTGATGGTTTCCTGTTTCTTTTAACACTTGTGGGTGTAACCCTGATGTCCCAAAGCAGTTACTTTTCTGTTATCTGTACTATAAAATGGGGTTTATGAAAGGTACGGTTTGAAGTCAATATCTGAATTTTCTAAATACCTGTTTTTACTGAGCTGTCAACTCCGACCGTGTACCATGGATTCTTGAGGTTGCTTGCTTAGGTAAAATGTTCAATGCTTAAAATTCTTCTGGCAAAATAAAGTTCTCTGATTCTTACTGAGTTTGTCTAAAGATATGAAGTGGACATTGCTATCTGTTATTTACTACAGATACCAGACTACAGGAATGCTGTAATTGTGGCCAAATCTCCTGCGTCTGCAAAGAGGTGGGTAAGATCTGCTCTCTTGCCTTAGAGCAGGAAATCTGTCGGGATTTTGTTCTTAGGATCAAGTGAAGGAGAGATAGTCAATAATTAGAAGATGCAGCCTTCACACCCCTCCCAATTCTGCTCTGTCAGCTGTGTAGTTTTTACATCATTGCTGTAAACATAATAAATCTAAGGAGAGTAAAAAAAAACATACAAAAGGATGGGTTAAATCAGTGCAGTGCTTATGGTAAAGAAGGTTTTTAATCATGTTATATTTGTGTGCATTTACATTATAAATTTCCTGCTGTAAATGAGGAAAAGTGGCTGGAAGTGTAATGCCATTAATCCAGATGAGTTTCTTAACGTGGGCATAACTAAGAACGTGGTTGATCAGAGCCTAAATACAGATGGTGAAACTGGGTTTGCTGTTTGAGATGATTGTGATTGTGAAGTCTTTGGTGGTTGAATGACTGTTCTTAATCCATGAAGCTTTTTAGTTGACTAAATTCTGGAATTACAGTGCTGTCAGCGAGCACTGCAAGAGCTGGATGATGGTTTAAGAGATGCTGTATTTGCTGTGGTGACAAACCAAGAGTTTGTTGAAAAGTTATTTAGACTTCCATGCCAACGAATTGTGATGCTCTGTGTTTTTCTTATTTTATGTAGCAGATCACCTTTTTGTCATCTTTTTCTCCAGCAGTACTTTTTGTGATTTCTTTTGTTTTGGCCAGGTAATTTTACATTTGTTTCTTTTCCATTTCTTTTCCACGGTGTCAGTACTGCCTCTTGGGTGGAGGCAAGCGTTTCTTGCAGCATTTTAATGGTTATCCAGTAATTGCCAATGCCAGCAAATAGTCTGTGTTAAAACTGACCAGACAGATGAGTTGCACATCACACAATGATTTCTGGAGGAGAGGATCCCAGAACTGTATTGTTCAGCTTCTTCACGTGTTCCTATGAGTATTTAAGGCAGTGTTTGAGGAGTTACATTGTCTTGGGAGAATGATGATTGGATGTTTTGCCTAATCCAGGCTGAAAACAATCCAGGAAAATACTTTTGATGAATGCCTGCTTGTGAAAAAGAACCCTTGCATGGTGAAGTTCAGAATGTCTCTGTGGTTCGCTGGAAAATTAATAAATCATTTTACTGTTACTTTGAACTTTATTCGGTTTAATACTGCATTTTAAGGTAATTATTATGGCTTTATTGATACGATTATGCCTGCTAAGTCATAACTCTTAATGTTTGGAATAATAATTACCTGTAATTAACTCCTTGCAAAAATGTTATAACTGTGATAACCACAGGGTGGAAGATTCTTAATTTTAAATTAACTGAGTATCACGATGGGCAAATTGTTCTCTGGACTTTGGATTGTTTGGATAGTGAAACGAGGCTTAAGGACAGAGGAGGTGATTCAGGTACAGGTCTGAGGTGCTGATGTTAGAGCAGAGTGAATCACTCTGGATGTGCTGGGCTTGCTTGGACCAGAGGAGACTTGGATGGGTGGCTTAGGCAGGATCCCAAACCCTTGGGGTGGAAGGTAAAATGGGATGGATGTGCTAATTTGAATTTGCTGCTTCCAGTATCTGCGATACAAATTCCTATTTTCCTGACTCTCTGCTTTTCCCACTCCCCCAGCTAACCTTACACTTCTTTACAGAAATTTCTAATTTTAGTTGAAGAAATACTGCACTGTGAGGAACTTCATGTCAGCTAATTAAAAAATCCAAGCTGTTCCACTCCAAGTGTGGTTTGTCAGGCAGAATGATCGTCTGGATCCCCTTTTCCATAGGGTATCTCAGGTTATGTGTCAGCAGGTCAGGGATATTGTCTTTATTTAGTACTAAAATAAATAGGTGAACACTTGTTTTCTCTTTTCATGTGAATATTTTTTTTCCTATTAAATGTAGACAATCCAGACATCAAGACTGTTCTTGGTTACTGTTAGATGTGTCCTGCTAAAGCGTGGGATCCCAAGGATGCTGAAGGCTAGGAAATGTTATTTTGGCTGTTGGACAAAGCATGAAGGGAGTAGTCAGCATTTTGTGACTTGCAGCATTTATCCTGTTGCTTTAAGGCCCATATGGGCACTTTGAAGGTTATTCTGACTTTACAAACCCGATAAAAACAAGATACTGAGGGGCAACTGATTTCTTCCATAAATTCTCCTGCAATTTTAGGATCATTTGACTTCCCTCTGAAACCTTAGAAATAAAATGGAAATAGATTAGGATTGGACATATGTGAATTATTTTAAATGTAACCTTTTTCTGGGTTCTTTTAACCCTTTCTCTGCAGGGCACAGTCGTTTGCTGAACGCTTACGGTTGGGAATCGCCGTGATCCACGGGGAAGCTCAGGATGCTGAGTCTGACATGGTGGATGGTCGGCACTCACCTCCTACAGCCAAATATGTAGCTGCTATCCACCCCAGTCTGGAGATCCCCAGTAAGTAAGTGTGTGTGGGAAAGTGTTACCTGTTGTTTTCCTGGGTTTAGGGATTGGGTCTGGCAGGGATGGATTGTCTAAAAGGAGTGGTTCTTCACAGAGGAAAAAAAACCATCTTTCTTAGTGGGGGGAAAAAGATTCCTTCTTGCTTGAATATGGATGTGACCTACAGCTGCACCACCAAAACTGCAGTGCATAAACCCAGCTTGGGTGTCAACGGGTGACTGAACTGGTTGTGTCTGCAAGCCACTCTGTTTCTGTGCTGAAATTAAGAATTAATAGAATTGCTAAAGAATTCAGGTATAAATGAATACAGTTAATATTTTAATTAAGCTTAAAAAATGATTTATGTATTAGAATCCTGCTGGTTTTCTCAGTAATGCTGTTGAAATAGTTACTGCTTCGTGTCTCTAATAGTGGTGACCCAGCAGATATTTCCAGACTTGGAAGTAAATTATATAAACTTTATCCTTTCTCCTTTCTACCCCTCTAAAAACATTTGCCATTAATCAGTGCTGATTCCCAAGGAAAAACCACCCATCACAGTTGTTGGAGATGTAGGAGGAAGAATAGCTATCATTGTGGTAAGTGAGATGCCATCACTTCTCATAAATTATATTAAACATGTTAAAGTTTCAGAAATCAAGTAGCTGTTCTGTATCAGCCACTAAACTTTGGTTTCTGGTGGACTTCTGATAGCGTGGGGCAGCACTGAGCACACTCACAAAGCTGACTGGGAGCTATGAAGGGATCCACTCTGGAAAACAGCACTTGGACCTTGTTTCCATGAGCTTCCACTTCCACATCCCTGGAAGTGTTCAAGGCCAGGCTGTGTGGAAGTCTGAGCAACCAGGTCTAATGGAAGTTGGAATGAGATGATCTTTAAGGTCCCTTCCAACCCAGGCCATTCTATGATTCCTTGATGCACTCATGATTTCTCTAGAGCAGAGTGTAGTCTCTGGGTTTGTCAGGGAAAAGGACAATTTTCTGATAGTTTGGGGTGCGTTACACTTGGGGAAGCTGTAGCATTAGTCAGATGTGTTGTGCTGATCTGTCTGATGTGGTGAACCCTCCGTGACTCTGGGATCTTGGCAGGATGACATCATAGATGACGTTGACAGCTTTCTGGCTGCAGCTGAGACCCTCAAGGAGAGAGGGGCCTACAAGATCTTTGTCATGGCCACCCACGGCCTGCTGTCCTCAGACGCTCCCCGGCTGATCGAGGAGTCTGCCATCGATGAGGTAAGTGTGGAGTCTGAGCTCTGATCAAATTATTTGGGGTTTTTCTAAACTAGCAATTTTCTCCTGATTCGGTTATTGGAATATGCTGGCATTAAGGATTTAGATGGGAGGTTCTTGGGTTCAGGCTTTCTTACTATGGAATTGTGTGCTGGAATACAAGCATCCACATGTCCCTAAACTATAGCAGTGAAAGTGGTGAGATGCTGGACTGTCAGTATCAGCACACCTTTCCCTTCAGTGGGTGGGATGTTTTTGTACCTTCCTCTGGACCTGTGTGGCAGAATGAATGAAAGGAAGGAGGAACAGTGCCATTAGTATCCATGGATACATGAAATCTATGGCAACACTTGGCTCTTCCTAGGATTGTGACCCTGACAGTAATGTAAAATGTTTTGTCAGCCAGGGTGGTTTTGTGGGATCTGTAAAACTCCCTTTCACATTTCCAATAGGAAAGGTGGAAAACATAATGGAGCTCCTTTTTCCTGATCACATTTTCTTCCTGTAGGTGGTTGTTACAAACACAATTCCACATGAAATACAAAAACTTCAGTGCCCTAAAATCAAGACTGTGGATATCAGCATGATCCTGTCGGAAGCCATTCGCAGGATCCATAATGGGGAGTCCATGTCGTACCTTTTCAGGAATATAGGAGTGGATGATTAATGCTTTTTCCTCTAAAGAAACACCCCGGGCCAAACTGGAAGCGAACAGAGAACGAGCTGTGAAGCATCGTGCTTACCTTAATATTTCCATTGAGCCACTTCTTGTTTTCTCTTGGTTTAAGTATCAAGGTAGAACAGTTTTTAAGACCTTTTTTTTTTTTTTTTTTGCAGGGTTTTTTGGTGGGGGGGGGGGGGGGGAATAAAAATTTTAAAAAAAACTGTTCTAGTTGCTTTTAGGTTAGTTGCACTATACAGGATGGAAAAATCCCACAAAACACTTGAGGCAAGAATTTGGCTTCTAAATTAAGCATTCCTTTTCCAAAGCTGCTTGCTACAAGTGCTTTAAATGATAACAAAACGAAGTGACTGTATAATATTTGCATTTTAAAAGCCAAAAAGGTTGTACTGTTGTATGCAGTTCAGTGATTTTGTAGGAGTGCTTTTATAGAAAAGCATATGGAATATGCACCTGTATTTATTTTCTGCGACAAAGAATAAAGACTTGTTTTGTGTGAGCTTTCTAAAAATGTTCATGTGCTGGTCCTTTGTCTTCTAAACCGTGTGTCCTTAAATATGGCAGGGGGATGTCAGGAAGCAACAGGGACTTGCTCAATGGCACAGGGTGTCCAGAGAAGCTGTGGCTGCCCCTGGATCCCTGGAAGTGTCCAAGGCCAGGTTGGATGAGGCTTGGAGCACCCTGAGATAGTGGAAGTTGTCCGTGCCCATGGCAAGGTTTTGGAACGAGATGATCCCTCCCAACCCAAACCATTCTGTGATTCTTTGACTTGGGAATATTGTGGGGGGGGTGTAGGTTCCAGCTGGTAAAATCCAAATTGGCTCATCACAGGTAAACTGGGGGGTTCTTTGAGGTTTCTTGCCTGCCCTGAATGCGTGGACAAGCTAAAAAATATGCCATAGCGCAGAGCTGAACTTGTCCAGGTTTGTTTTCCCAACCCTCCTTGGGCAGGTGTGGGTGGAATGGCCGGCTGGCTGCCAGGCAGCTCCCAGTCCCAGAGACTCCAAGTTCCTCACCTGTTGCAGTGAAAACAGTGGTGGAATTGATGAACGTTTAGAGGTTGTTTGGTTTAATCTTTCCATCGTGTCCTACAAATGAGTATAAAGCTTTTGGCGTGTTCAGAAGTGAAAATTAACCTTTGTTGACACCGTTTCTATGTTGGAGACAAACTTCCAAGGGCTTTGGAGGGTTCATTGACTTTAAAGGATAAAACCAGGTGCTTTCCTCAATGTTAATGGATACACCAGGCTAACTTATTGACACGTGTGGGTACTTTGGATGTGTTAATGCAGGTCAAATTCCAGCTGAGCACTGAGAGGGAAGGTCGGTTCCTTTCACGGATGTGCAGAGCTGCTCCCGGTGCTGCCATGGCTCCTTCAAAGAGAGGAGAAATGCTGACCTGACTCAGTGATGGGCACATTAACTGCACTGTGTTTATTTTATCAGTGAGACCTTGTAGAAGCGTGCTGCCACTTGGGAATGAGCCAGCCAAGCGTCCAGCGCAGCGAACTGATGGCTAAATACCCCAAAACCGTGGAATTCTAAGGTGATTTCCTGTGCCTTTCTCATGTTGGCCTTTAGAGGAACAGCTGTGTCTTCCTCTCTCCACAACTCCCTGACAGGAGGGTGCAGCCAGGGGGAAGTTGGTCTTTCCTCCCAGGTAACAAGTGACAGAGCAAGAGGAAACAGCTCCACCTCATTCACCCAACTCCTGTTTGGTCTTTGCTTTAAAACATAGAAACCCCCCAACTTTGCCTAGTTTCATGCAGAGCAATTATGATATTGATGAGGGCTCAAGAATTTGGGAACAAACTGCATCCATAAGTCTGGATTGCTAGGCTTGGTCCATAAGGCTTGGTCCTTTGGCTATTCATAGTGTTGGGGTGGTGGAAAGGGAGGGAAGCATCACTTGGACGTTTTTCAACCCTGCTCATTTATGAGACACCAAAATCAAGTGATTTTGGCTCTCTGGGGAGTGGAGAGGGGTGGGAAGCAGTGGAGGCCAGGCTGCCCACCCAGGTACCTTTGGAAGCACAATTCCTGCTGTTGGGCTGTTTAATGATAAATGCCCTTGGGCTGCTAACGAGTTACTGATTCAGTGACTGTCCCTGTGGGGCTGAGGATGAAGAAAGAGGCAGAGGAATGATGGAACTCAATTCCACTACTGGATCTGTTACCTTCTCGCAGCAGTTCAGCGTTGCTGACCTTGTTGTTGTAGTGGTTTATTTTTCCTTAAACGTTGGCGTGGGACTATGGGTAAGAGTCTTTTGTTCCTTTCTGCTTTCTTGTTTGAATAGTTTCCTTTTCAGGGCTGGCTTTTCTGTGTGGAATTTTTTGAATGCCTTTGTTATTTTCTTGTAGTTTTCACTTGTGTATTTTGCGTTGTGCTGTATGGAGACAGGCTGGGAGAGCTGGGGTTTTTCACCTGGAGAAGAGAGAGGTCTGGGGATACCTTAAAGCCCCTTCCAGTGCCTAAAGGGGCTCCAAGAGAGCTGGAGAGGGACTTTGTTCAAGGGCCTGGAGTGATAGGACAAGGGGAAATGGCTTCTCATTGCCAGAGGGCAGGGTTAGATGGGGTATTGGGAAGAAATCCTTCCCTGGGAGGGTGGGGAGGCCCTGGCACAGGGTGCCCAGAGAAGCTGTGGCTGCCCCTGGATCCCTGGAAGTGTCCGAGGCCAGGCTCAATGGGGCTTGGAGCAACTTGGGATAGTGGAAGGGGTTTGGAACGCGATGAGCTTTAAGATCCCTTCCAACCCAAACCATTCTGGGATTCTGTGACTTGCTCTGTTTTGTACAAATCCTCTGCCCCTTTCACCCCCTATGGAAAGGCTCCTATAGCCTGGGAGCAAGGTGGAATTAACCATGGAATTAACCAATTAACCATCTCTCCACCAGCCTCTGTCTGCTGGATGTGAGCAGCTCTGCCCCTTGTCTATTACAGGGTGTTGAGCCAAATGCCCTGATAACAGCCCTGATAACAGCAACAACCATCAACTACAGCAGTTCCAGATAAAGACTCTCCAATCCCATCTATTCTGCCTTGCAGAAAAATCCTGGCCAAAGCTGTGTCCTATTAGCCAACCTGTCTGCTGGGGATGGCACGAGGACAGGCACATCCTCCCTGCTTCCCCCTCTCCAGGTGCTTCCTTTGCTATTCATGGCTCCAGGTACCTGGGGTGCAGCCACCGTTTCATGTAATTAAGCTCAAGTTGCAGAGCTCCCATTAATTACCGAGTCTCCTGTCTCTTGGCTTCTTGTCTGGGAGACTTGGGTCCTGCTGACTTGTCTGGGTTTTTAGGGAAAGGGTGCTCTGTGCTGATCTTTCCTCCTCCCAGTCTTCCTGCAGGGTGAACAGGAACACCGTCAGTGGCTATTTCCTTGCTGGGAGAGACATGGCCTGGTGGCCAGTAAGTACAGACAGACCTCTGTCCCTCTTGTGACACCCTGGGCACAGGGACATCCAGCACCACTGCCACACTGAATTCCCTTCCTGCTTTCTCCACCGCTTGCCCACACTTTCCCCCACCCTGTCCACCTCCTCCTGCCAGAATTTATGTCCTCGGAGCTGCGTTTTCCTTCTCATTGCACAGAGGGTGCTGGAGTTTGTTGAGTCTTCTCCCAGGCTGCTCTGAACTAGGGGAGGGGTCCGTGGAGCCCAACATCCATCTCCACCATTCCCGCATGCTCCTGCTGGCTCCAACGAACTGGGCATGTCCCAAGTTTCCTTTTTCCCCTCTTAATTCTGTATGATTTTGACAAACTGGCTGTAGGTCCTTCCCGTGTCTGGCACTGGCTCCTTGCACAGAGCCGCCTCCAGCAGGATGTGAGGCCACTGTGGCAAACACAGCAATGTGTGGCTCCTCATCCTCCTGGAGACAAGAAAGTCAATCCCAAACCCACCGGGGATGTCCAGATGAGCTGGGTTGTGGGAGCATCACATCCAGCTACTTGAATTTTATGTGTTAAGGGATTTTCTTGCTAAATACACACACATCCTTCACCCCACATGAGGGCTCTTTGGCCACACTTTATTTTTAGAAGCAACGGGGACATCTGTGCCCTTGTTGCTCCAGTTCAGACCTTATTTTTTCCACCTCCTTTTCCTGCGTTATCCCCTGGGGAAGCACCAAAGCTGGTCCAGCTGGCACGGCAGCCGTGCCAAGCCGCGGGGAGCCGGCGTTGGGGCACGGCACCTGTGAGCACCTGCAGCACCTCCTCCGCTCCCCGCAGATCGGCGCCTCGCTCTTCGCCAGCAGCGAAGGCTCCGGGCTCTTCCTCGGCCTGGCCGGGACCGGCGCTGCCGGGGGAATCGCTGTCGCCGGCTTCGAGTGGAATGTAAGAAATGTGTCGTGTGATTAAGACAATGAGTTCTGTCGCAGCAGATGGGCCATTTCACAGTCTCGAAAGGTTTGGGAGGAGCCGTGCAGGGGGTAATTAACACAACCCTGCTAACTCAGCTTCTCCGGTCTCTAAAGCATGTACTGTGAGGCTGGAGTCAGCTCAGGGAAAAGGACATTTTGGAGCCGAGTTCCTAATCCAGCCCCTGCACGTCCTAACAGGGACATGACTGAATAGGTCACCCATTCCCTGCTTCCCCACGTCGTATCCAAAGTCCTTGGGTCCTGCAGAAAAAAAAATGGTGTTTGGCTTGTGTGGTGCTCAGGGAGTTGGTGGGAAATGTCCAGTCAGGAGCCGAAGGGCTGAGGGAAGCAGGTTCCTGCTGGCAGGGATGCCGAGGGGTCTCCACCATGACCCCCTACCCAAAAGGGTATCAAGGGTATCTGAAGCCATTTGTGGATGTAAATGTGCCCTTGAGGGTGAACCGGGGCCGGGCCAGGAGCAGAGACAAGGGTCTAAGGACTGCAGTCAGTGTTGAGCTGCAGCAGGCTCCATGTTTTTTTCTGGCTTTTTCCTCCTTCCTGACAGGCAACTTATGCTCTTCTGGCACTGGCCTGGGTGTTTGTGCCCGTCTACATCTCATCTGGGGTACGTACAGCTGCCCTGAGCCTGCTGTGGGGAGCGTGGCCTTGGACAGGTCCCCCACTCCCAGGAATCCTGTGGGACTCCCGAGTCCTGCTCTGGGAATAAGGCTGTCCCCTTGCCCTCCCAGGACCATCCCAGGAGGATGGGGCCTGGACAGGGCAGTGATGGCTCTCCCTCCCTGGCAGATTGTCACAATGCCTGAGTATCTCCAGCAGAGGTTTGGAGGGGAGAGGATCCGGATATACCTCTCCAGCCTGTCACTCCTGCTCTCCATCTTCACCAAAATCTCGGTGAGTAGTCCCCCATTCAACTCTGTGACCAATCCAGGATTTATTTCCAGCTATCAGAAGGTTATTTTTGGGTTCAAACCTTGTGTAGCCAAACTGGGGGAGAGCAGCTACTGCAGGATGCTCCAGGAAGGGAATCTGTGGGCAGATGCTGTCTGTGACATCCCAAGAGTTCATAGGTAGATCCCGCAGTGATGGTCCTTTCCAGGTGGCCCCGATGGATGTGTGGCCGTGTGTCAGGATTCCCAAACTTGCCTTGTAGCAGAGGTTGTGGGTGAATTGTTGTGCTCAGAGGTTGGGCTGCATTGCCCGGGTTTGTCTCTGTGCTCTGACAGCGACGCTTTCCAGCATTCCCAAAGGACCTGGCAGAGCCAGGGACTGAACTGGGAATGTGTTCATTCCTTTGGGCTCATGGGTTTTCTGAGGAAAGGAAGCCCTGCTGCAGCTGTAAGCTATTCAAGCCTGTGCAGTGCCTGGAAATCAGGCGCTTTTCCACAGGGATGTTTTCCCCTCGTTTTAACCTCGTTCACAACTCCCTGTGTGCAGCCTCCGCTCACGCTGGTAACCATGGGAAGAGTTTATCCGAGGTAAAACAGCTCGGGAGCCTGTGATACCAGGTCTAGGGCAAGCAGGAGAGAGCCTGGCACAGACAGCCCTGGGGGGCTGGAGACAGCGAGACAGAGATCAAGAGCAAACAGCTCAGAAAAGCTGGAGAGAAAACCTGCCGGAGGGAGCAGTCCTGCTCTGATGGAACAGGTGGATCTGACCCGGGCTCTGCCGGGGCTGAAAGAAATGTGCTTTTTGCAGGTGGCTGGCTGCAAGAGAAGTGCCTTTGCACGAGCAGAGGCTGTCTGAGGCAGGAGGGGCGCTGCTGGCGCCCACATTGAGGCGCTCAGCGTCTGTCTCTGTGTTCACCAGCTCCGGCATCTCTGGATGCGCCACCGCTCCCTGCACGGCGTTTCTGGGCTGAGCCGTGGGGGGATCCTCTGGCTGAACCTCGGAGGGATGTGGAGGATGGAGCAGCCCACAAACCGGGTTCTCTGCACACATCCGTCAGTGCTTCATGCAAAGGGAGAGGCTGCATCTGCCTCGGACAGAGCCCAGCGCTGCTGATGGGAATCCCTGGCTTCAGGAGAGCCCTGTCTCCCCCTCCTGAGCTGCTCTCTGACCCCGGGCAAGGCACTGTGCTTTGGGTTTAACAGGCAGGTTGCAGGGACATTTCAGCCCTCTCCACAACCCTGCTGGCTCAGGGCTTCCAGAGTGGCAGAGGTGGCACTGGTGACTCTGTTGCTGCAGCTCTGCCCTGTATTTCCCCCCACAAAACCATGCTCTGTCCTGCTGGAGGGCATTCTTTTGTATAACTAATATTCTTTATATCCTAGTCACATATGGTGTTGACAATCCTGCAGCATTATTTCTGAAATCATCTTGGTAGCTTTTGGAGCACCCGTTCAGTTTGCAAGTTTGGACAGTGACGCTTGGGTTATTCTCTGATTGTCCTGATATCCAGTAAGCTCTTGTAACTCACTCCCCATACGTGTCACATCTCCTTCCTGCTCCCAGCAAAGATCCAGGAGGAGCTCAAGAGACATGCTGGAGCACGTGTGTGTCTGTGGTCCCCGGTTCCGTGATCTGTGGGGCTCACACAGATCCCTCCTGGTGTCAAAAAGGAAAGGAAGCTGGGGTAGGATTTCTGCTGGGATCATTTGTTCTTGCTGATCTGAATTTGAAGAAAGAGATCACTGTTGGCTTGAGGTCTTTCAGTCTCTTCCCCAGCCTTCACCCACGTCCCCTCTTGTCTCACCAAATGATGTCCTACTAAGCCATGGGGACGTGCTCGGTCCCTTTGGTTTCCAGCCTCTCCATGCCTTTGCCCAGAAGGGATGGATGTCCTACAAGCTCCTTCATAGCTCGGGAGGTGGTTGTGGTGTCACCTCTTGCCTAACACCAGATGAACCTGCAGTGACCCCTGTGCAGTGCCCGCTCCAATGGGAACCTCTGCGGCTCTCCGGGCCCTTCTCCACACAGGCTCGAGTTTGGAGCTCCGTGGACACTCCCAAACTCCTCTTCCTGAGCCTTCCCTCAGCCAGTGCTGTCGTTTCTTTGGTCTGCTGAGCTTTCTCTGATCTCTGAGTCAGGCAGGATGCAACAGAAGAGGAATCAGGCTAATAAGGGGATTATCTTGGCATCTGGCTCCATTCACAGCAAATCCTACAGACAATGGCTGTTTCCAGCAGTGGGTTGGGATGAGTGTCTGCAGACACGCGGGGCGTTGCCAAACTGGCCCCATGTCCCCATCCCTGCGGTGGCCGCAATGGGGAGCGTGGGAGGGAAGTGTGAAACTCGGAGCAATTAGGCAGGGCTGTGTCCTGAGGGGTTTCTTTGGTCCTTGTTGGGGGCCGCCTCAAAGCCCAGGATTATCTGGGCTTTTCCTGCCTCCTCTCCCTGCGGATGCTGTGTTTACAGATGCAGTTTTGCTCCGCGTTCTCCTGAGCTCGGACACGGCATCGGTGCTGCTCCCTCAGCTCTCCTTTTTGGCAGTGGGGATGACAGACCCTCTTCTCTTGGAAACCTCCTTTTGGTGGGCCCCAGCCTTCCACATTTCATGGCAGGGTGCATCAGGGCAGCCCAAAATCCTGCTGGGAGACGGTGTCCCACCCAGCCAGGAACATGTGAGGAGTTGCACAGGCGTCCTAGCCTTGGCAAAGAGCCCCTGCAGACTCCTCTGTACCCTGGGCAACTCGTTCTACCGAGGTTCTGGCTTCACCAATTGTTAATCCCAAGCTGTCTCCAAAGCCAGCTTTTATTGGGAAGGCTTTAGTGACAGTTGGGTAAGAACAAGTTTCCAAGTGAGGTCACCGGTGGAGGCAGGGATCTCTCTGGATTGTGAAGCCTGACTTCAAAGGCTTCTCCTCTCCTCTTAAGGTTGAAAGGACTTATTTTATGAATAGGTCATGCCTGGTTTTAATTAGCTTGTTTTTGTATTTGGGATGTCTTATTAATGCCTCGGTCACATGTGCTTTTATTTTTTCCCACCCTTGCAGAATTACCAGGAAGGGAGGTGGAGATACCTCTGCTTCCTCATAGCAAAGGCTTCGACTCATTTGCAGACGACTGCAAAAATGATTTAAGCATTGAGAAAGCCGGGAGAAGCAATGATGAAATATCCTGTCCAGGGCTGAATCTTCCAGCTGGGCTGTGGGGAAGGGTTGCTGGAGAAGGGGGGAAAAAATTGAGGGAGAAAACTCCCTGGGTGGTGCTGACACGACAAGTGATGGATCCCTCTGAGGGACATGAGGAGCTCTGGAAGACACCGAGGATGCTTGGCTGGCACTGTGCTCGGAAGGCTTAGAATATTTTGGGTTCCCACCTGAGGTTGTGTTGGGAGGAGGTGGCTGAGGGCCTTTGGTTGGGGCGTTTCTGCCTTGTCACCGAAACTCGTGCTGTGAGAGGGGTTCAGTTGTCCTCTTGTAGCGCCGCTCGGGGGTTGGGTTGCATCTGTAGTGGGAAAATATTTGAGGAGCCACTGGTGGAGGTCATGGCATGGTTGCCCATGAATTGGTTCCTCTTCGAGAGGTCATTCCAGGGCTGAATTCCTTCTTGGTGTTGACAAGGACTCTCCCAGACACATGGCCAATCCCAAGTGCAGCTGAGGACACGTAGTACCTCCCTTGGGAATGCCAGGCATGACTGTGGTGTAAAGCCTGGTCCAGATGCTGGAAGAGGCCCTGAATTAGGATCCTCAGGATCATGGTGTAAGTGCTCTTCTGGCTGGTTTGATTTGATTTAACTGAGGTTGTGTCTAACGTGGGCTCAGGTGCCGGGGAACGGCGTTTGTGTTGTGCCGAAGCTGGATGTGTGCTCCCCTCCTGGGTTTTGGGCTGATGGAGCCCTCCTGGGCAGCTCACACCTCAGATTTGACATTGCATGATCCCACGTGGCCCCTCTCCATCACCCGGTGCTGCTCCTCAGCTCCGTGTGGGAATGTGCTGGAGCAGAGCAGGAGGGAGGGCAGAGCTGGGGCAGAGCTGAGGAGGGCTGACATGGGAAATAACGCCTGCCCAACACCTTCCTTAATCCCAAACAACTGCTCCCACATGACAGGACAAGACAGCCCTGCTGCTGGGGGAGGGTTGCTGGGAGGTGTGTGAGGAGATGTCAAATCAGAGCCGCTGTCTTGGCTGTGGGAACCCGTCACAGCTCGGGGCCAGGGTGTGGAGTCGGCTCTTCTTGCCTCTTCCTGCCCCTTCTGGCCTCATTCCCTTCTCCAAACAAGGCTTTTGTGAAGATGCCCCAGCTGAGCACTGGGAATGGCTGAGCTCAGCTGCAGGTGGAGACGTGGTGGTGGCACTGCCACTGTCACTGCGCCTGGCCCTGTCCTCCGAGGGTGTGACAGCTTTTGCTGAAGGAGGTGTTCCAGCTCCGAGTCTCTGCTCTATACCTCATTTCCACAAGGCTGTGCCCACCCCCATGTGGGTACAATGACAGCTGGAGCTGCCTGCTCTGCTCCCTGGGGGCTGGGGGAAGGTGGTCTGTGACACAGCCGCCCCCTGGGACCCTGGGGTTCAGGAGTGTCCTCCTGGTGTGTGCCATAGGGCGTCAGAGAAGGCTCCATGGAGACCTGAATGTGGCTTTCCAGTACTTAAAAGACTTATATAAAAGAGGGAGAGCAACTGTTTATACAGGCAGATAGTGATAGGACAAGGGGGGATGGTTTAAAGTCAAAGAGGAGAGATTTATGTTGGATACAAGGAAAAAATCTTCCCCTGGGAGGGTGGGGAGGCCCTGGCACAGGGTGCCCAGAGAAGCTGTGGCTGCCTCTGGATCCCTGGAAGTGTCCAAGGCCAGGTTGGACGGGGCTTGGAGCAACCTGGGATAGTGGAAGGTGTCCCTGTCCACGGCAAGGGGTGGGAATGTGATGGTCCTGAAGATCCCTTCCAACCCAAACCATTGCAGGTGTCCATGCCCTCGCTGCACCCACAGAGTTGGCTGTGTCCCTGCTGTGTCACTCTGGCAGCAGCCCTTGGCTGGGGGATGTCACCTGTCCCAGCTGCCACGTCTCCTTTTCCGCACACAGACTGACCTGTACTCGGGGGCTCTCTTCGTGCAAGTCTGCCTGGGCTGGGACCTTTACCTGTCCACTGTCCTGATGCTGGTGGTCACGGGGCTCTACACCATCGCAGGTGGGTTGCTCAGCATCTGCTGAGCCTCCGTTTGTCTTCTTTCACTGAAACACACCACGTATCCTTCTGCTTTTATTTTTATTGGTTTTTTATTTTTATTGTTTTTGCTCCTGGAAGGTTTTTAGTGGTTTATACCAGTGGGGTTCGTGCCCCTGCCCCATCCAGCCAGTATCTGAGCAGCTTTCTGGAGCAGGTGGTGACTCAACCCATGACCTCTCCTTTGTCATTAAACCTTTCCGTTTGGAATAACTCCTCTCCCACCACAGCTTAAGCACTTTGCTCTGTGTGGACCTATTTGTATCAGCAATAATCAGGGCTTCTCCTGTTACAGGATTACTTTTGTGGAATCTACAACCTGAGAGCCCTTGACCTGGCTCCTTTCCCTCCCTCTTGCCCTGCCCTCCATGCAGCCTGCTGCTCTCCCTTCCCAAAGCTTTCAGGAATATTTCTTGGCTGTGCCTTCCCTGTTGTGGGACTGGCTACTTTTGTGCAGGGTCAACCCTTCTGGTGGTTCTGTGATCCGGAGGTGATGAGGCTTTGGAGATGGAGTTGGAAATTGTGGGTTCCTGGCTCCCAGCCCCACTCTCAGACCATGGGACCGTGTATCCCTGCCAGCCCTTTGGGTTATTATTTAGGCTGGGACATTCCCTCACCCAGCAGTGAATCCTCCCTCGTTATCTCATCCCAGCCATCCCAACGGGAACCAATTTGAAATGTATCCGTACACGGTGGATTTTGCAAGACTTTGGTTTCAAGCAAATCCCATCTCGGGTTTTTCCTGCCCACAAGGCCTGTTGTGATGTGAGGCACCTCGGTGAGCTCAGCCAGGTGTGATCATTGCATCACCCTGGATCCCAAAAACATCCCTCCAAACCCCAGGCACGGCTGGGGATGATGCAGCTCTGACTTCCTGGGATGGGATTCAGTGACTGGGGTTGAAACTGGTTCAATTTTGGACCCATTTTTAAAACTTCAGCTACTTTTTAATGCTTTTGCTGGTGTGCTGAGTGATTGATTTCTGGCTGGGTAAGCAAGTCTGGGGTTTGCAGCGGGTCTGCAGGGAGAGCATAGGATGGAATAGGAGAGACACTGGATGGCCAAAGGGGACCCTGCTAAGCACCAGGTGCTGGAAAAATAAAACTGTACTGTTGGGAGGAGAGCTGAGGGGTGACGAAGGGGAGACTGGGATTTAGGGAGAGGTGGGATGAAGGTGAGATCACTGTCCTGGATGTGATCTGCTGCTGGAGCACCCAAAGAGCTGGGGCTGGCTGGTGTCCTCCTGACAGTGTGGAGGTGTGGGGCTGCATCCCTCCCCTCCACACATCTCTTGGCTCCCCTTCCAAGCCCCTGGTGAGGCTGCAGCCCCTGTGGCTCTCGGCTGCTCCCTCCCACCCCATCTGTGAGGCTGCTGCTCCCTCCTTGGCACCAGACCCACCGAGGAGCCGTTCCCCTTCCCACTGCAGCTCCCCCACCACAGGGTCAGCAGGACGAGGCTGGTGACAGGAATGTCCCTGCAAGCTTGGCACTTTTATTGGGATTTTCTGACTGCTCCAAGCCCGCTTCCAACAGTGCCTTTCTCCCGTGCAGGGGGTCTGGCAGCTGTCATCTACACGGATGCACTGCAGACACTCATCATGGTCCTGGGAGCCATCGTGCTGGCAGTGAAAGGTAAGAGCTGGGCCAGCACACATCCTCCCCTCTCTCCTCCCCAGGTGGGTGGTCTCAGAAATAAATACTCAGCCTGAGCAATCTGGTGGCCAAGATGCCCAGCAGGACTCTGGTCTGTGGCAATCACCTTAATAAAAATCTGTGGTCCCCTTGTGTCCCCTCCAGCACCGTGCTTCCCCTGTGTGCCATTGCACCAGGGCAGATGCCATAAAGCTGGTGCTGGTGCAGGTGGGGCTGTCCCTTGCCCTGGTGACATTCCTGGTGACACCACTGCTCCACGTGTTTGCTCCTCACTCTGAGACTGATCAAGGGTTTGACAGCGAAGTAGAGTTCCCAGCTCTGCTCTGGGTGTTTTGGTGGGGTCTCCAAATAGGATCCCGGAACCCAGGGACGTGCCTGGCAGAGGTGGTGCCGGAACAAGGCACTGCTGCAGGGTTGGGATGTGGATCTTGGTGCCCCGCTCCGGGTTGGAGCGAGGGTGGTTCATCACCAGCCCTTCCTGAACCCCCAGCACTGTTGTGTCTCCCCACTTTCAGCCTCAGAGCATCCTTGGGAGGCCGGGAGCTTTCATCAGCCTGGCTCTGCCATCGGGGCTCTTGGCCCTCAGGAGCAGGAAGCAAAAAGTCAGGTCCCAGCTTCAAAGGCAGGGGTTTAACTACAGGGGATGATTTCTAGAGGCTCTCCTGAGATGATTTCCACCATCTCCCGGGGAAGGCTGCTTAGGCAGGCAGGTAGGAAAGGCTCTGACCCAGAGCTGTGGAGGTGGGAGCAGCCCCAGCCTGGTCCTGTGGCTGCTCCCCTGTGCCAAAGCAGAGCCCTGGACACAGCAAGGCGTATTCACAGAGGTCACATAAAAGGACAGAGACTTTGTGGAGAAGGGACAACAGCACTTAACTACCCCGGCAGCAGCACGGAGCTGCTCCAGGCAGAGGACGACTTTGCCTGTCAGGGCAGATTGCAGCAGTGGCCGCAGCCTGTGAGTTAGACAGAGTGCCTGGATGTTGGGAATCATTGTTTGGAGCCTTGTCCTTGGCCGTGGGGCTCTCTGAGGCTTGTCTCTGCCAGGTGCAGCTGTACAGAGGAGCCAGAAGAGGAGGGCAGGTAGGCAAAGCCTGGAAAATCCCCTCTGGCAGCTGCGGAGCCCGGTTTGTTTTGGCTTTGCTGCCTGCAAACGTGGCACAGTGTTTGCAGGGAGGTGAGGGTGCTTGGCAGAGGCAGTGATCCAGGGGAGCCCAAAGACAGGCTGCTGGTTGCACAGGTTTTTCCTCAGGTCTCAGGAGACCTCAGGACCTGGAGGTGGGTGTGCCCCAAGGGTGCTCGGTTTGCTCCAGCTCCTGACAGGCTGAGGTAATGAAGGACACTCAGTAGAATCCCAGAATGGGTTGGGTTGGAAGGGACCTTAAAGCTCATCTTGTTCCACTCCTTGCCATGGGCAGGGACACCTTCCACTATCCCAGGTTGCTCCAAGCCCCATCCAACCTGGCCTTGGACACTTCCAGGGATCCACAGCTTCTCTGGGCACCCTGTGCCAGGGCCTCCCCACCCTCACAAGGAAGAATTCCTTCCCAATATCCCACCTAACACTGCTCTCTGTCAGTTTGAAATCACTTTGCTGAACAGAGACCTTGGTGATGGCTCTGCCTAGCTCTGGCATCACGGATGAGACAGACTGGGCCATCCCACCCCTGCTTGCCATTCACCACGGGGATTTAATCCCAGCAGAGCCCATGGGCTGTATCCCAGCATCTGCCAGCTGAGCTCCTGCTGCCCGGAGGGTTTTTCCCTGCTCTTCCTCCTCGGCAGGCAGGCGTAGGTGCCGTGACTTGCTGCCGAGCACCTTTGGGAAGGGAGCAGGTCCGCGCCCCCAGGCACAAATCTCTGCTTTCAGCACTCGGCCTCTGCCTCTGGAGAGCCTTTGTTGGTGCCCAACGCCCATGCAAAGCTTGGGAGTAGCCGGCGCCTGGATAAACCAAGCGCTGGAGGGGGGCCAGGGATTCTTGCACAAGAGCAGGAGGAATGCTGACTCCCTGTGAAACACGGGAGGGTGGATTGCAAGGGGGAATACGGTGGGTGATGCCCCTTTGCCAGCTCCCCAAAAGCCTCAGGTCAGGGGGATGCTGTGGGATGAGGACAGGGCTGAGGGGAGAGTGCTGTTCTCAGGCAGGACAGGACAGTGGAAGGGGGTGAATGCTTGGAAATTGGGATTTGCTCAAGCTGGCACTCGGTGATCCCAGTGCCTGATGCCTGAGGGGTTTGCTCTTGGTCTAGAGACAGCAGCACTCATGGGCACAGCCCTGAGGGAGGGAGACGGCTCAGGAGCACATTCCCACCTCACACTGCTGCACCGGAGGGGACAGAGCGAGGGTCAGGGCTGCAAGGATGGAAGGGATCCAGGATGCGACAGCAGCACCAGATGTGGGGAATCCACCAAGGGATGCTCATGGATCTTGCTTTGACTCTTCCCTCCATGAGGCCTCTGGAGCCTCCTCTCTTCTCCCGAGCATCAGCAGCTGCCGTGGATTTGGGGGTGCCAATGCCCCTCCCTGCTCATCTCCCCAGGCTGCTGCATGGGTGGCCGTGGGGTGCGGGGGGAGTGGGGTGGGTGCCTCCCATCCCTCCCTCCAAACGGTGATGCCTCTGGCTCCAAAATTCTCCCGCTGGAGGTACTGGAGGAGCTGCAAGGAGGGTTCATCCCGTGCCTCCCAGGAGCAGGGAGGCAGTGGGGAGCCAGGGCAGAGCCCGAGGCTGCTTGGCAGCGCTGCAGGAGGAGCACAGGGCAGCTGCCAAGGGCTCGGGGTCTCGCTTGCAAGGGCTTGTTCGTGACACATATTCCTTGTCAGGGCTCAGGCTCAGGCCTTGGATCCCATTTCCTCGGAAAAATGCAGTGAAAAGGGGCTTCTTTACTTATTTTTCTTTGACTGGTTGCTGGAGGTTTGGGGATGGTGGCATATGGGGTGCTGGGGAAATGCTCAGGGGGGTAGAAAACGTTTGGCTGGACATTTGTGCCAAGGCACCTTGAGCTGCAGTTTATTGAGTCCAAGGCAACCTAATCTTGCATTTTAATAGTCTTAGGCGAGGTTCTCCCGCCATGGGACCAGGGAGCTTTAATGAACAGGTTGCTTTTACAGTACAAGGTTAAAAGAGGTGGGTCCCTTGAGGAGTCTTTGTCCCAGGACACGGGTCACCCTCCGAGGGGAGGGCAGACTGCAGTGGGACCTGCTGTGCAAAATGGTAACAGAAGAGTCTCTTAAATAACTAGAAGAAAACACAATCACGGACGATCCCTCCCTTTCCAGGCAGGGTTAAGGAGCTGGGGAACGTTTTGCCAGCTGATCCCACAGACCGCTGGGTTTCGCTCCACTCTAACCAGCTCCCCCCAACGATGCTTTCCAGCTTTTAACGAGATCGGAGGTTACCCCAACCTGGAAGAGGCCTATCTAAAGGCCGTGCCGTCCAAGATTGTTCCCAACACTACCTGCCACCTGCCCAGGGCGGATGCCATGCACCTCTTCCGAGACCCGGTCTCTGGAGATCTGCCCTGGACCGGGATGACTTTTGGGCTGTCCATCATGGCCACATGGTACTGGTGCACTGACCAGGTAAATGTAAACAAGAACCCCCTGCCCCAAGGAAGGCGGCGGCGCCTGGGCTCCACCAGCTCTGCAAGGCCACTGTCACCAGCACCTACTGGTCCTTCTGGCCGCTGGTCTCAGGGGGCTGCTTTTTGGAGTCCACAGAAGCGCCCTGGGCCCCCGCGACCCTGTTCTTGAGGTGCTTGGACTGGGACAGTTTGGAGAGCGGGATGCCCAGGGGTGTCCTCATCTCCTCGGTCGGCTTCTGGCTCTCGGGCAGGGGGACGAAGCGTTTGCTTCTGGGGTTGTTTGGGGGCAGGTGGCTGGCTGCCGTGGGCTTGCTGGGGCTCAAGTAGTAGGGCTTGCTGCCTGCAATGGTCTTTTTGGGTTCTGCTCCGTCCCCTCTGTACTTGGTGGCCCCGAGGGGTTTCTCGTGCGTCGGGGAGCAGGAGACCTCCTTGCCCTGCTCTCTGCCCACGGGGGTCCTGGGCCGGTAGTGGTAGATGTGCGCCGCCTGTTTGGGAGAGAGCAGAGAGAGGTGAGCTCTGGCTGTTGGAAGGAGGCTGCTCCCCTCAAGGGCACCTCTTCACCAGGGCATGGTCCTCACGGACAAAACCCTCTGCCACTTGGTCCCTTGCCCAAATTCAGCTCAAAACTGCCTCAAGTCTTAACCATGGCTGCTCCTCTGATCTCTGACTCTGGTACCAAACGCTCTGGCACTCCCAGCACTTAGCAGCCACTTCCCAAGCAGCCCTGGCAGTCTGGAGGCCGTCCTGAGTCAAGTCCCTCCTGCCTGGAAATCCAGGACAAGGCATCTCAACATCTTCTCTCCAGCAGCAGCCTGAACACCCACTTTAGTCATCTAAGCCCTCATGTCAGGCCCAAAGAGCATTCAGTCACCCAGACCCAACCTGTGGGATTAGGTGACTGCCGGGATCAGATGAAAGGAGGGCTGGGAGAGGAGGCGGGATCAGGAGACAACAGTGAGCTGCAACACCACTGCGGGGGTGGCTCTCGTTAGCTGGGTTGAGACACACGTTTGGGTCGGGTCTGAGCCCCATTAATCTTAATTCTGGACTGGGTAAGGCCGTAACACACGTCTGTGGTCACCAGATGTTTATCTCCTCTTTGGGCGTGCCTGCGCCGCGATCTGGAGGCGCGATTGCACCTGTGCAGAGGTACCAGGGGAGCTGGGATCTGGTGAGCCAAGGTGCTGATGGCAGGAGGAGCTGGGGCCAGGAGGCTGCAGAGCTGGCTGTGCCAACCTGCCCTGCCTCTGCCGTGACCCTCACCACGCTGCTGCTGGCATCGGCTCGGTGTTCAGGCAGTCCCAGCATCCCAAAGGCCTCCCTGGCCCTGGAGCTGCCACCTCCTGCTTTGACCAGGAGGGTTGTGTTAAAGCAGTTTAGCTTAGGTAGTCCGAGATTGATTTAACTAGCTGCTTAAAATCAGTGCTAAGGTCTGAGATGGCTTCAGGTGAGAAGGATTAAGGAAGATTTAGCTTTTCTCCCTCTGAGCGCATTGTGTGCCTGAGTTGGGTGGTGGCTCCCGTGGCTCCTGACACGCTCTGGCTCTTGGGAAGAAGTTCAACCATGGCTTTCCCAAGTATCCCACCCCAGGAACCAGCACCCTGTCCCTCCTGGCCACCAGCAGAACAGGCCAGTGCTTGCTCGGGAGTGCCCAAATCCTGCTGGGTGCTGAGCACTTCTCTGGAAGCCTTTGGAGAGACTCTGAGCTCTTTCAAATCAGCAATTCCTATGGACGTTTCCTGTTTAAGAGGGATTGCCTCAAAACCCAAGGGGTGGCTGTGTTGTGGATGGACACGGCTTGGCCAGAGCTTTGAGGTGTGATGGTTTGAGTGGAGCTGTGGGAGGAGGAGGCTGGACTCAGTTTCCGTGTCATTGTGGGCACTCTTTGGGGAGGAGATTGGACAGAAGGGGCAAGAGGGGGGAGGATGGTGATGGGGAATGGTTGCTGCTGGCAGGAGGACGTGCTGCTGTGGTTGCACTGGGCTTTTTCGGTGCTACGGCGTAACCCCAACCCGTTACTGGGCTGCAGAGGAACCCCGCTGTGGGCTGGGTAGGTCTACACTGCATTTGGGCCCGATGCCCAGTGGCTCCAGCATTTGGGATGCAATTTGGCGAGGAAGAGGCTGATGTGGGATAGATGTCGGTGCTGCTCAGCCCTCCTGCCTGGCTCTCCGCAGGTCATCGTCCAGCGGTCACTCTCTGCTAAAAACCTGAGCCACGCCAAGGCCGGCTCCATCCTGGCCAGCTACCTGAAGATGCTGCCCCTGTTTCTCATCATCATGCCAGGGATGATCAGCAGGGTCCTGTACCCAGGTAAGGGCCCCCCATGTGGAACTGGTGGGGTGGGGATTTTCCCTGTCACTAAGGGGTGGATGGGAGAGGGGCTTGTCTGGAAACCTCTGCTCTGCACAGGCCTGGGGGCTCTGCAGGTGGGAGAGGGCCAGGAGAGGACCCAGGTGTCCCTGGCGCTCTCCTTGAGCCTGCTGTGCATCCAGGTGTCAATGGGGTTGTGTATTTAGGGAAGGTGATTTCCAGAGAGAAACTGGGAGTGAAATTGGTTTCCATGAGATGGAAAACACGATGTTTGCCCTGAGCCTCCACCTGTGCTTTGGGCTACGCTGGACAATGGGCCAGCATGCAAGAAATGTGGACCCGGAAAAAAATACTTGGGGGAATTGATGGTGATTCCCATCAGATTTGAGTTTTCGGGAGTGAATCAAGGGTTACTTCAATTCATTATTTTTACACACGGGAGAAACTCTTCCCTGCACCTCTCCACCGAGTGCTGGCTTTCCTAACCCTGATGCTGTGCTAATTATCTGCCTCTCATCAAAGGGCCAGAACAAGTTACTGCAGGAACACCAGCGTACCCAGCCATCCCCAGCAAGGTGGCACCTGGGACCTGGGTCACAGAGCATCAAAGAGCTCGGTGCTCCTTGCCCTGCAGGGCTCGGGGGTATTTGATGTGCGAGGATTAAAGCTCTGAGTTCCCTGACACTGGCTGGGAAGGGAGAAGCAAGTGGACTCTGGGATAGTAAATTTAATTCCCTGTAAATACAGATTAGATGCTCAGCTGGGGTAACCTCGGGCAGTTTCAGTGATTTCAGCTGCTGGTTTAGCCCTGGGGGTTTGAATGCCCCAAAAACAGCAGGCGGGGAGCCTTGAGAAACCAAAATGCTTGGCAGAGGTGCAAGAGGTTGCAGCACTTGGGTGGAAACGGGGGGATTACAGTGTCATCACCCCTGCCTGGATGGGACGATGCTCTGGCTGAGGTGGGGATGCTGCTGTGACCTCGTGCTCCCAGCGCTGGGATTCTGGCACGCTCCCCATGGAATTGCAGCAGGGTGCTGGCCCTGCGCGGTGACAAGGTCTGGCGTCACTCGTGGATCAGCCACAAAGCTGCTGACTGTGGCACTCGCCCACAGAGGTTGCTGTCCCTGTTTCTCCGCTGTCTTGCTCTGCCTAATTATGTGTCCGAGCGCTTTCCCTTTGATGCTAATCACCCTGGCAAGGCACTGGAAAACAAGCCTGAGAAGGACACGCCTGCACGCACAGTCTGTCCCTGGCTGGGCGTGATGCCGCTGCTGATGGGCTGCGGATGGAGCTCAGCGAGTCCCAGCACATCTGTACAGCTGTGCCTGGAGCTGCTGGGCTCCATCCCCAGCCCGATGCTGTGGGATAATCTTTAATTACCAAAACCGTCCCCTTTAACAGCTATCCCCATTGCTGGACGCCGAGAGCTGTGGCGTGGCCACCACCTCTTTGGTCACCTCTCGGGTGACCGTGGCCACGTGCAGGGTGTTATTCTCTTATATGGGAAGTCTGATCTCAGCATCTAGGACAACACCAAAGGTCGGGATGACACCACGCCTCGGCTGAGCTGACTGGGTCACCTCCAGGTCTGCAACCCTTGTAGGGTGGAGAAACAAAAGGTTATAGCAAAAAGTCCTACCTGGGCGGCACCGCTGGGGTAGGAGCACGGTATGGGGATGGTGCGGGGCAGCATCCGCCTGTCCACGGTGTTGCTCCTCCTCTTCGTCACGTCCTCCAGCCGCATGTGCTTCAGGGACGGGAGGCTGTCCAGGGGGCTGAGGAAGGTGCCCCGGCTGATATGAGGGTCACTGAGCTTCCTCTGCATGGGAAGGATCTCCCCGTTGTGGGTGACGTCCGAATTGGTTCTCCGGAGGGGCCCGTAGCGATCCCTCACCTCGAAGTACTCGTCTGAGATGGAGGAAGCGTTGGAGCGGCGGTAGCTGTGGTCAGCAGAGCTGCTGGAGTAGCTCTCCTGGTCACTGAGGGTGATGTACTCTTCTTCTTCCTCTTCCTCCTCTTCCCCCAGCCCGTTGTGGGCGCAGGGAGGCCCTTTGTCCTCCTGTGGCGCTGCCACCGGCCGGTCTGGCTGGATGTGGCAGGTCTCCGTTGAGGCTCGGTTGGGTTTCTCCTCCCGCTCCTGCTTCACGCCCGTGTGGTCGACCAGCGGTGGCTGCGTGTCACCCTCCAGGGCAGTGCTACTGTCACAGGTCGTAACGACTTTTGTCATGAGGACACCAACAGGGACGGTCCTTGGCTTTGGGACTGGAGGCTTGACATCCTCCAATGCCTCCTCCTGTGGCTTCGAGTGGTGGCCCAACGGCGAAGTGGCAAATGTCCCCACTTGCCTCGTTGTCCAGCTGACGCCTTCCATGGGGCTGGTAGCGGGGGCTGCAGGAGCTTCCATGGGGGGCTGTGGGATCTGTCTGTGGCTGGGGGACAGCAGAGGTGGCTCCTGGTCTGAGTTCTTCCTGGCCTCCATCTCCCTGTTCTTCAGCATCTGCCGGTGCTGGGCGCTGGCCTGGGAGACGTCGCAGACTTTGATGCGGTTCATCTGCGAGAGCTTCACGTTCTTGACCTTGGGGTCAATGATGTTGATGTAGCCCAAGACTTCGCTGCCGGGCTCGGGGTCAGGCTCCACCCAGGTGGGCAGGTAGTCAAACATGTTGGCCTTCTCCAGGTTCAGGAGGCCGGGGTGGATGAGCAGGGAGAGGTCAGCCATGTCGCCATGCCGGTCGCCCCCCTGGCCCTCGGGAAGTGCTTTGCCTTTGTTATCCGCCTTCTGGTTCTTGTCCTGGTTCTCGGACGAGGTCTTGCTGATCTGGTCGGCGCTCTTGGCCTTCACCAGGGCGTATTTGGGGTTTATCAGCTTCTTCACCACGGCGTTGGCGGGGGTCACCGGCACCACGGAGGGCAGCGTTACGGGCTCGGGTTCGGGCTCCTCACCCATGGAGATGGACTTGAGGCTCACCCCCTTGGACATGAGGTAGAGCTCCTGGAACTGCTTGTCAAAGGCCTCCACCACCTGGCCCGAGAGGACCGTGATGACGTTTCGGTCCGTCCTCGCCGCGGACCAGGTGAAGCTGGAACAGAAACACATTGGAGACTCTCTGAGCACTCGCTGGTAAATAACACCTCTCCCCAGCCCTGGCCTTCCCCGGGGGACTGACGGTGCCAGCAGGGATGTGATCTCACTGTAAACATTAATAATAATAATAATGGGATTGACGAAATAGCTCCCGTCCCAAATTAGAGTGAAGGGTTGAAGTCTTGAGCACAGTGGGACCTGAAGTAAAAATAAAAGAGATTTGCAGTGGGCCAGTTTTTCACTTTGGTGTTGGCTGCTTTTCCCGTCTCAGTTTGGGTTAGTTAAGAAAAGTGACTCATAAGTGGATGTGTTATTTGTTATGGCCAGAAAGGAGGAAATGTTTCAGCTCCACGTTTATGAAACTTGTCTTTTAGACCTGAAACCTGACCAGGCCTGGAATATACTGAAATATACTGAAATATACTTTGAAAAAGCTGAACTATACTTTGTGTAGGAAATTGACTGGAAAAGCTGAGGTTGGTGTGAGAGTTGGGACTGGCTGCAGTTTGGTGCTTTGGTCCTTCCTTGTGCTCATCAGCACAGGAACACTTGGTGCGTCCCACCACCTCAGAGAAGGGTGGGTGTCCTAGACCTGGCGGTGTAGGAAGCAGTGGGAACCCCTTGGGGCCCATTCCAAATCTCCTTGGAAAATCATCTTCCAGTTTGGGAGGAGGAGAGCAAGTCTGGCATGGGGTCCTGGGGCCGTGCCGGGTGGAGACCCGGCCTCGGACCATGTGGGTTTGCATCGATCCTTTGGCCAACACCTCCGTGGGGTGGGCGAGAGGAGACTTACCTGTAGGATCCACACATGGCTCGATCCCCGTCCACGAACATGAACTTCTGGGCCAAAACCCCTTTGAACTTGGTGGCCGAGCGGGTGAAAAACTCCGTCCCTCCGGTGCTGCGGACGCGCAGGTTCTGCAAAGCAAAGGCAGAGGTGTGAGCGGGAGCCAAGGGCTGGTGTGAGAGCGTCACCCACCCCTCCAAGAACGCCCCTCTGAGGAGGGGGAACGCTCTTCGTGGCCGGCTCAGAGGAGGCCACAGCGATGGGCAGATGCAACAACTCGCCCGAGGCCATGCAGGGAGCCACGGGCTCGGCTTGGAGAGCTTCCCGCTTTGCCCGTGTGCCAGGCTGTGTTTGCCATCTCTTGAACTCGGTGCCGCCTGTGTCCGGGGGCGAGTGCCGTGTGATGGTGCTGCCAAGCGCTCCCCAGCTCCTGCAGTCTATGCAAATGCCTCCATGGGAGAGGAGGTTCCACACCTGCTCCCAGCGGGAGATCTACAGGGGGTTTTAGGGAGAGGTGGTGACCCCAGGACAGCCCACGTGGACCTGCTGGCAGTCGGTTCGTCCTCCACCACGCTCCCCCTTTGCCGTGCTCCTAAATTTAGGGCATCTAGTCCTGCTTTTAGGGGCTGGTGGGAAATCAGGCAGTGGGGCAACATCTTTTCACTCTCGGGAAATGAAACCCGGTGATGTGGGAGCAGGTCCCTGAAGTGGATTTGGGCCTCCTCCCCAGGGAAGTCAGGGATGGAGGGGCAGCCCTGGCTCTGCAAAAATGCTTTTTTTTTTTGAATCTCCAGTCTGGCTCCTGTCTCCGGAGGGCACTGGCACATTCCACAGCAGAGCAGATAGCATCTTCCACGGCTCCTTTCGGGTGGGGAGAAAATATTTTGTTAAGAAAGCACCTGCATTCCTCCTGTTCCTGCTGGGACGTTGGTAATGCCATTGCTAAAGGCTCTGTGTCATCACTGGGTCATGCCCTCCTTGGCTGTTTTTCTGTGCCTTTTGTTTCGTTTTTTAAAGAAAAGCATCAAAAATGTTTGTCTTCCCCTCCTCCAGCCTTCCTCATCTGCTTCCCTGGGCTCTCCTCTCTCCCTGTGACCATGACCAGGCACAGCCCCAAGCCCAGGTGCACCCCTGGTCCCTGCTCCCCCACGCCTGGCAGGAGGATTCGGTGGAGATGATGTGAAAGCAAAGGCTTTCCTGACCCTGTTTCCAGAGAAATTTCACACACTGAACAGAGAAACTTGGGAGGGTTTTTTGGTGCATTTGAATTTTTCCTTAGCATTTTCCTTTTTGCCAGCTATGGCTGGGAGGAAACTGGTGCTGAGCATCCTAACTTCTGTCAGCGTGCTGCACCGAGGGGGCTGGGAGCTGGCTGGCAAGCAGGCTGGGATGGCAATTCCCATCCCTGTCCCTTGTTATCCCTACTCATGAGGCTGCTAGGAGAGCAGCTGCCACCCGAGGCTTCACCCTCTGCCCATCGCCAGCCCAGGCATCCATCCTCCCACTCAGAGCCAACCCTTTGCCCAAACTCCCTGAGCAGCCGTGGATTTTTCTCAGGGACCCGGTGCCAGTCCCTTTTCCTCCTGGCTCCCGGTGTATCGCTGCTGTTGAGTAAAACCGGCTTCTTTAATCCCTGCCGAGGCAGCGGGACGGCCGAGGAGCCGGGGTGGGTGAATCACTCCCCGGGCAGCCCTTGCTCAACGCAGCGCCCGCCTTGCCCAAGCCGGTTGCTAATTGCCAGCAAAGGCACCGAGATAACGAGGGACGTTTCGTTAACATCTCCTGGCTTACGAAGCAGCTCCCAGACTCTGCCCTACTTTCCTCACCTCCTCCTGCATCCCGTGCCAGCAAATTGGCTGCAATATGTGGCAAATCCCAACTTCTAGACATTTGCCGAGCTCTGCAGATGTTCTCCTGCTTTTCCAGTCCTGCCACCGGGCTGCTAATGCAGGAAAACACCGGAGTGCGTCAGCGCTGGCTTTTCTGGTCTTGAAGCGGCAGCAGCCTGCGGGATCCCAGACTCTCCAGGGAGTTTGGACGCAGGTAAAAGCTCGGCTGTGTTTGCTTTAATTGTTGGGAGCAGCAGCTAAGCCAGGCCGGCGGCCACGGCAGCTGGGCAAGGTGTGAGGCTTGGCCGGCCGGTGCTCCCCGCGTGGGGGTCCCTGAGCCCCCCTCACCCCACCTCGTGCCAGCCAGGTGTGAGGGTGTTGTGGCTCCTACGTGCTCCTGCTCAGCCAGGGGTTGGCCCTTACCGTAAGCAAATCTGGGGAGCTTGCCCGGGCATGGGCCTTCCCGGCGGGCATTTGGCAGCGGGCACGCGGCCGGCTGACGTCAGGAGCAGCAGCAACATCACTTTTCTGCCAAGCAACAGGCGAGGCCGAGCCATCGGGGCCAGGAGAGGGGGGGTCTGCAAGCCCCGAGTGAGACCGTGGGGCTGCTCCGGTGTGTTTGCATCCGATGCTGGCGATGGGAGGGTTGTGCCCAGGGGAGAGCCTGGGACTGTCCTGTGGTTGGAGTGAGGGTCCCTGCTCTGGCTGCTGCTCCTGAGACTGAAATAACCCCCTGTCCTCTCCTCTGCCCCTTCTTCTGCCTTTGCGTGAGCTCTGTGACAGGTGATTCTCTCTGCACCCCCTGCTCACACAGGGACACGGAAGGGGAATCACAGAATCCCAGAATGGCTTGGAAGGGACTTTAAATCTTGTTCCAACCCCCTGCCATGGGCAGGAACACCTTAAACTAGACCAGGCTGCTCCAAGCTCCCTCCAACTGACCCCTGCACTGCCAGGCATCCCCCCTTGTGCTTTGCCTTCCCTGGTTTTACATGGGATTCGTGCACAGGAGTGATTCCATGTGCATCCCTGGCCGGAGAACACGGCACGTGTGGGCAGATCGGTCCCTCCGGCGTGCGCTGCCCAGCACGGCGAGAGCAGTGAGGGCATCCTCGGCAGCTGCCGGGGCCTCAGGCAGCGTGGGAGCCTCCCTGCTCTGCTCCCGGCCCTGTGCCGGGGCGGAGGCTCCGGAAAAGGGGAAAATCGAGTTTTCTAATTCCAGCCTCTGACTTGCGGGAGAGCCTGAAAGCGCGAGAACCGGCCGGCGGTTGCTGCTGCCGGTCCTGCCCCTGGGGCAGCAGCAGGCAGGGAGCTGGTGACAGCACAGATCCGGCCCTGGCACAGCATCTGCTGCTCCCTCCCTCTTGCCAGCTCGTTCCCCAGGAGGAGCTGAGCTCGCAGGTTTGCCCCGGGCTTTGCTGTGCCCACCCTTGTGGGGCTGTACCCCCCAAACACTCCTCTGTCCCAGTCCCAGCACTGGTAGGGTGCCAGCAGCCCCCTGGGCTTTCTGCATCCAGCTTTGCTGGGTGCAAATCCACATTCCTGCCTCTCACCCCTTCCCCTCCATCCTGCTGGTCCTGAATTTGGGCATCACCTCCAGCTTTGGCTATGGGAAAAATGGACTAAACTCTTCTAGCGTTGGGGATTGTGATTCCCCAAGGCAGGAGGGAGCAGAGCTGATAACTCTGATTATCTCCCTGCATTCGGAGGAGGTTCCCTGGCTCCAGACCCTCGGGTCATCCCTACCTTCAAGTGTCCAGCGTGCATGTGGGCTCGCTCACACATCTGAAGGAAGTGCTTCACGTTGGTGTCATCCAAAATGATGTAGACTCCCACTTTCCTCTTGAAGCCAGCGTCCAGGAGGTCCTTGAAGATGTCCACGTCGGTGAACATGTCCATGACCACGGCAATGACCTGGAGAGGGGAGAGGAGAGATGAGTCTGGGTAGCGTGGCTGGGGACAACCCAAGGTACAGTCGGCGCTTGCTTTGTGAGGGCCAAAGCAATGTGCTCCCTGTAGGAGGCTGGGATTTGGGGTGGGGGAGGCCAGGATTGCCCCCAGCTCCAGACAGTCTGAGGGTGGACAGGAGCAGTCCCCACTCCCATTCCTCTGCTGTCACTGTGGAAAGTTTGATCTCCAGGAGAGGTAGATGTGGCACTTGGGGACATGGTTTAATGGTGGCCCTGGCAGTGCTGAGTTCATGGTTGGACTTGGTGGTCTCAGATGTTTTTTCCAACCCTAACAATTCTGTGATTCCAGTGGTGGCCCATAGCATAATAAACTCATAAAAAACTAGTTACTGAGGGTGAATCTAACTTTCTTGCCTTTAACGAGCTTCACAAAATTCAGAGTCCAGTTTCTGGCTGAGAAGTTTGGTGTCCCTCGTCAGCATCGCAGGGATCACCAGAAGGAGAGACCTGTGATGCCCAATGATCACTGAATGGTTAAGGTTGAAAAAGACCTGTAGGATCATCAAGCCCAACCATTAAGTGGTGTGTCCGTCTGTCCTGGTGTCACCGCCCAGCCCGGGGTGCTGCTCCTCCTGCACAGCACCCCTCCTTCCTCCCAGGCTGGATGGAAGGAGCAGAGGCAGGACAGCAGTGCCAGCGCCCTGAGCAGTGACAGCTGTGTTTGTCACACAGCAGAGTCACTGGTATCCACATGCTGCAGCTGCCTTTGTACCCAGGGCGTTTGCTGCTCTCCCAGCCACAGACGGGGCGAGTCCCACGGGTGATAGGAAAATGGATCTGGGCCACACTGGGAACTTCACTGGAATGTCTGCCTGGGCACCAAAGGTCGCTCTGTGCCAATGGATTTTGATTTGCTGGTGATGGCATCACCCACGGCGGGTGAGTGGCAGCTCATGAGATACGGCAGGCAGAGGGGCTGGAGGCAGCTGAGCATCCCAGGGCAGCTCCACAGGGATTTCTGCCTCCCCTTATCCCAAGGAAGAGATTTGCCATCAGGGTGCTGGCTTGTCGCTGTCCCATGGTTGGAAACCTGCTGGTGCTCCCATCTCTGTGGCTGTCCTGGAAGGTGCCCTGGGCTGGGGGCAGATGGGTGCTCTCGGCCACTCGCCCTTCCAGGAGGGCCCTGCTGGCCACGGCACGTGGCTGAGCCAGGCGGGATGCCGGCGTGGCAGGGAGACCCCAGGGTGCTCCTCCCTCGGGAAGGAAGGGATTGGGACGGTGCTGGGTGCTTGCACACTCAGACACGTCCAGTCCGGAGCTCTCAAAGCACCGAGCTGCCTTTTAATTAGTTTTGTGCCACAGGACGTGGAGAGCTTTAATTAAGCAGAGGATTGTTATGACACTGCTGGCTCTTCCCTTCCTTTTCTGCAGGCGATGGGGGGAAGAGCAAGGCTGTGTGGGGAGCCCCAGCCCTGCTGTCCCCGATGCCACCCTGATGTCCCCAGTCCCGACCACACAGGAGTGTTTTGGGAGGTGCCAGGTGCCAGGTGAGGGGGCATTTTATGGCTGTGCCAGTCGATTTGAACTGAATTCCCACCTGAGAGCCTCTCACCAGGCTTTGCTGTGAAAGGCTAAACCCTCACTCCCTTGTGCATCCACTCGTGTGTTTTGCCCGTCCTCCTTGTCCTGGTGGGGAAACTGAGGCAGGAACCAGCTGCTGGCTTTGCATGGATGCAAAGTGGGACGGGCTCAAAGCTACTCTCGGAGCTCTGGGCTTGGATTTGCCGCGTTCAGCAAGAAACTGGGGAGGACCTGAGCTGTCTTCCATGAGTCCTGGGTAAGGGACCCCTGTGGTGGGACAGTGTGTGCCTGGCTTGAGGACAAGGGTTTGGTGGCAGGTGATTTGCTTCTGACACTGATGCTCCACGCTCGTGTCACTTTGCCCGTGCGCTGTATTTTCCCCAGGTAAAGTTGAGGACTTGTAAAATGGGGATGAGAACAGCGTTGACCTTCACTTTGGAGGGAAAAGAGCATTTTCCCATAGTGGTCCCAGCATTCCCGAGGCCTTGGCTTGCAGCCGTGGCTCTGAAGATGTGAAGGAGCTTTGCAGGGCTGTGGGCGAGGCACTGCCCCCATCCCCAGCTCACGCTGGGGGGGTGAGCAGGCAGGGCACTGCAGGCAGTGGCCCAGGGTGGCCAGCTCGGGCTCGGGGAGGGAGCCCAGCTCTCACCCACTCGCCCACGTTTTGAACCCAATTCCTCCTGCTCAGCTGGTGCATCCTGTCACCGCTCAGCTCCCGCTTCCCTCCCCACCGCGTCTGGCCTGCAGGACAGGCTTGGCCCCGGTTTGTCACTGGGATCTCACGCCGGTGTGCCAACACTGCCCTGGCATGAGGCGGGCCGGGAGAGCGAGGCCGGCGCTGGCAGCGCTCCCGATGTGGTGCCTGTCCTTGCCCAGGTGAAATCTGCTGCTGGGCTGCCTCTGCTTGAGCCCTGGGATGCCAAAGCCTGGCACGGGGATAATATGCAAAGAATGGAGGCCTGTCTGCTCCGGAGCAGACAAATCCCGTGTGCTCTTTGCCTCCCAGCTTGGGGAATGGGATTGTCTGGAGCAAACTGTGCCACCTGGCTGGGAGGAGCGAGCTCGTCACTGTCCCTGTCCCTGTCCCCTCTGCCAGGGCAGTGCTTGGTGCTGGGACATTCCCTTTCCTGAAGCCCTTTTGCTGCTGCTGTGTCATCCCAGGAAGCTTTGCCATCCCTTTGCCGTTCTCCTGGAGGGTGCAGAGGAAATCAGCCCTAAATCTACAGCTGGAGGCTCCCGGTGCCCACGCAGGTGAAGCTTTTCTTGCCAGGGTCCCAGGAGCTGCCAGGATCCATTGGCTACAGCAGATGTGCAGGTGCTGGGTCCCAAATCCCTGTGGAGCGGTGAGCGCTGCATCCCCCTGGACACTGGGCAAATGCTGTTGGGATTTTTTGGAACAGCTTTGATGAGCACATGAACTGCAGGATCATGTTTTATAGAGGAAGTTGCAGCTCTTTATTGTCTCACTATGAATCATCAGATAATGACTTTTGGGGTGCACCACGTGGGCATTTAATAAATTAGGCAGGCACCAAGGCACAATTAGAGGAAGCGTGTTGGGATGGAGGAGAGGTGGGACAAGTAACATTAATAATTGCTCTCCCCTGTCGACCCTTTCATCCAGGAACGGCAGAAGGTTTTGTAAACAGTAATTAATAGGGCCTCCCAACCTTCGCTGGAAGTTGCTCAGGGTAATTATATCACCACAATCCCAACCTGGAACCTCAAGTGCAGAGAGGAGGTCAGAGTCACTGCTCTCTCCGGTGGCTTTGGGCCAAGGTCAATGTTTTCATGCTCTGGTTTCTGGTCAGAGAGAGCCAAGAGGAGAGAGATCTTCCTCCCTGCCCATCATAGAATCATTAAGGTTGGAAAAGACCTCCAAGATTGTCAAGTCCAACCTTGGACCCAACATCACTTGTCACCAGCCCAGAGCACGGAGTGCCACATCCAGTTGTTCCTTGGACACCTCCAGGATGGGCACTCCAAACCTCCCTGGGCAGCCCCTTCCAGTGCCTGACCACCCTTTCCATGGAGAAATTGTTCCTGATGTCCAGCCTGTGAACTTTGCAGCCCAAGGGGATCCCCAGCAAGGAAGAGATGGCTGTGCCATGGCTCGACCTGGGGTGAAGCTGCTGGTGCTCCACATCCCTCCACCACCTCTGCTTGCTGGCCACAAAGATGGGATTTTCAGGGAGAGCAGGGACGTGGCCACAGGAACCTGCCTCTCCTTTCTCCCATTCATTCCCAGAAAGTGGAGGGGATCATTTGCATCTCCCTCTCAGGCACGCCTGGGTTCGAGGCCCTGGACTCGGCAGCGTTTGGCCTCATTCCTGCAAGCACCAGGAATTCCTCTGACCCTCAGAGCAGCCTCACATCCCTCGGCTTCCTCACCCCGGCTCTGCCTGCGTGGCCTTCCCGCACCAGCAGTGCTCTCGTCGGCTCTGAACTCTTCTGAGCCAAGGCCAGAGGACTTTGCCCTCCCGGCCGTGGGACAGCGACTCGCACGGCGGGGTTTGGGGGGTGGCACCGGGAGCGTTTCAGAGCCAGCGGCTGGGACAATGTCTGGAGCAAGGGTCATCCTCGGGCAGGGAGCAGCGAACCTCTCCCAAGCCTGCGCTCCTCTGCACGTGGATGGAGAGCACTTCCACTGCCTGGTGGCATGGGACGATTCGGCAGGATCAGAGCACATGGACAGTGCGTGTGACTTCTGATGGTGGCAGCGGGACAGTCCCTTTGTCCCCTCTCGGCTTCCTCAGCCAAACCCTTTCACCTCTGAGCTGCTGTGAAGACCTTGAACCCTGGCAGGAATCGACAGGGTGGTCTAGTCCAGTGTCCCCCACACTTAGGACCACCCACAAGTCGTCACCTGGGCTCCACTGTGTGACAGCAAGTTCAGCTGCAGGGACTCCTGTCCTCAAATACGGGGTGGGAGACCACGGAAGAACCCCACTTTCCAGCCCCTGTAACTCCTGCCATCCCCAGACCTCGCAGGATGAAGCACTCACCCATCTCTACGTTTCCTGAGGCGCCATAAGCTCCAAGCAGGCTCCTGCATGTCACCAGTGGTGTCACCATGTCTCATCCCACAATCAGGGACCGTCTGCACCGGGAGACAGAGCCCAGCCCTGCTCAGGGGGCATCAAGGTACCGGTGATGAGCACAGCAGCATCAACCGTGGCCACGTCCCCGTGTCCTGGAGAGGCGCCAGGGGAGGTGGGGATGTGCCGGTGCCTGAGTCAGCCGCCAGCTCTGGGAGCAGGAGCAGGGTGTGGGATGACTCAGGAGGAGCCGTTTGCGTGGGGGCAGGTGGGAAGTGGTGAGTAGGCAAAGCCAGGCGGGAGCTGCGAGCCCGAGTCAGAGGCAGCCGGAAAGACCCGAAGATGAGACATTGTTTGTTGTGGGATTGTTCTCCCATCCTCCATCCCACGGGATGTCGGCTCTCCCTTCCCTTCGCCCTCACTGCAAAGCACTTCGGCGGGGAAAATGTCACAGGTGAGGACAAGTGACCTCGACTTTTGTGAGGTGCCAGTGGCCAGAGATGGCTCCTGCCCACAGCGGGGCAGCCCTGGCACCCCCATCAGCCGTTCCTGTGATCCTGCTGCCTTGGATCTGTTGGGAGATTCATTTCTTTGCCTGAGCTGGTCTGAAGAGGCTCTGCTGGCTGCATGTCACAGGTTTCCCTCTCTCCTACCAGGATCTGCGAACCCCAGCACTATCTCTGGAGGAGCCAGGTGGACCTGACTCATCCCAGCCTGTCCCCTCTGCTCCACAGATACCCTGGCAGGGTGTCCCTGTTTTCCTGCTGGAACATCCTCCGGGTTGGGAAACTCCTTCCTCGGAGCTCTCAGGGTATCGGATGCACAGAACTCAAAGAGCTTCAAAGCACCAAGAAATCATCAGGTGCCAACCCCTCCTGCACTTCCTGACCGGGACTGGGTCCCTGGGAAACACCAACGACCTCTGCCCACCTCTGCCGACCTTCGACACATGCCACCATCTCCCTCCTTCCCTGGTCCTCCTGCCCGCGGGTGATGGCTCACGCATCCCCACTCCCTGCTCCTTGGTTTGACGCCACAGGGAGGACAAGTCTCAACCCAAATCCCTTCAGCATCTGCCCGGCCTTGTCCCGCTCACCAGCTCGTCCTTTTCCTCTGAAGGCCAGGATGAGCCAGCTTGGAGCACCTCAGCCATCTCAGGCCAAATGTGACCCTCGTGTGCACCAGTGCCAGACCAGAAGCTTTGACTACTTTGCCCCAGGGCTGTGCCGGTCCCAGGGTCACGGACTGGACGGATGGTGGACACAAGGACTGAGGCCGGGCCAGGACCCCAGGGCCATGTGCTGGACAACTGGTGGACCCAGGGCCTGAAGCCAGAACACGATCCCGGGTTCCTGTGTCCTGTCACGTGCTGGCACACCGGGAATAACGATTGTGGAGTGGCTGGGACCATGGGCTCACCGCTGGAGAACAGCTCAACCCCTTTTTCTCCCCATCGGTTTTCCCCACAGGCCCACAGGGACCCTGGGATGAACCATGCTACCGTATGGATATTGGGAAGGGCTGTGCTGCTCCCAGGGAGTGCTGATCCAGGCCAGCAGCATCCTCAGCAAAACCCGATCCCCAAATATTGGTTACAAGGAAAAACCTGCACGCGCGGCCCCGCTGCCTCTGCTCGGGCAGAGCTTCCCGCAGGACAGAGATTGCCCGGCTGGGCAGGACTTTCAGCAGGACGCCCTGGGGCCAATCCTGCCCCGTCCCCGCGGCACGCCTCACCTTCTGAGCCTGGCAGATCATCTTCCTCACCACCTCCTTGATGTGCGCCTGGCCCTCGATGGGTGGCTGCATGTAGACGGTGGCCCTGGTGACCCCGCGGTAGGCGATGGTCTCGGGCCAGCCCAGGTCCAGGTGCGGGATGGAGCGGTCCGACCTCTGGGGCCAGTACTCCAGGGAAGGAGCTATGTCCTGCTCGTCCCCTTGGCTGTTCCGATCGCCCTCGCTGTCCCCGGCGCTGCTGCCGTGCCGCGGGATGTACTCGGAGCCGGGGTCGTACGTCTCCAGCGTGTCCAGGATCTTCTTCAGCTCCAGCTCGGACAGGAAGTCCCTGATGTTCTCCCTCTTCAGGACTTCATAGAAGGCGTCGGGGCCACGGGAGGCCAGTGCCTCCAGGGCCAGGCGTTGCTCCTCGCTGTAGAAGAACTCGGGCTTGGACTCGCTGGACCTCCAGTTGACGTGGCTGTCGTCCAGGCACTGCACCTGGGAGAAAGCCATGGTGACCCCGCACGCCGGGCCCCTCTCCCGAGGGAGCTCTGTGCCCCCAGCGAGCGCCGGATGTCGGCAATAAACGAGGAATTAATTATTCTCCAGTCTTTAAATACACAGTTTGCTTCACCCTCCCCGGCTCAACGTGCAGCTGGGGAAAGGCACCGCTCCCTTTTCCAACGGCTCCTGCCACGCCGGAGCTCTTCCTGCCGGGGAGGAGGGTTTGGTTTCTGGCTTGCTCCCGGCTCCACGCGGCGAGAGGGCTCCAGGCAAGGAAAACGCGGAGCTTCCCACAGCAGAGGCTGCGTGACGGGGCAGACAGCCCCAAGTGTACCCACACCACCAGGAAGGTCCTTCACCCCCGGGTCCGCTCTCTCCTCATCCTCCGCTCTCCCGAGACAACGCTAACACCGGATGAAATAAAAAGTGGGGGGAAAAAAAACAAAGAGAAGAGCGGCTTAATGCAGGGCAGCGAAGAGCAGGATTTCTCGGCCGAGGTGCCGTCCCTGGTTCTCGTTGCCGGAGGATCGGGTCAGCCGGGGGGCTGCTCGGCGGCGAACGCTCTCGCTCAGCCTCCTGTGCATCGCCCCGGCAGCTCACGGCTCGGGGCTCCTGCCAGCGCGCACTGCCGGAGCCGGACAGGTAACAGCAAGAAGTGAAAAGAGGAAAAGGAAAAGAGTGATTCATCCCTCCGCCCTGCCCCACCTGCAGTCACATGCTGCCTTCACACATTCCCTGCCCAGCCCGATTAACTCTTTCGGCTGATGCGCTCTCACACCTGCGGACCCGACCCCGGAGTCCCCCGGAGCGTGCGGGGGTGCGGGAGGGTCCTGGGCGGCTCCGGAGGGCTTTGGGTGTTTTGTCTTTGAAAAAAAAGTCTCTCTCCTCTGCGATTCCCCCCTCTCCCGGTGTGCCGGCCGGTAAGTCAATATTTTCCAGGAAAAGAGCTCTGTCCCGTGGTTAACCCCTCCTGTGCTGGTGCAGGAGCTGGGAGCCCGGGTGACCACCAGGTGGGAGCTGCCAGAACGGTTCAAAGCTGCACAAAGAGGCGGGTTTAGACCGGATATTAGGAAGCATTTCTTTATGGAAACATCTCCTGGAACGGGCTTCTTAGAGAGGTGGTCAATGCCTCAAACCTGTCCATGTTTAAGAAGCATTTGGACAATGCCCTTAATTTTTTGTCATGCCTCAGCTGGTCAGGCAGTGGGACCAGATGATTGTTGCAAGGCTCTTCCAAATGAAAACATTTATTCTGTTTTGTCCTGTCCTGTCCCCTCCTCTATAGGGTTTGCAGCATTGCCATGGTCACATCACCAGACCCTGCTATGACAGATTTCATTAATAACTGTGAGATGGACAAAAAAACCCCACCCTGGATTCACCACTTGCTGCTCACAAGCCAGAAATGTGGAAGCTGTCTTGAGCTTTTCTCTTGGAAGCTCAGCTGAAGACGAATTTCAGGAATTGGGGTCAGATTCTTGCGCCAACACAAAAATGGAAAGTGCCATGGGCTGTGTGTCTGTCCCTGGCGTTGGTGTGGCTCATCTGGATTCACAGCCGGATAAATGAGGGCCCTGCCTGAGTCAGGCTCCCGGGGCGAAGCCGCCCGTCTGTCCGGGTGCTCGGCCATCAAAGTGCTCCTCTCTGCAGGCACAGGGGCCCTGCTCATCCCACAGTGACAAATCGTGCGTGGGGTTGTGCCCAGCCCTGGCCTGGCCCGTGCGGGAGGTGGCAGTGGGGCTGTGGGACACAGGAATGTGACATCTGTGTGTTGGGATCCCAGAATCATTGAGGTTGGACAAGATCACCGAGTCCAACCCAGCACTGCCAGGTCCAACGCTAAACCATGTCCCCAAGTGTCACATCAATGTGGGGAAGATTGAAGTGTTTGGCTCCCAAAGAATATCAGCTCTGGAGGTGTTGCAGGTGGAGCTGGTGACTTTATGGAAAGGCTGTGCTGACCCTGCAGGGATTTCCCAGTGGCGGGATGACACCCCCACACCGTGGCCCGGTCAGTGATTGGTGCAGCAGAGACTGAGGGAGCTGGAACCAAATCTGGGTGTTTTAGGTGAAATCCCAGCGCAGCTGGGAGTGATGGGGACAGCAAATGGGACAGAGGTGAGCACTGAGCCAGCACCCAGGACCTCTTTGGGTATGATGGGAGATGGCCCAGATCGGTGCTGGAGTGTGGGTGTGTGGCGTGGCAGGAGCGTGTTGTGGTTGTCGCCGCCTCAGCCACTCGCTCCGGGTGTTTTTATCGTGCCAGGAGATTTACGGGCTCTCGCACGGGGTGTGTGCGCTAATGATTTATTGCATGTGGGGTAAACACTGCGCCCCAGCCATCGCGTGGTGGGCGCTGGCTCCCAGAGCCAGCTGGTGGGGGTGGATTGGGGTGGCACAGCCCCACACCCAGAGCGTCACCTGATCCTCACGTTGGGCGATGACACCCGGGTCCCCCATCTCCAGATCCTGGGGGGCTTCTTCCCCCAGGTGAATTTAAGCCTCCGAATCGGGTGCAGCCCCTGTTTGCAGGCACGGGTTGCTGTGGCCGAGCAGGTTGGTCCTCACCATTCCGGGCATCCCCGGGTGGATCCAGCCGGACAGGAGGCATCTGCTGCAGACACGGCCCCTTTTTCCTGCAGATGGAAGCATTAATTACAAGGTCCTAATTAATTTTCCATTTTTAGCAGAGGGCCTGAAAGTGAGGCGGTGGGGTAAGATACTGGGCTCTGCCCCTGGCTCGGGGGCTCCTGCTTCCCACTCGCTCTGAGGCCCCACCAAGTGTTCATTGGTGGAGCTGAGGCCTGGGGCAGGCATTTCAGCTGGAATACAACATCCAGACACTGCCTTGCCCTTTGGAACGTTTTCCAGCCTCCAGCCACCAACGATTTGCATGGAGCCGTGCACAACGTGGTGTTTTAGAGAGGGGAAACTGAGGCACAGAGCGCTGACGGCAGCTTTGCTCACGGCTGCTGCAGGACGGAGTCACCGGAGCCCCAGCGCTGACTCTGACCTTGGGGAAAGGCGGCCCAGGTTGGGCTTTTTTGGCATCCTTGGGATGTGCTGAGCACGCCCTGTGGTCTGCCCACAACCGAGTCGCGCTCCCATCGCTCCTTTATGGAAAGTCCCAAGGTGTCACCACTGGGTGTTTGAGACAAACTGTGAGGCCGAGGGCTGCACCCTGCTTTGGTGGAGGTCACCGCAGAGGAGAACCAGGCCACTGCTCCTGGTGCTGTGCAGGGATCACCCGTGCTCGTCCCCGTGCTCCTGGCTGGGCGGATGCAGCCCGGAGAGCCGGGCAGCCCATCCATATTTATGCCTGACATTAATTTCCATCCATTTCAATATTTTATGAGCGTAACAATTAAAAAAAAAAAAAAAGAAAGAAAGAAAGGGTTCAGCGCTCGTTGAGACATCGAAATAATTGGGTGTTGATGGTCCTGGCACGCTGCCACGCAAATCCCGGGAGCTGCTGGTGCTGCCCATGCCCAGGAAATTGCCACAACGGTGCACGAACCCGGCCAGCCCCGTGGGTGGGGATGGGCAGTGCCTGCCCCGGGGCTCTGCTGCCTCCGGCCGGCCTTAGCCCCAGGTCCTGGTGGGGCTCTGGAGATCCCCCCGGGGCAGCTGTCACTGGATTTAATGTGGGAATAGATCCAACCTGCGCTGGGCTGGGTGTGGGCAGCAGGAGGTGAGGGGCGGGATGGATCCGGCTGTTTTGGAGCTGTTGGTGGGAATGAGGTGGGGGAGGCAGAGGTGGATTTCCACGTGGGATGTGCTCCCTGCTTCTCCACCTGCTGTCCTGCCAAGGTCTGGGCATCGTGGCCACAGCAAAGGGTCAATATCTGCCCGGTGGGAGGGGGCATGAGGGGGGTGAAGGGGGCAGGGCTGGCCCCCACCCTGTCAGGGGTCTCAACCTGTCACCTGCCTCTGTCCCACAGACACCGTGGCCTGCGTGGACCCTGAGGAGTGCACCCGTGTGTGCGGGGCCGCCGTGGGCTGCTCCAACATCGCCTACCCCAAGCTGGTGGTGGAGCTGATGCCCAGTGGTAGGTGGGTGTGAGGGGGCGGCTCCATCTCCACCGGGCTTCGCTGCACGCCGGGGCTGCTGCCAGGGCTTGGATGTTGGGGGGGACCCCTGGATGGTCTGGGAGGGTCTGTGTGGGGGGGGACCCCTGGATGGTCTGGGAGGGTCTGTGCATGGCACAGCCCATGCAGCCCCTCCGAGGGTCGCTCCAGAAGTGAGGTCAGGGGATGTGAGGTCCCGACATCCCGGGGTGCAGCTGAGTGTTCCCAAACCCCATCCTTGCCCCAGGGGAGATCCCAGCGTGTGGCTGCAGAGGGATAGGCACCATCCCGGGGTTATCCTATCCCATCCCATCCCTCCCGGTCCAGCCGCTCCCTGACTCTCCCTCTCTCCCGCAGGACTGCGGGGTCTGATGATCGCGGTGATGATGGCAGCGCTCGTGTCCTCCCTGACCTCCATCTTCAACAGCAGCAGCACCCTCTTCACCATGGACATCTGGAGGAAGCTGCGGTCGCGGGCCGGTGACCGGGAGCTGCTCCTCGTGGGCCGGTACTGACCGGGGGTTTCGGGGACACCGGGGGTTTCGGGGAGACTGGTGGGGCCGGTCCAGCCTGCAGAGTGCTTCCACTCCGCCTGGCTTATGCAAGGAAAACAAGCCCTCGGATTATTTTATGGATGAAAGCGCTGGAAATGCAGACGGGGCGCTCGGTGCAGCCTCTCCCCGTCGCCTCCAGCCCGGTCCCCCGGGAAGCCGCGGCTGCTCCCGGCCGAGGTCACACACGGGGGAGCTCCGGCGGGTGGCAGAGGGGCAGCGCTGCCCGCACCTCCCCGGCCGCTGCCGGGATGGCGGTGCCGGCGGGGAGCCCTGGAGCTCGGGGCGGCGCAGTCAGGGGTGGGGAATGCCCCGGCACGGGGCCGGGAGCGTCCTCGGCCAGGGCAGACAATAACAGGGAGCGAATCTGGGTCAGGGCTTTGGCTGGGCTCTGCCGGGGCTGTGCGGAGGCTTGGCTGGACCAGCGGCTGCAGGAGAGGCTGTTTCTTGGCATCCTCCATCTCCGGAGGGTGGGAAGGGGATGGGCAGCGATCCCGGGGAATCGGGGTCCCCCATGCTCCCCCTTGGGAAGCGGGGCGCTTGTCTCAGAGCCTGCTTAGCCCCTCCCTGGCACTGGCTTCGCTGCCGGTGACGAGGGTGTGACAAGGCAGGACAGCTTTCCCGAGGATGGATAATGAATGTTTGCGAAGGGCTTTGCCCGCCCGGGGCGGGAGTCGCTGCTGCGGTGGATCCCGGGGAACTTCCTCAGTGTCGGGTGATTGGTGCGAGCAGGACGCTGCGGATCGCAGGGATAGAGCCAAGGAAATGTGCTTGGGAGAGGGGAAAAAAGCTCTTTAAGCTGCCAGTTTGAGGTTTTCCTGCCAGCGTGGAGAAAGGTGGGTTGGGTCCTGAGTAGTTGTCAGGGGGTCCCAACTGCCCCCAGACCTTCCAGGGTGGGGATGTCACACCCTGGGATCATGGTTTGGGCTGGAAGGGTCCTTAAAGTTCATCTCGTTCCTGCCCTGAGGAAAGGGCTTTGATTGCGGGGTGGGAAAGAGCTCCCAGTTCCCGGAGCTGGGGGTTTGAGCTCCTGCTGCGGCCGTGGTGCCTGGCTGGAAACTCCCGCTGGTGTTGGATGCTGCTCCGTGCCAAGGTGGTGGTGTGGTGATGGGAACACTTGATCCTTCCCGAATTCCCAAGGCCCGGGCTGTGCCGGGTGCTGCTCTCCATTCCCTGCCCGGATCAGCAGGACTCGGCCACCCGCCACACCCAGCTCCTGCCTCAGACATTCCTGCTTTTCCATGATCTTTTAGCCTCAAGACCAGGTCGGACAGGGCTGTGAGCAGCCTGGTGCAGTGCAAGGTGTCCCTGCCCACGGCAGGGGGTGGAACAAGATGAACTTTAAGGCCTCTTCCTATGCAAACCATTCCATCATTCTTCGATTCTGTCCTCTGGGGCTCCAGACATTCCAAACAGAGGGATTTCTCCTTCCTCGTGGATCAGGACGTGCATTTTACACTCGGGCCGGTTCCCCTTCCTGCAGCACCAGGCAGTGGTGGGAGTTCCAGCTAGAGCTGCTTTCCTGGCTTTATTTTTCTTTTATTTTTTTTCTTTTATTTTTTTTCTTCCTTCTGCTTTTTGAGATGAGCAGATGGAGATGTAGGGAATTTTGTGGAGCTGCAAATAAGCTGGGCTGAGCTATAAATACAACAGCTTTGGGATGGGTCCTGCCCAGGCTGGGCCCAAAATCTGGGGTCTGGCCTTGTGCTTCAGAGGAGGGTGATGCCATGGGGTGTGGCTGGGATTTGGGCAGGGATGGGGTCAGGGTGATGTTGGGGACTAACACACCCCTCTGTCACAGCCTGGCCAGGGGAGCTGAGCACGGGGCAGCTCAGCCCACATCCCCAGCTCCCAGCTGGGTGCCTTGGCTGGACACGGGGGTGCTGAGAGCATCACCCAAACCTGGCCAGAGCACCCAGGCTCTGCATCCGGTGGCTTTTCACAGTGGAAGTGTCCATTGCCTGGTGTTTTCCTTTGGGGGGTCCAATTTAGCAGCCCCCAGGGCTGGGCAGGGGCCTGGGAAGTGCTCGCTGAGCTGGAGCAGGTGGTGGCATAATCAGCATCCTCCGTGGTCCTGGGGATGTCACCAGCAGCGAGTGACCCACCTGCATCCCCAGGCAGCACTGGGACCAGCACTGGCACCTGACCCCTGATTTCAGGGATCCTCCACAGCCACAGAGACGCTGCAGGTGCAGGGAGGTGACAGGAATGTCACCTGCAGCACCTCGCTGCCGCTCGCAGGGTGGTCACGGTGGTGCTGGTGGCCCTCAGCGTGGTGTGGATCCCCATCCTGCAGAGCTCCAGCGGTGGCCAGCTCTACGTGTACATCCAGGCTGTCACCAGCTACCTGGCTCCCCCTGTCACCGCTGTCTTCATCCTGGCCGTCTTCTGGCCCCGAGCTAACGAGCAGGTACACGGCTGGGGTGGCCTTGGGGACAGCTTGGGGACACGGGTGGTACTGACACCCCCTGCCTGCCCTGCTCCCAGGACACAGAGGGGATCAGTGGGCTGGGGGAGGAAGGGAAGAGGTGATGCTGGAGGGGCTGGGGACAGAACCGAGCCTGGCCGGTGTTCCCCAGGGAGCCGGGGGGTGTCTGGTGCCTAAAGAAGGAGGCAGCTGCTGCCTTGCATGGCCACCAAGTGTGGCACGGAGCTGGCACGGGACATCCCCTTGGAGGGGGGACCAGGGCTTGGCCAGGCCCCAACACAAAGGCACCACTCCACCCTCTCACAGGGCTGGCTGGAGGGGGCAGCTCCCAGGGGGTTTGTCCCCACTGTGGGGTGACCATCCCTGCCCCCACTGTGGGGTGACCATCCCCGTCCCCGCTGTGGGGTGACCATCCCTCTCCAGCCACCCCTCGTGGGCCTTGGCTTTGCAGGGAGCTTTCTGGGGCCTGATGGCAGGGCTGGCACTGGGACTGGCCAGGATGGGGCTGGAGCTGGCCCACCCCACGCCCCTCTGTGGGGTCCCTGACCAGCGGCCCTGGCTGCTCGCTGACATCCACTACCTGCACTTCGCCGTGCTGCTGGCCACTGTCACAGCTGCCGTCGTGGTGGGGGGCAGCCTGCTGACCCCCCCAGTGCCCCCAGCACAGGTGAGTGGGGCGCCCCTGATCTCAGCCAGAGGTGTTGGTGTCACCCTGTGCACCCCGAGCTCGGCCGGGGGGTCCCCATGGTGGGGTCAGCCCTGGGAGGGTTTTCCCAACAAATCTCTGGTTTCCAGCTGAAGGATCTCACCTGGTGGACCCTCTCGTGGGAGTCCCCCCAGCTCTCCGTGTGTGGCACATCCCAGGGACCCCCCGATGGTGAGTGTGTCCTCAGGGGTGTCAGGCAGGGGGGGCACCCTCTCAGTAACAGGCAGCAGGGTGGCATTGACTCCCCGTGCCTCAGTTTCCCCAGGACCGTGCCACCTGCCAGGAGGTGGCTGTCCCCAGGGCCATCTGTCCCCTACACTCACCATATGTCTGTGCCAGGTTCCTGTTCAGCCAGCCTGGACACCCAGCAGCCACCCAAGGCCGTGGGACCCCCGGCTGTGGCCCTCAAGGACACTACGGAACCCCCGTTCTGGGCCCGTGTCTGTGGCATCAACGCCATTGTCCTGATGTGTGTCAATATTTTCTGTTATGCCTATTTTGCCTAGAGCCCTGACAGCCCCTGGGGTGGGGAAGAGGCCCTTGGAGAGGGGAAAAATGTGGATTTGGGTGGTAGTTTTTACTTGTTTGGGACGTGATGTTTAAATCCACCGGTGCAGCAAGTTGGGTGTTCTTAGCACTGCGGACCCTGAGCGCATCCCAGGGGGTGGGAGGTGTGGAGGGCATTTGTGGGGGGCAGAAAATCCCCGGGAGGGGTTTGGGACAGGGGAAATGGGGGCTGCAGGGAAGCAAAACCGCAGCAAAGCAGCAGCTGCATGACTGGAGGGACGGGATCACCTCGGCAGCGCTGGGAAAGGAGCGGCCGAACTCGAGGGCGACACCCAAACACATTTTACTGGCCCTAAATAAAAAACAATATTAAAAAAAGCGCCACAATTTGCAGCTGTGAACAGCACCCACAGGACGGAATCCCCCCGGATCAGCCTTCCCTGGCACCCTGAGTCCTGGAATTCCTCTGTGGAGTTACGGATCCTGGCTGTGTCCTGGCTGCCCGCAGCCCTCCCCGGAGCCGGGGCTTTGCTTACAGGATCCGGAGAGGAGCCAAGGTTTGGGGTTTTGGGCTCACTCCCTCTGTTGCTGCCATCCCACCGGATTGTGGCTCTGGAAAAGTTTTTATGGCCGTGGTTGAACGCTCCACGCTCCCTCCCCGGGGAGCGCCGCTGCCAGCCCCATCCCTGGGCTCTCGGGGCCAGGCAAATGGGGGAGCCACAGCTGATGTTTCGGGGTGCCCCGCGGCACTGGGACCCAGCGTGGCGGCGCTGGGACAGGCCCCATGGTGGGGACAAAGGGATACTCAGTCTGTGAGCGGGGACAGCAGGGCCGGGTCCTGCCCGGTCACCTGCAGCGTGGTGAAGGTCACTTGTGGATGGGGTGGACGTAGTTGCGGGGGAAGAGCCCGACGCGGCCGTAGATCTTCCCCTGCCACCAGTTGGGGTCGGGGCAGTCCAGGACCTCGATGATGTCCCCGCGGAGGAAGGGCAGCTGGGAGCTCTCCTGGGCTGAGAAGTCAAACTGGGCTTGCACGAATCGGGGTCTCTTCACCTGCAGGGAAGCCGAGGGCAGGGGTTGGTGGGAGGAGAGGGGTCTCCATCTGCCAGCCCCTGGCACTGGGTAGCACTGCCTGGGTCCCCGGGGTGATGGGGACATTGTGCCACCACGGGATGAGGACCAGCCTTGGGGTGCCTGCTTTGAAGAGAGACAGAAGCCAGGGAAATCCTGCCATGGGAAGAGCGGAGTGCTGGGGACAACCCCAGGTGCAGGGGAACACCCTGGGGTGCAGGCGAGCACCCCGGGATCAGGGGAACACCGTGGATGCAGGGGAGCACCCCAAGGCACAAGAGTCCCTGTTCTTGCTGCTGGGAGACCCAAGATGGGTGCCCAGGGGACCCTTGGAGGCAGCTGGCACCCCTCACCTTCCCAGGTCCTTCCAGGTGCTGAGCCTCCCCCAGCCCAGCTCCCAAGGTCCAGTTTTGCCACCTCCACAACCACCGCCCCAGGGCTTGGCTTTGCTGGAGTTTGGCTGTGCCCTGTCCCGATCTGGATGGGCTCTGCCCCCTCCCCTGGGCATCACCCCTGGCCCGAGGGACAGTGATGTGTGCCCTGCCCTGCCCTGCCCTGCTGAGCTGCTCCAGGAGCTCTTCCTCCCTGCAGCACTGCCTGTCTTGGGCTGCTGCACCCTCTCCTGCTCCTCACCCCCTTGAGCCAAGGGCCAAGTGCCAACCAGGGATGTTCCTGTCCCCCTCTGCAGGGACACTGAGCCTCGAGAGGGCTCACGCAGGGGTTTGGGACCAGCCCTGCCATCACCCCATGGCCCCATCCATGGCGGTACCTCCTCGGTCTGGTCCTCATCCCGCAGGAAAATCTGCTGCTCTTTGGCGATCGTGGTCATCCTGTAGAACTCCACCAGCTCGTTGAGGGAGTTGAACTTTTCCTCCCAGAGGAAATATTTGCCGTTCCTCTCCCGGAGCACCTTGAAGTGCTGGACGTGCTTCCCGTAGCTGCGGAAGGAGGATGGATGTACCCCTGCCTTGGGGTGCCGGCAGCACCCCCTGAGGTGGGTAAAGCTGGGGGTGCTGGCAAGGTCGGGGTGAGCCCGTGGGTCTCATGGCACCCTTCCTGCCGTGGTGGGGGTGACGGTGGCACCGGGGTCATTCCTGGCCCTGCAATGAGGACCTGCAGCTGAGACCTGCTACAACTCATCCCACAGGCAGCCCAAGCTCGGTGCCTGGCCCTGGCACAGCGGGATGTCCGTGGGCTCAGGGATGGCAGCGTGCCAGCCACGTGAAGGACAGGTGGCTTTGTCCAGGGCCACATCTGAGGAAGGCGTGGTGAGAGCTGCAGGTCTCAGCACATGCCAAGTGGAGCCTGCAAAGGCTGGGATTGTGCTCCCAGCTTCCCTGTGCTCCTGGGACCCCCCACGCTGCAGGAGGACGGGGCAGGCAGGATTTCCCTTGCTGTCACCCCATAGGGTGTGCCTGGGGTGGCAGGTTGGGGTGCCCACGCTGCAGGGCCCCGGCGCTGCCAGGCCCCCGGGCAGGGGCAGGACCCGGCCGCGCTGCTGGTGACGCACGGCAGAGCACGGCTCCCTTTCATTATGGGCAAGAACCTCCCCAAACGTTTAATTAGGGATTAAAAGGGTGAGAAAGTGCCTGGCTGGCCTGGGGCCGCCCCCTGCTCCCCCAGCCGGGGCAGGGAAGGGGTGAGATGCCCGGGGACAGGCTCTGCCCGCTGTACAGCCCTGGCTGCGGATCCCGAAGTCATGGGGATGCTCCGGACACCTCGTTCCCCCGGGCCGTGTCCCCGGGCTGTGCGTGCAGCTCGGCCCCAGCCCCGTCATCACCCCCAGGGTCGTGTTTAGGGGTGTCCCTGCGAGGGACCCCAAGCGAGGGAGCGGTGCAGGGAGCGGGAAGCAGCGGGGATGGAGGCGGAACTGTGGAGGAGAGGAAGGAGGGGAAGGTCCTGTGCGAGGCCGTGCCCGGATGTGTTGGGGACGGGGCTCCGCAGCCCCTTCGCGACAGGGCAGGGTGCTCACCCCTTCCCCAGCACACACGAGGGTGGCCCGACGCCTCGGTCCCCAGAGCGGGGGCTGCAGGGACGCCTTCCCCTCCTGCCGCGTGTCCCAAAGGCGCTTACCTGACGGAGAGGGAGAACTCGCCCGGGGTGCTCTCGCTGTCGCGGATCAGGAAGGCTCCCGAGTGATTGCGCTTGAGCAGCCGCTTCTCTGCCAGGTGCCGGGAGATCCTGCCCACGTACCACCTGCGAGGGGCACCGGGCTGAGCCCCGCGGGCACCCCTGGGCACCCGGGGACACCCCAGCACCGCATCCCCACCCTGCGGGATGGGGGCACCGACATTCCCGGTACCAGTAGGAGCGGGGTCTCCATCGGGCTCCTCACAGGACTGGGACCCTCCCCCGACAGTTTCTCCCTTCCCTCCCTCTCCTGGCTCATCCCGGCATTTTCGGGGGGGCACCGCAGGGTGCTGTGGGTGCGCTGCCCCCTCCGCGCAGGGCGAGCGCAGCGTCACCGACAGCCGCGACCGCATCCTGTCACCGGGGCTGTCACACCGCGCGCCTCGGCCCCCGCTTTGCTGCCTGTCCCCTCCTCCGCGCCCCTTGGCCCCTCGTGGGAACGGCCCTTCCAGGTGGAGAGCACAAACCCCTCGGTGCCAGGACAAACCCCTCCTGCCTGCACTGCCGGCAGCTGCCGAACCGAGCCGCGGGAGCAGAGTCCCCGCGTCCCGTCCCCGCCAAGGCTGTGCCTGGGTGTTTCAGGTCCCTGGGCCATGAAGATTCTCTGCTACTGTTAAAATTGCCCGGTGAATGATTAGCCACGGAGTTTAGCACAGAGCATCTCCCAGTGCCAGCCCTCCAGGTGCTGCGTGGAAGAGGCCGTGTCTCGCCCATGCCGGGTTGTTATCCCAAGCTGGGGAAGCAGTGGGATGTGCCCCGGGCTGCCCCGAGCCCACGCGTTCGCTCCGGCATTCAAATGTGATTTACCGGGGGCTAATGATACATAAAACACAGGTTCAATCAGGGATGGATTAAGCTGGGCTTTAATAACACGGTAATAGGATTGTGTTTAATGCTGTCGTAATCCCATAACGCTTTGTTGTTCCTCAATTATCATTTATTTAGTGGCAGCTCGGTGTGAGGGTTGGATTTTTGGGGGTATGTGGGTGTTCGGCTGCCTCCTGTCCCCTCGGGCTGTGGTGGCATTGGCAGACCGAGCCGGCAGGCAGACCCCATCTCTGTGACTCAGTTTCCCCACGCGTGGGACTACCCTGGCTCGTGGCAGACCTTTGGGAATTGGGATGCACCGTTGGGATCGCTGCTGGGATGGTACTTACGGGTGCGGCTTGACCTTGATGTAGTTCTTGGGGACAAAGCCCTCGCAGCCGAACAGCTCAGCCTTGTACCAGTTCTGGTCATCTTCCATGTTGAGGATCTGAGGCGGGAGAGGAGCAGGGAAGTGTCAGGCTGGCTGCCTTTCCCCTGGGTGAGGGGCTGAGTGGGACCCCATTGCTGCTCCAGACCCCACAACACCCACCAACCATCCCCCAGGGAAAGGGGGCTCTGACAGTGCTGAAACGGTCTGGGGGGTTTGGGGTCACCTGTACAGAGCTGGAAGGTGCCTGGTGTTGTCCCAAACCTCTGCCCAGGGAAGAGGGTGAAATCTGTCCCTGGAGTAGCCGGGACATCAGCCAGGCCCCCGTGTCCCCCGGGACGGTGGCGGTGGGTGCTGACACCGCTTCCATGTGACGACATTTTCCAGCCTCCCACGCGGGGGCCCGGGGCGGGCACAGCTGTGAAAACAGGATCCGAAACCCCGGGTCGGGGCACGGGGAAAACACGCCGGGAGGCAGGGATGGCACGGCGGGTTTGGGGCTCTGGGTTACAGCCCGGCTGTGCCCTTGCCCTCCCTGGGGCCCTACCAGGTGCCAGGGGTCTGGGAGGAGCTGGAGAGGGATGAGCAGCTGGGCGGGGTGTGGGTGCCCTCGCTCCCATCGCAGGGCTGCTGTCCCCCAGGGATGTCGTGAGCCCCCCTGAAGCTTTTTGGGGTTCTCAGGTGGCATTTAAGGGCCCACCCCAACGCCAGTGCCTGTGTGGCTGTTCGGGTACATGCTCCCTGCTGCCGGAGCCCTGTGACCTCCAGTGCCCTCCGGACAGGGAAAACGTGTCCCAGCCCTGGGGGGCTGCCACAGGTCACAGCTGGTGGCACTGAGAGCCAGGGAGGCCACAGGCCATGTCCCAGCTGGGGGCGAACCCCTCTGGAGATACGCCTGGTGGCACAGACAAGCAGGGAATGCTGCTCCACACTCCAAAATCCTCGAGGTTGGCTCCTTACATCCCACAGAAAGCCCCAGAAGCAACGAAGTCGGGGACAAAGAAAGCGCCGATGTCGCCATGTGCCCGCTCTGTCCCCCAAAACAACAGCATCCAACCCCCCCCCCCCGGCTGGGNCGGCTGGTGACCCCTGCCCGCGGTACCTTCAGGGTGTCCCCTTTGTGGAAGGGCAGCTCGTCCTTCTCCGTCGCCTGGAAGCTGTACAGGGCCACCGACTCCATGGCTGTGGCGGGGTCCCGGGGCTGCCTGGGGCTCGCACCCCGCGGGGCTGTGGGGTCGAGGCTGAGCACACGGTGCGGCAGCGCCGGCGGGCAGGAAATCGCGCTGATGTCAGCGCTGCCGGGGCACCACGCGGGCCCTGCCGCGGCCACAGCTGCCCAGATGTGCGGGGGAGGCGAGGGAAGCCGTGCCAGCCCACCCGGCTGCCAGGGGACCCATGTGCCAAAGGATGGCGGCAGGATTTGGCGTTTCCTCCGCGGTGAGTGCTGGGCAGCGGCCGGGGTTTGGATGGGAACGGGATGGTGATGGGCTGGGCACGGGTTGAGGATGTTGGGAAGGGTGTCTGGAGAGCAGCGGCAGTGCCGATGGGGGAATCTCTGGTGTCTGGGAAGGGCTGAGCCGTCAAAAGGGGGCTTGGTGGGAACGGTTGTTCCAGAAGCGAGAAAATCGCGGCGGGTGGGAATGGCGGAGGCGGAGGGAGGTGGGTGGATGCACGCACCTGGTTTCTTTGGAATTCAGAGCGAACACTCCGTGTCTCAGCTCCGAACAGCAAGCTTTCAGCACAACTGATAGCGGCTGCTTGGGCTGTGGCCCCTTGGGGGGGTTGATTTTTTCCAGTTTTCTTCTGCAGGGCTAGGGAATAAAAAATCCCTTTTAGACTAAATCCCTTTTAAACTAAAACTTCCTGCTGCTCCCGTGGGCGTCAGGCACGGGGTCTGCAGGGCTCGCACGCCGGGCATCATTCCCAGCGGGAAGGTCTCCGGAGCTGTTCAGCCTTCCTGTGTGTGGGCTGGGGCATGGAGCGCGCGGAAAATCCGCCAGACACTGCCTTGCTTTGCTGCGAGGAATTAAACCAGGGACAGCTGCAGCGCAGTCCCTGCCCGTGGATTTGGGCATTTTCCAGCGAGGAGCAGGATGCTGCTGCCATCTGCCTGGGGTGGGTTGAGCCATGGTGCTTGTAGGGCCACTGTGGGGATGTGGGCTCGGCGATTCGCCTCTCCCAAACCCTAATCCCGCTTCCTGACTGCATCCGAGAAGGAAATGCCCTGTAACACCCCACTGAGGCCACCTCCAGGCTCCCAGGGCCTGTGGGGAGCGGAGAGGGATGCACAGGGTGTCCCTGGGTGTCCCCACACTCAGCGAGGCACAATCCCCAATGGGCATCCTGGGATGTGCTGGTCCTGGGGGACACGGAGATGCTGGGAAGGCCAGGAAGGTCAGGAGGCCGTGGGAAGAGGCTCCGTGTGTGCTCGCCTGTCACATGGAGGATGGGACTCAGCAAATCCTCACGTCCCGGAGAGACCCAGGGGATGGGAATGCAGCAGGAAATCATCTCGAGATGAGCTTCCTCTGCCCCTCAGCAGCTTTGGGGAAGATGGAGCTGGATATTCCCCGAGGAAAGCAGCTCGGCAGAGCCTCTGCTGCGGCCAAGGGCCTGATCGTGTCCCTGGTCCATCAGCCCAAAGTGGATGATGCCAAGGCCACTCCAGGCCATCCCTGGTGGGGAACTGGGCAGGGGGACTGTCTGGGCACGGGAAGGGGTTGGTGTGGGAGGAACCTGCAGCCCAGGAGTGGGTTATTGGGGTGACAATCTGCTGTGCCAGGGGTGGACACCGGGACCAGTTTTGGGGTTTGGTTTCCTGGGGCAGCAGGGACGCTTAGGGGGCACCTTGGGGTGTCCGGGCTGGAGCCACAAGTGGTCCCACGGTGCCTGGGAGGGGGCACAGGACAGTGGGGTCGCAGAGGGTCCTCAGGCCTTGGCGCAGCGGCCGGACTCAGGACCGGAGCAGGATGGGATCCTGCCAGCAGATGGCAGCAGTGCCCCAAGGGACACTGGGGACCGGGGGACACTGGGGACACTGGGGACAGCGCCACCTGCCCCTCCACTCAGGCTCTCATGAGCCAGGCCGCCCCTTTGTCACCTCTGTCCCGTCACCTCCTACATCACACCCTGTCCCCGATCCCCTCCCCTCGCTCCCATCCCTCCTGCTGCCCAGGCCGTGGTCCCCGTGCAGGGTCCAGGTCCCTTCTGATCGCTGGTGGCCCGCTCGTGGCTCGCTGTCCCTGGCTGCTGCCTGAGCACACGTGGTCACTGTGGGGGTGACAGCAGCACCCGCGCCCCAGCAGTGGCTGGGCTGATGCCAGAGCAGTCTGTGACCCCTTTTCTGCATTGGGAGCCAAACACCGCAGTGTTCTGCCTGTCCCTGGGTGCCCCATCCCAAGCCGCTGTACCAGCCATGAGCCGATGCCCGGCAGGGTGGGATCCTGGGGGATCTGTCCCGGTATCCCTGTGCCCTGCATGTCCCCGGTGTTCAGAGGGACACAGGAGGTGCCACACGGTTGCTGTTGCTTGGGTGTCAAAGCTTGAACTTTGGAGTGAGGCGTCGAGCTCGGCTCAGCCTGCAAGGAGATCCCAAGGGATCCCATGGATCACCCGAGGGCAGAGCAGAGGGTGGGAGCCCACCCTGCCCTGGGTTTGACCACCAGCCCGGGCTGCCTCTCCCTCCGTGCGGGGGAGTTCCGTGACCCTGGGGACAGGCAGAGGAAGGCGCCAGGGGCTCTGGCGTTGCCCCTTCCCGGCTGCACGGCCATTCCAGGCCTTGGGAGCTGCCTGGAGCTCCTGCTGACTCCCGGGTTGCCCAATCTGCCCAGCCCCGTTTCATCAACATCCTGTGTTTACCTGGCTGCAAAATCCCCACGCGGGAGGGAGGAAGAGGAGGGAGGGGAGCCTCTTCCCCTTCCGCTGCGGCCTGGGGAGCTTTGTTATGGAAGCCGCTCCAGGCTCCCCAGTTCCTCTCCGGCCGGTGCCTCGGTGACCCCTTGCTCTGCCCGTGGGAGAGGAGGGGGTGTCTCAAGCCTGGCTTTGCCTCCCGAGGGGCTTTGAGCTGGGCCTGGACGGTGCAGGGCTGGCCAAGGCGAGCTGGCTCGTTGCAGATCCGGGGCTTTGCTCCCAGAGCAGGGAGAGGGATGGATCCTGCCCCACAGCAGCGCTGTGCCGCGGGTTGGGAACGCAGCACAGCCGGGATTCGGGCTCGTGCCTGGGATGGTGCACATGGATAAATCCAGGGACACGGGGCAGCTGTAGCTGCCTGCGTGCCTGGGGATGGAATCAGCCTTTCTGATGGGGAGCCGGATGTCTCTCGAGGAAGCGGGAGCCCCACTGAGGCCCCGCGAGGAGAGGAAGCGACATCCTGGGCTAGAAAACGCCACGTCAGGGCCCCTAAACAGGATCTCGGCGTCAGCACTTTCCCCCCGGAGCAGAGGCCACGTCGGTGACTCCTGAGTGTCGGATCTTGTGCGTAACACAACTGCTTAGCCCACGCTGAGGAACTGGTGTCACAATTCACACCCCGGTGTCACTGAGGACAGAGGATCAGACCCCTCTGGGCCTCACATCATCCCACAGGACCTGTGGGAAAACATTACCAGGAGGAGCAGAGCCAGTTGGCCACACTGGACCCAGTGTGGCCATGAAAGGCTCCTTGAGGTGCTGGTGGCCTCCAGATGTGGAACTGAATCTCCTTGGGGTCAGCATGGGTGGTTGGGGCTGGTATTGGGGTTTTGGGCTGGTAAATCAGAGCAGGGCCCACTTGATGTGGTGTAGGTGAGTTGGGAAGTGGGACTGTGCTCTCATGGGAGAAGCCCAAGGGCAGGAGGCTGGTGGTGGGACCTCGCTTTCTGCATTTGGCCCCTAAAATGGATCTGGAAAAGGACTGGAAGTCATGAAGCCTCGGGTGTGGAATTCAACCCCAAACCTACAGGAAAGGATCACTGAGGGGGTCATCCCAAACAGCCTCCTCGAGAGGGATGCAGCCTTGGATGGTGGTTGGGAAAGGGCCAAACACCATTTTGGTGAGGATGGAGAGCCCAGACGGAGCAGCCTCAGGGAGCAGCCCCCACAGTGGGGGCTTCCTGGGAGTTCCCAGGACTCAGTTTTGGGCTGCTGGATGAGGTCACTGTCAGTGCCTGGCTCTGGGCATGGCTGGGACGGGGACTCAGGCCAGGATTGAGTACAGAGGTGTGAACCATTAACGAGTTAATCATCAGGGCCAGCACAACTGGAGGTTATTTGCCTCCCTAGGCCCTATAAAAGGACGTGGAGGGCACTTCTTGGGTTTGGGCTGATGAAGTGGGAGTGTTCTCTCTTGTGGCTGTGTCTGGGAGCTACCCCCGAGATCCTGGTGTTCCCTGGGATGGTTCCCCTCGGCAGCCTGGGACACCCCAAAGGCAGGTGAGCTGTCCCTTTGTCTTCCCTGGTGTGACCTGGAGAGGATGGAGCCGTTCAGATCCACCTGGGGCAGGTACTCGGTGTCCTCGTGTGCTCCGTGGCTGTGGTGTCCTGGTCCTTGGCTCTGTCCTGAGACCTTACTGTGCTCACTGACACACCTGGGGGGAACTCTGGGACCTGCTGGGTGCCCTCACACGGGTCAGGCTCTGCTTTAAGCTGTGGGAGGGATGTTTTCTACTGAATCCTGCTCTGGAAAGGTGTGATGGAGACTCCTGGGGTGAGCGACTGTGTCTGGCCTCCAATCTTCATCCTTGGTGCTGGGCTGCCTGCTTGAGTTGTGGAGGAGGCGAAGTCCCCATACTAAAATTTCCTCGATAGGCTGGTGCTGCAGCATGGATGGGAGTGGGGAATGCTCTACCAGCCATTGTGGGTCCTCAGAAACTGCTCCCAGACAGCTGAAGCTGGAAAACCCCACCCTGTGCTGCGTTCTGTCAGCGCAGCGTGGAGGTGCAGAGGGTCACAGCACTGCTTTGGTTCGTGGGGGAGACAAATCAGAAGGGTCCCTTTAACTGGAAAATTCCAAAGAAACCGGGCAGGAGGCGTGGGATTTGGGTGTGGAGGCTGTTTGCTGTCAGTGTTTGCCATGGGGGAAGGCTGCTCGCCCTCGGCACGGGCTGCCGGAGTAACCACCCATGGGCAGGGGAGCTCCGCGGCTCCCACAGGGCTTGTTTTAGGGGAACCGAGAGTTTGGTCACATCCAGACGCAGCCCGGAGCCTGAACGGATTCCAAGAATCTCCCCCTCAACGAGAGCATCTGTTATTTTTCTAAGAATTAAAAAGAAAAACCCACCCCAGAAGCCTGTGCCGCGTGCGTAGGTGAGGGGACCGTGCTGTCACCGCCGTGATTCAGCCGGGGGGGGGCTGCGATTCCCAGGAACAAAAAAAAAACGTAGGGAGAAGTTGTGAATGATCGCTGGCTGCCGGTGACTGAGCTCTCCACCGGGGCAGGCAAATTTTGGTTCCTCCTCAGGGCTGGCTGGTTAACAAAGAAGTTATTAATAACCAATTAAGCCACAGCTCACGTCATGTCTTCCTCTGGAAGTGTGGCAAGAGCAGCCCTGGTTCCTCCTTCGGCTCCGTACCCACCCTGCGGTTTTGGGGGGACGTTTGGGGAGGTGTCCCCTCCCTGCAGGGCTGCTAGTGGGGGGGACATGCCCAGGTGACGCTTCCCAGGGCAGTGGGGGACCGCCAGTACAGAGGTGACTTTGGGCTGGGCCGTGGTGTGTTTGGCTGAGCTGCTGGTGGGACAGGAGCCGTGTGTGGCAGGAATTTGGGCAGTGCCAGGGCAGATGGTGACGGCCGTGGGGACAGCCAGCGGTGGGAGAAGGGGGGAGGTTCCCTCGCTGGCCACTCGCTCCGGCTGAGGATGTGCGTGGGGCCACATCCCGGGCAGCGCGGGAGGCGGAGGGGCCGCTGGAGCGGGGCCCACCGGGAGAAGGCGCGGAGCGCCGGATGCGCCGCGAAACCCCAGAGAATCCGGGCACTGTGCTCCTCCTGAAACCGCCTATTCAGGGCACAGACGGGCAGGACAAGAGGGAGGAAGCGGAGGGAAGATGGAGCACTGAAGGCCTCTGTGTCTGGCCGGACGGATGCAGGTGCAGCTGTGGATTCCCCAGATGCTCCGCACTGCCCTTTCCTGCGGGGAAGCAGGGGATGCACTCGGGAGTCCCCCCAGAGTCCCCAGCCCTGCTGTCACTCTGATTTATTCCTGTTGCCACAGTGTCCGGTGCTGCCTTTTTTTTCCCCTATAGATCTGTGTGGATTCTCTGAAGTCTCATCCAGGGTTGGGCTGTCCGTCATTGCTCTGACCTCTCCCCCCTCCTCAGCTGAGTATCTGCAGGAAATGTTTGGTAATTAAATAGCTGTGAAAACTCTGCCCAGCCTGTCATCAGCTGGGGCTGAAATGAGCAGGCAGCCTCAAAGATTACATGGGAGAATCCACACACGTGGCCTCGCCTGTCCCAACCCACACCCACACCGTGCTGCTGCACCCGCTGCCCTGTGGAAAACCAAGCTGCTGCTTTGGTGGCACAGCCCCCTCGGGGCACTTCCCTGGGTAGTGATTTTTGCCTGTGCGAGGCAAGAGGGAAAACGGAGTGCAGATTTTTTAGGAAGCTGCAATAAAACGGATGGATTCCTCCCTAGGGCTGTGTTGGGTTGTGATTTCTGACACATCGGCTGTGGCAATCCAGGGTAGTTTCACGGAAGCCTCTCTGGATAGCTGTGTGTAAATGAGAGCAGGATCTGGCCCGTGTTAAAGGAACACTGCCCAGGGGTTCGCTCCAAGATGTGTGTTCTTGTTTCTGCTCTCTTAGCAAATGCAGCGCTCCTAGGAGGCAATTCTGCACCTTAAATAGAAAGCCAAGGCACTGCTTTCTCTCGAAATATTCCTGCAGAGCTGGAAACAGCATTTGCTTCAATGGAGGAGTTTGAGATCCCCACGAAAATGGGGACCTGAGCCCCCTCCCTGTGAAGCTGATGGCACAGGAACAGTGAGGCTCTGACAGGGCTCATGATGCCGGGCGCTAACGTTAGCACAGGTAATAAAAGCCTTCCCCGTGTAGGTGTGTTTGGCACGTGCACAGAGATGCGATGGCAAGCAAAGCATTTGGCAAAATCCTGTAAAATATCTGTTTCCACACAGCATTCCTGTCAGCATCTGAAATGCAGATTTGTCGTCCTCCTTCCTCCCCTCTCTTCCTCCCTCAGGCTGAAAGAGGAACTGGGTTTGGGTTTTGCTGGTTTTTGGGCCTTGCTGGGGGGCTGATGGTCTTGGTCACTACAGGCTGAGCAGCTGGTGGAGCTGCAGATGAGGCGGCAGCAGGACACGCTGGTGTGTTGTGTCCATTTGTCATGTTAATGTCACGTGGTGATGTCCTGCTGTGCTGGAGGAGTGGCCCTGCTGGTCCTCCCTGCTGCAGGAACTGGGATTTCCATGCCATTTCAAGTCAGGGAGGTTTTGGTTGGATATCAGGGAAAGGTTCTTCCCCAGAAGGTGGTGGGGCACTGTCCAGGCTCCCCAGGGAATGGTCATGGCCCCAAGGCTGCCAGAGCTCCAGGAGCATTTGGACAATGCTCTTAGGGACAGGGTGGGATTGTTGGGGTGTCTGTGCAGGGCCAGGAGTTGGACTGGATGATCCTCGTGTGTTCCAACTCGGGATACTCCAGGATTCAGCCTCTGGCATTGCCTGGGAGCAGGGGGCTGGAGGCACCACGGGGCACAGGATGCCTTGCAAGGGCTCGGATGAGCAATAAGGGCAAGAGTTTGATCGTGGGCAAGCTCCAGCTCCAAGTGGAGGGGACAGTGTGGAGGGTGAGGTGGCTGAAGGAGCTCAGGGAACCTCTGGAGCAACAGAAACAGGCTGGGCCGAGCACAAAGGACTGGAATCACTTGTGGGAGACCCTCAAAAACAGCTTGGGAAGGGACTACAGCCCCTCTCCAGCGTGGGCACCTGTGTGTTCTCCCTCTGGAAACCGGGAGGTGAGCTCAGGTTCTATATCCCAACCCGATACCTGCTTGCTGCTCCCTCAGCTGGGATCAGGAGTGCAGCCTCCAGTGGTTTGCAGCTGGGCTGTTCTTGGCTCCCTGGGGCAGAGACAGTGCAGTCGATCATTTTAGCATATGTTTAAACCTCCCTGAGCACCCCCGGGTGCTGAGGGCTTAGGGAATGTGCCAAGTGTCTGCAAGGCCCAGGGGAGGATTTAGCCTTGAGGGCGGAAAACGTGCCAGTCCTTGGAGAGTCTGGGGAAAGGAGATGTACAGGGATGGAGTTTTTCGGAGAAACCCAGGAGAGCTGAGGGAAACGGCACGTGGGTGCTGCCCTCGGCCTCTGCTCTCAAAGATGATAAACATGAAGGTCTGGAGCTGGGAGCCAATGTGTGGGAAGATAAGAGCATCCATCCTGCTTAAAACCAGGTGTCCAGTCTGAAATCTGAACACTGGCGATGTTTATAGGGAATGTTTGAGGATAATGGGAGGACGTAATCGAAGAGGGACTTTTCACAGGGGCATGTAGTGATAGGATAAGGGGGAATGGCCTTAAGCTGAAGGAGGGCAGGGTTAGATTAGATATTAGGCAGAAATTTGTCCCTGTGAGGGTGAGGAGGCCCTGGCACAGGCTGCCCAGAGCAGCTGTGGCTGCCCCATCCCTGGAAGTGTCCAAGGCCAGGTTGGACGGGGCTTGGAGCAACCTGGGATAGTGGGAGGTGTCCCTGCCCATGGCAGGGGGTTTGGAGCCAGATGATTTTAAGGTCCCTTCCTACCCAAACCAGTCTATGACTGTCTGATAAGAGGAAAAGGTGAGTGAGCAGACAGAATTCCATGCTGTGTTCTCCTTGGATTCAGCAGCACAGGGGCCTGGGCACCTCCCAAACTGGAGCTGTGTCTGCAAGATGCATCTTGAAAGAGGCACCCGTTGAGTGACAGCATCTCCAGTTCCCTGCCTTCCCCCAGGCTCTGATCTCAGAGCAAAACAAGAGGTCCTGCCCTGCCTGGAGGGAAAACACTGGAGTCTCACGTTTCTCTCTCAAGTGCAAGCTGGAAAAGCTGATGCAGACACGCTCTGGAACGCGCCTGTAACGAAGAGCAAGGCACAGGGTGTTTGTGTGGAAGTGCCTGTCAGCTTTCATTTAAGGGTCACTTGGTGGCTTCTTGGAGGAAATGGCCTGCACAGCCCAGCCTTTCCTCCCCGAGTGCTGGAGATCCTGCTGAGTGCAGAGCACGGCTCAGCTGAGCTGTGCAGGTGCCACAAACTCTTCTTCTGGCCCACTGGTGACACATGGGGTTTTTGTGACATCAGGCGTTTTGGGCTTCTTTAGTTTTTCACCCTCCTGGATTGGCTTATTCAGCTCATGTTTCACCAAAGGCCGCTTTCAGTATTGCTAAAATCTGTTGTGGCCGCGCGTGGTTTGCACCCCGTGCCCCTCCCAAAATGCTTTGAGTGACGTGAAAGCTGAAAAGAGGCTTCCTGAGGGACAGAGGAGACTTGCTGTGTGTAACAACTTGCTCTGCAGTTATTTTTGATTGAGGTTATTGTGGTTTGTGCCCCAGAAGGGACGGGGCTGTGCACAGCCACTTCCCAGCAGTGCTGGTGTTTGCCTCTCGCCTCCTCCCGTCAGAGATGTTCGATTTCTGAAAATCAGAAGGCAGCAGACCCCTTCGACTTCCTCTCATGTTCACAGGGTCAGGGAGCGATCCTGTATTTCTCCATCTCAGTCCATAAGAATGTGGAAGCTCGTAGGAGTATTAATTACAGCCAATTATAACCTGCTTGACTGGCTAAGGTGCTCAAATGGCTCCTGAGACTTGCTGTTGTTGAAGAGGGACCTTTTCCTTCCACCGAGTTTTTGAGGAGCTCAGAGCAGGGCTGATGCATGGAGCAGCTTGGCTGGAGAACGTTAGGATTGAACACGTTCTGGAGGAATTCTTGCCTGCAGTGCCGTGCAGTTTGTTTGCTTTGTGGAGTCCTGATGGCTTGTCATGAATCTCTTCCAGCCCAGCTGGTGAATTTTTTTAATCTGCTTGTTTATCACACAGGGACCATGTATTTACGGCTCTGCACCGTTGTTTAGGGATTTTTTTACAGAGTGAAAGTTCCTGGGAAGCCCTGTTGAGGATGAGATGGGGCAGCAGAGACAAGTTTGGAGCCACAGCCGTGCATGCAGATAGGAAAGTTTCAACCGGCTGCGTGAGCCTGGGAATGGAGGAAGTTCCTTGCAGAAGTGGGAATCAGAAACCCAGAAATTGGGCCAACTAATTAAGCGACTGGCTGGATGCTGTGCAAACACAAACCAAACAGACAGCTCTCAGTTTTCATCTGTCAAGGGGGAAAGCGATCAGCTTTTCGGCTGGGCTGATCAGTGACGGGCATCCAGCTGTAACCCAGGGATGTGGCAGCACCGATCCCGCCTCTCCGTTTAAAAGACACAAAATACCCGCAGCTTCCAAGTACTTGCTCTGCTTTGGGGGTCCCACCTTTGTGTCTGAGAGCAAGGCTCTGTAATTTGAGCTAAAACTGGCTGGAGTTGTGCAGCTCAGCTCCCAGGGTTGGAGCTGATGTGGCTTTCCTGGCAGCCTGGGAGCAGAGCACACGGGAAGGAAGCTCCAGCTGTCCTGACGATGGCCCAAATCTCTGTGAGCACCCCAAATGTGGTGTGATAAGGCTGATTTCAGTGTTGGTACCCCATGGCCGAATTGCTGCGTCTGATTCCTGTGGAGAAGGTGCTGCTCTCTGGGGTTTTGTGCTTAAATGAGAAACTCCTCGTGCTGGGCCATGCCCTGTGCCAGCAGCGGCCACAGGCTGGGTGCTTGGTTGTAGGTACACATCACTTCCCCGCCTCTTCTAAAAGTCTACAAAGTCTTTTGCCACCCTTTCCAGCCAGGACCACCTAAAATCCGTGTCCCGCCAGGAGAGAGGAGACCCAAATCCCGGAGGATTCTGCAGAGCCAGGAGCGCAACTCTCCTGTCACGTTCCTCAGAGTGAAGCCCACAGGGCGTTTTCCCTCAAGGTTAGAAACAGCTGGGAGGAGTGAGGACGATCCCTGGCCACGTGAGATCCTTGTGCAACTGCACAGGTCATCCCGCAGTTTAGAAGTTATTATGGAGCCTCTATCGGTCTGAGGATGGGCCTGGGGCAAAAGGGAGGGTCTGACTCTCCGGGTGACATTCTTTGGGTGGCTGCAGGAATGATGAGGAGGGATTCTGATGGGTGACGTCGTCGTCCATCAGCTCCATCCTGGCAGGAAGTCCTCTTGTTGTGACAAGGAGGAAGTCAAGGGGGATAGGACAACCTGTACCAAGCAAAAGGGAATGCCTGTCCTCCAGCAGGAGCTTACAGGCTCTGCCTTGGTGGCTTGCTTTGGGGAGCCAGATGGTAACACAAAATGAGCCCAGCTTTGCTGGGCCTGAGTCTGCCACTCCAAACTGTGCAGATGGTCCTGATGGGTGAGTGCTCCCAGCCTGGAAACAAGCAGCAGATCCAGGCTCTTTAGGTCAAATGTGCTCCTTGTGTCCTATAAACCCAGAAAAATACCTCCTCAGCAGTCGCTGTGGCCTTGCATGGCCCTGTCCTCTCTTTTCTGCTGATGTGGGTGCTCATCTGACCCTCTGGTGAGCTGGTTCAGGGAGCTGAACTGGCTGAGAAGCAACACTCCCCCCGAAAAAAGTGATTCATCTTCACCACAGGTGGTATAAGCTGGTGCTGGTGGCAGGGAGGGAATGGGAAGGGGTGGTGGAGGAAGGGCAGGAACCACAACACCCTGACTTAGGTCAATTAAAACTTTTGGAATTTCACCCCGAGGCTTCAGTGGGATTTAATGTAAGCAGCACAGTAGCCTCGGCTTCTTGCTGCGGCATGGGAGAAACTGCACCTCCGGAGCAGTAAGGAGAAAGGAATGAGGGAAGGTGCCCACAGATGAGAGCAGCTCCGGCTTCTAAAGAAACACAGCACTTGGTAATTACTAGAACTAAGCACATTCGAACGTCACTGCCTCTTGCACTGTCAGAGCACATTCATTTTGAGAAAACCAGAATGTGCTGGGCTTGCATTCTCTCTTCTCTTTTCATGAATCTGCCAACGTGTTCAGAAAAGGTCTGTTTTGAATACCCGTATTAGAGGTGTATTAATTTTGAACTTGTCAAAACGAATATTTGCATTGGAAACAGTTCCACAAGTTTGTCTGCATCACGAAGGGAACGAGCCCCCCTCCTGCTGGCTCTGTTCTGATTAGCTTGGGCTGCTTCCAGCTGAACTCAGGCACGGGCTCACTGGGCTCTACTCTCCCTCATTCCCATCCTTCTGCTTTTCTCCCTTATTTAAAGATGTTTGAAGAGCCCAGGCTAAATATGAGGGGGAGCAAAACTCTTGTTTTGGTTCTCCTCGCTTTGTAGACAAACCCTGGGAGCGTGGTAGGGCTGCAGACCCCGTGGATCCGTGTGTCTAATTGAAGCAGACAAGACTGTAACTCAGACTTTGCATATTTCAATGAAATATTCATGAATCCAGGAGAGAATAACCCGGGGTGAACATCGAGTTGTATAATCTGAATATATTCTCTATAACTGTCAGCAACATGCAGACAGCTCAGAAAATTCCGGGGAGGGTCTCTGCTTGTTGAGAAACATCTCGCTGCTTTGGCTCTAAGGACAATGCTGATTGTGTTTGCCCAGACTATTTAATTAGCAGATTTCCCAAATTGGGCTCTTAGGGACTGAAGTCCCCATTTACCCCATGTGGAAGCATGTGGCTTCCTGGGAAGGCTGGGAAGCTCCAGCTGCCACTGGAGTGGAGGGTGCCCAACCTCCTGAGACACGAGGCAGTTTCTTACTTGGCTATTTAATCCAGACTGAAGCGCCGAACGTTAAACACACCTTCATTAGATGATGCTCGTCTCTATTTCTGCATTGATTCCTCCGAAGACCTGTGGGTTAGGAGTGGGAAGGAAAATCAGTAATGGAGCAAAATGACTGTGATTTAGAGATCGGATTGCACGCAGGCAGGGCCATGCATCAGGATAATGAGATTCAGTCTTGTTTGCTTACAAGCACTGGAGACAGAAGCAGAAAATGTGATCCACCAAGCCAGCTCTCAGGAAATGAGAAACAATAGAGTGAGGAAATCAAATTTCAAACGGCAGGGATATATTTATCGAGTTTTCCTTGGGATTTTTGCAGAGCTTTGGGGCGTTCTCTGTGCAGCGTTTTTTCGGGCAGCCGACATATGGCTGGAGGATTAGATCACTGCAAAGCACCGTTGTTTGTGACCTATTTGTTAATGCGGGGCTGGGGTCAGCGACGAGAGACAAATGCACTTGTCATTGTTCGGGGCTTTTCAAGTGCTGCTCCTGTTGTCCCTCGCACCGTGGCCAGACATTTGGAACAAACTCATTAGCTAATTAGTGGTGTGCTCAGCCCCACGTGGGCGATATTCCCATTATGGCCGTGGAACAGGCCCTCCTGGGGCTCCCTGGCAGCTGCTCTTCCCTAGGTTAGTTGGGAGGGCAGCCGGGGGAGGATGTGCCTTCCTCATCTTCTCTGGGAGAGCCTCCTGCATTCCAGACATCCCACTCCTTATCCTCCTGCTCCTTGCCTCGCAACAGTCCCTCTACTCCCACTCGCCGGATTCCCTGCCACCAGCTCATCTCTGGTGAGCAGTGGTGGGACCTGAGGGCGTGGCATGAAGCTGTGCCAGGAAGCTTTAGGTTGGGATATCAGGAAAAGGTTTTTCACCCGGTGCTGGGGCACTGAACAGGCCCCCCAAGGAACGGTCACGGCACCAAGGCTGCCAGAGCTCCAGGAGTGTTTGGACAATGCTCTCAGGCACGGGCTTGGTTTCATAGAATTCCAGAATGGTTTGAGTTGGAGGGGATCTCAAAAACCATCCAGTACCACCCCCTACCATGGGCAGGGACACCTCCCACTATCCCAGGTTGCTCCAAGCCCCGTCCAACCTGGCCTTGGACACTTCCAGGGATGGGGCAGCCACAGCTGCTCTGGGCAACCTGGCGTAGTGAAAGGTGTCCCTGATCCTTGGTGCTGTCCCGTGCAGGACCACGAGCTGGATTTGATGCTCCTTGTGTGTCCCTTCCGTATCCTGAGGATATCCCGGGAGCCTGTGAGCTGTGTGGATTGCTCTGCTGGTTATCGGGGTGGTGCCACAGCTCCCGGCTCGTGGTGCCCAACTCAGACTGCAAATCATGGCCTTGAACTCTGGTTCTGCCAACGCAGCTGAAATGTTGTGGGCTGGGAAGGATCAGAGAGTGGCTCAGGTCAACATCCAAGGCGTGGTACAGCCTGCTCCAAAGAGGGATGGGGCAGGGCTGGAGTGGGAAGTGTTCTACACCAGCTCCGGGGTTTAAAATCACAGGACAGATGCAGCGAGCTCCCGTTGCTAATATGAAACGAGAGACGTAAATCCACTGCCCCGAGTCCGCTCAGGGGACCACCAGGAAGGAACATCCCTGTGCAGCTCGAGCAAAGCTCTGCTGGTGCAGCTGTACCACTCAGCTACCTGCCCGGTGCAGCAGGAACGCTGCAATTTAAGGCATTAACAAGGATATCATAATCAAAAAATAAGTCATTTTACTTGGCTGGTTTGTTTTACTTGCACTAAGGGGCTCTATCTGGTTGATGGAAAACAGTTTTTTTGGTGGAAGTGTGCCAGCTGCAGGAGGCTTTTTGCTGGGTCTGCTGATTTGCACACTTAATGATGTAGACGGACACCTGGGATGGAGCTGGGAAAGGAGAGGAAGCTGCCTCCTGCTCTGGAGAGCTGTCTGCCCAGCTCTGCAAGGAACACAGGCAGGAGAGAAGGCAGCAGGAACAATCCTGGTCTTCCCATTTGATTTTAACCAAGAGCTTTCTTCTCCTCCTTTTGAGCTGTCAGCACCTGATCATTAGGATTAATGAACGTGCCCAGAAACATTGGGTTTCCATCATTGCTGTTTTCTTGCAAAGAAGAAAAGGGGGAAGTATTCTTTCAGCTCCTGCTGATACCATCGGATGTGTGCTGATCCCTCATTTTTTTCCACCCAGAATTTAATCCTGCCTAGCTCAAGGTTAACAGCTAAGCCAGAATCACAGCTCGCTGCAGAAGATTCGGAGCTTCCCGGCTCCCAGATGGTGTTCGAGGCATTGGAATTTGCGGCATTTCTAAACAAGTTGCTTTCAACGCAGCTCTCTGGGTGTTTCTCTGCAGTCCCCGTTCTTCTGTATTTAAGCCTCAGATCTGTGGCAGATTTGATAGTGGCTCCATGGGAGAAAGGGCTGGGCTGTTAAGTGGTGGATGCTTCATCCCTGGAAGTGTCCAAGGCCAGGTTGGATGGGGCTTGGAGCAACCTGGGATAGTGGGAGGTGTCCCTGCCCATGGCAGGAATTGGAATGAGATGATTTTTAAGGTCCCTTCCCAAACCATTCTGGGATTTGATGAAGTTTGCAGCTCGGCTCAGCCTGACCTTCCTTTCACTTAAAAGCAGTGACTCACAAACTGGATTTTGCTCCACATTTCTGTTTTCCTATGCTTTTGTAAGGCACGATTCCTCAGGAATTTGGGTTTTAAATAACCAGCAGCACTGCCCTGTGCCAGCAGCGATCCAAGCAGAGCTCTGCTATCCAGCTTCTCCCCTGGCCCGCGCCAATCCCGACTGTCTCCCGAGCAGCCGTGTCCCGTTTCCTTGAATTGTCTCACAGTTTTACGATGGGAACAAATATATTCAGGGAGGACTACAATGGGACCAGTAACCTCCTCCAGCCCGCGATGCCGGACACAGGTTTAGTCATTATCCCGAGGGGAAGGACGTGTGCTCCGACCCACCCAGACCGTCCGACTCCTCCTGCCACGTTCGTGCCTCTGTGACCCTGCTGAGCTCCCCTTCATCGCCCAGTGTGGCGACCCTGATCCATCCCTGATCCACAAATGTGTCCATAAAGCGTCCCCTTATCCATAAATGTAGTTATTTTATATTGGCATCTTCAGCGGAAGGGGGCAAGTGCAGTGTCTGTGCTGTGCGAGGCAACGAGAGCTGTGCTGGGGTGGTTCAGGTTGGACATTGGGAGGAATTTTCTCCTAGAAAGAGTGATCAAATATTGGAATGGGCTGCCCAGGGTTGTGGTGGAGTCACTGTCCCTGGAGGTGTTTGAGGAAAGGCTGGATGTGGCGCTCAGCGCCATGGTCTAGTTGACAAGGGGGTGTTTGGTCATAGGCTGGACTTGATGATCTCAGGTCGTTTCCAACCTCATTCATTCTGTGATTCTGCTTTGGGGGCTGCCAGCCCACACTGGACCTCGATTTTTGGGGGGGCTGCCCTGCCCTGACATCAGCTTCTCCTGGGAGCTGTGAGTGTGGAGGGGGAGGGCGTTCCCCAAGCCTTCTCCTTCCATCAAAGGTGGCCACAGACCCTCTCTAAACTGTTCGCTGCTCTATAAATGTGGTAATTTTGTGCTGATAGTAATGATTTTGTTTTATTTCACCCTTTTTTTGGGGGGGATCGCTAGCCCTGAAACCCAGGGGGCCCTGGGGCGGCTCCTCAAGCGTTCTCATTCCATCAAAGGCAGTCCCGGACACTCTTTAAAGGGTTCCCTGATCCATAAATGTGGCTATTTTGTACTGACAGTCATTATTTTGTATTATTTGTCCCTGTTTTTTGGGGGATCTCTAGCCCTGAAACCAGTTTCTCTTGGGCGCTGTGAGCACTGAGGGGGCTCCCCAGGCGCTCTCCTTCCGACAAAGGCAGCCTCGGACCCTCTCCCGGGGCTCTGCCCGGCCGCCGGTCTCGCCTCGCTCCTCACTGGCGCCGGGTCTGGCTGGAAGGAGCCGCGGCAGGAGGGAGGGAAGGAAGGGAAGAGGGAGGGAAGGAGGGGACGGGCAGGGCCGCGTCCCCCCCGCCCTCAGCGCGG
>VZTA01000346.1:0-30973 GCA_013398855.1 Mohoua ochrocephala | reverse complement strand
TCCGCCCTGTCCGACCCCCGCCCCGGCGTTGTCCACCTCCATCGTGGCGGGGCGGGGGGTTATTTTGTCGTATTTTCAGCAATATCGTTGTTTGGGAGATGTGTATTAATGCTTTTAATCATTTTTAAGGGTCTGTTTTATATAGGGGGCTTGGACTAGATGGTCTCCAGAGGTCCCTTTCAGCCCTGATAATTCTGTCGTTTTCTGTGCTTCTGTGATATTCTCTCTCTCTCTCTTTCTGTATATCTACATGGATACATACTTACATATATATTTTTAAAAAATTTTTACCTGCAGTACCTGTGATGCTACAGATTAGGGTTGGGTAGTCAGCGAGCTGTATAACATTAAGCATTATCGCTGTGAAATATATTGAAACAGTAATTATCACAGGCTGCCCACAATGGAAGTCCCCTATTTTAAAGCCGTAAGGCTTTAATGTAAATGTTAAAATATTCATGTTAAGATTTAAAGCTCTAAGGCTTTAAAACTGGTAGCGTTTGGTCTCAGTTTTATGGGTGTGTAATGCTTCCCCCTCCCCCTTCTCGAGTGTGGTATCGACACTGATCTGAAAAGCCAAGTGAGATTTAAAATTTACAGTAATTGGACATATTTTTTGTTCTTATCTATTAAGGAAATACCCCGAATTATCTACATGCTCATCCATTTTCAACAGGAGGCCTAAAAGACTTGTTAGGATTGTGAAGCTGTTGCAGATGTTCTGGGCTGTGGAGTCTGACTTCAGGAGTTCAAAATGCAAATCAGGGCACGAGATTAAGTTTTATTATTCTCTCCACTGAAATACATGTTTTATGGTAATACAGAAGTCTTGCATAATTCCAGTGTGTTGCTGTGTTTTGTGAGACACAAGGTCATAGGAAATTGTATTGCTGGGATGTGAAATGTGGGATGAGTGATTTTTTCGAAATTAGAAATATATTGTAATGGTATCTTTAGCAAAATGCAGCCTGTTTGGGAATTACTTCTAAATATGTTTGTCTTGGCTGATTCTCAGATGTGTTATTTTTGAACCAACTCAAATATAGAGTTTTATTGGGAAGAATCAAAACTTTTGATAAATTTTCCTTTATAAGCTGGAAATAATGGTAAACTAGCTCGACAGAATTTCAGAGATAATCTTGCCCGTATTAAATATTTAACTGCGTTATCAAAAATTATCAAGCGCCAATGACCCGTGAGTGTGCATTCCTGAAGGCGAGTTCTGATAAGGCCAAATTGACCGTGGGTACATTTGAGGAAGTTTGACTTGGGGGTGCTGATTGTAACTTCCTTGATTCCATGAAGTAACTCTGCAACATTACTCCGGTGTCACAACAGTTCTCTGACACAGCAGCTTGACTTTTACGTCTGCTGAGGAATGAAAATGATTATCAGCCTTTGAGAGATGAAATGTGGCACTCACAGGATCTTGGAATCCCAGAATGGGTTGGGTTGGAAGGGACCTCAAAGCTCATCCAGTGCCACCCCTGCCATGGGCACGGACAACTTCCACTATCTCAGGGTGCTCCAAGCCCTGTCCAACCTGGCCTCGGACACTTCCAGGGATCCAGGGGCAGCCACAGCTTCTCTGGGCACCCTGTGCCAGGGCCTCACCACCCTCCCAGCCAGGAATTCCTTCCCAATATCCCTTCCACTGCTGCTCTCTGGCAGTGGGAAGCTTTTCTCCCTTGTCCTGTCACTCCAAGCCCTTGTAAACAGCCTCTCTCCCTCTTTCTCCGTGTCTCCATGGACTTGTCTCCTGAGAAAAAGTGGTTGACCTGTTCCCTAGGTAGGAGCTGAGCAGTGGTGAGTAATACTTGGGTGAAAAAAGTCCTGTCTGTGAGTTACCTGATGGTTGTGGAAGGACCAGAGGAGACATCCCTGACTGTCAGGTAGCCTGGCGGGTGATGGTCGTGTTGGTTTTCACCTCCATTATTCCTACAGTCACATTTAACGAAGAGTTCACAAACATCTGATGTCCAGTATAATGCAGGCAGCAGAAATGAATTCAGCTTGGACTGACCACATCATTATTTACATAACTGGTTAATCATGCTAATTTTGTTCCAGCTGTCAGCCATTTGATTGCTTTAAAACTTGGAGCTTTTAAGAAGCCTCAAATCTTGGATCGCTGCTGGGAAATGCCAAAGGCCTAATTTGTTACTTCATAAAAATGCTGATAGTCTCTCTTGATACAGAAATCACTGTTTTGTTTCTGTGGTTGGTGTTTTTTTTTTTCCTTTAGACGGAGAGAGAAATCATTAAATGATAATCAGTTTAGGGGAAATACATTAAGAGTAGTTACAATGTTCCTGATCTTGCTTTTCTTAGGTCTCGTACGTAGGATGGGGAAATGACTCTGGCTTTTGCTGGGTGTAGAAGAATATAAGTTACTCTAATATCTTTCTTTAATGACTGGTACTCAGGAAGCAGCTTCCCAGTCTTCCAGGGCCATATTTGCAGAGCGCTAAAGTGTCCCTTGGGATCCTTGCTAATAGAAAATGAAATGTGCCTGGTTTGTAGGAACGCCTGTAATGTTCTTTTCCCACTTCGCCTCGCTCTGATCTGCGCAGGGAAAATATCGAAACGTACCAGTATCCTGCTGGCTTAAGTGCTTCAAAGAACAGCAGGTTTTTGTGTGTTTCAGTAGCCTGGCTGCTCGTTAAGAAGGCAGGAGACTCCTTGGAGGAGAACAACATGGATTGCTGTCCTCTGGAATGAAACCTGCCGGGGCTGATTGTAGCTCTGCTAGCGTTGGTGTGCTCCAGGTTTGGTACAGACCGGGCTGCGCCGAATAACAGAGCCTGAAAAGTCCGAGTTAATCAGTTTAGGTGGTTGTTACAGGACTGCTTTCCTGTTCTGGATGGAAAAAGAATTCAGAATGGATGGATGTGAGAGTGAGTTCAGAGACTCTGGGCTTCAGGATGGATCTGGAACTCGGTGGCTGTTGGGTTGAGCCTCTCGGTGAGTGGTGCAGCAGGTAGAAAGTTACAGGAAAACTGGTATTCTTTATTTATCGTTTTACAAATAACAGTATTGTCTCTGGTTTCCAAATTTGAGATTTGCTTGATTTTATGATGCTGCTCCAAACCATTGACAAAGGCAAAGTAGTTGGGTCAGAAAGTTCTGTGGTGGTTTCTGTACGTAACCAATGGTTGTCAGCAGAGTTTAAGGAGAGTAACTTAACTTACCCAGGTTGAGTTCTGTGTAAATATCTAATAGTGGAGTTTGTATAAACGATGATACTCATTAGAAAATCTGTGTAAAAGTACTTTGTATTTGTTGGTTGCGCTGACACTGGAGATGTTTGCAGAATTCAGTTTGTAATTCACTATTGTGCCTTTTTATATGGAAATATAACTTTGAGTTGTTATGCTAGCGAGATGCTTTTCTTCTCTGTAGATAATTTTCAGCTCATTTTTCTGGTATTGTTACAAAAATTGAACTCTGAATTGATCTCAGAGCCAATTCCTTGTGTTGCATTAATTGTTAATAGTGTGTCTATCTGTTTCCTGTCACCCAGGGCTGTTAACATAAATGCCTCTAACTGGTGCCTCGAGCTTGTGTTCAAGGTCAGGCCTGGGCTGTTCACGCCTCCTGTGCCTTGGCTTGCAAAATCCAGCTCCGTGCAGGTGGGGAAACAGGAGCTCAGGCACGGACAGGTCCCCACTGGCAGTGGGAGTGCAGCTGGCTCTGCTCTGGGGCTGGGTAAAACCAGTCCCAGCCCAGGCCTGGGTGCAGCTCCGCCTCGGAGGCTCCCCTTATCTGTGTTTTATGGTGGAGGTGGCTGGGGGAAGTTTTAAAGAATCTCAGACTCGCTCTGTTTTGTTGTCCTGATCCATACAAGTTGTTTTCAAGGAATCGTTTTCCTTCCACCATCAGGAGTGGAGCTCCCTGAGCTGTCTCAAGTAATCAGCTGAAATTTGTGCACGAGACCTCTGCAGTTTCCTTCCACCCTGCTCCTGCTCCTGCCTTTGCTCCCAGAGCTGTTTTAGCCATGTTGTCTGCAGTGCCCGAGCCCTGTCCTGTCACCATATCATAAACACTAAATGGTCTTGAGGTCCAGGAGAGTTTGGAGGCTGACCCAGGCAGGAGAAGGCCTCTGTGCTGCTTCTGCAGGTTTGGGACAGACCTGGCTCTTTCAGGCTTTTCTGTTTCTCAGAATGCAGCACTCAGTGAACAGTACTTGAAGAAATTAAGTAATAATTTTTATTTTGAAATTTCAAAGCTGCTTATTAGTTTCAAACTGTGCCAGACACCTTAGCTAGAGATGTTTTATGTCCACCTTACAAGACAGAAATCTGAAGACTCCCTTGTTTGCTGTTCAGTGTTGCAGGAGTTACGGCCAATTTTGGGGGCTGAATTTTTAGAGCTGCCTACTTTAAATACGTGGTGGAGTCTGGGGGTCATGGCTGAAATTCAGCAGCCAGACACTGATTTAATCTCTCTCCAGTATAACCTCATAGAGACTTCCCTGCCCTTCTGGAGATGTCACTTACATAATGTGATGGCTTCTAAAATCAACCTGGGAGTTTCCATTATTTAAAAGCAGGAAGCCAGGCAGAGCAAGCTCCCTACTTCTGTTTGTTGGGTTTGAGTTCTGCCACCAAGAAATGCTCCAACACACGTTGTACCCCTGCTAGGGAGAAATACCAGCACGGGTGACAAGGTACTAATGATGTCTGGGATGTTCTTTTACAATTTTTTCTTTATTCTCCCAAATCATATTAATTTCTAGACTTAACATCAATTTAGTAGTTTCTGAACCTTTGCAAGGGCAATGGTCTTTTCAGAGCTTTGCTAGAACAAAGACATTTTAAGAATCTTAATAGAGAATCGTATAATCTTATTACAACTGCTCCTGTTTAAATCACTTCCTTGTACTTAAATAACAATCTGTCACCAGCTATTTCTTGATTGTAGTTTTTGTCAGTTGCAATTTATCCCCCTCCCTGGTTTGGTTGTACTTTTTTTTCCCCCCCTCGATTGTGCAACCCTTGGGTTGGCAAAGCTCCTTCTTTCTCACACAGTTCTCCCGAGTCCGCTGGGAGTAATCGCATGAGTAAATTGCTCACTGGTTGGAAGGGTTGTGCAGTTCACAAGTAAAACCTTTGTGGGACAAACCCCGCTCAAACAACCGATGCAGACAGTTCTGATATTCCTCGGGGAGAGACAAAGCAAAGGATTTTTAAAGGTAGCTTCCTCCCCTGAGATGGCAGCACAAAAGAATCCTTCAAACACGTGTCCCTGTAGGTAGGAATTCTGTTCCCAAGAGGTTCCTCGTGTGTGTTGCTGACTGGGTGAGCAGACCCCAAGCATCACCATCAGTTTTGTCACCCTGATTTTTATTTATTTCTTTCTTTTTAGCGATGAGGATTTCTTCAGCCAAATCTGTTGACCCAATTGCTGCTGAAGCTGCTTTTCTACTGACTTTCAGCTCTGTTTGGACAGGGATGAGGCTTGTGACAACAGCAGTAAGGCAGAGATGTTTGCTCTAACCTATGAAATCAGCCAGAATTGAAGATCATTAATTAATCCTTATCCTGCAGTTCTGTTTAGAGCTGTTTCAACGTGCCTGTTCTCTGGTGGATGGTCAAGCACAATGTGCTCTGCCACACGGTGCACGTAAAGGAAAGCACTTCCATTGTTACTTGAAAAACAGAACTTTAATATTTTTAATTATTCACTTAACTAATTAATCGGGGAAACAGTCTCTCGTTTTGTGACATGGCTGGAATGTGACTGGTAAATATTAGAGATTCCTGGTCGTGCATTACCCTCAGTATTCAGATCCAGGGAAGATCTGGTGCATCTTTAAAATGCCCCTGCCCAGGTATTTTAATTATTTGATAAAAACCTCTTTCTCTAATGACCATTTGAAAGCAGAAACTCACCCATGCTGTGTTATCTAATGAAATATTTGCCTTCTGAGCCCATCCTGCCTTATTGCAGAGGTTTGATTGCTTCTTGCAGTGTTCTGCTGCTTGCAGTGATTTTTTTTTTTTTTTTGAAGGATGGAATGCTTATTACCTATGAGAAGTGTTACTATATTTTGCTGCTGTTGTTGAGCAGAGTTCGTGAAGTTAAACTTTGTCTACCAATTTAGAAGAGTTTCTCAGAAAGTCAAGATAATGCCTCTGGTGGAATGTTTTTAGATAAACAGCATAGGTGGCACCGGCTACTTCTCTTAGGAGTATGCAAATGCAGCTTGGAAATCAATATTTAATACTGTGATTTTTTGAGAATCTACAATTTATGTATATTTTTGAGGCAGAAATTTCTACCTGCTGCTCAGAAGAACGGCATGACTGTCCTTGCTCTGGACTATGATTGTGCAGCCCATGTTTTTTTCATACTTTTTCAGCAAAGCAGCTGCTTTCTGGAGATTTTATTGGTACTGGGGTGACTCCTCTGAAAGATATTTATGTTTATATGTTTACTGGTTCTATTGGGAAGCTCTAGTAAGGAAGTAAAATACAGGAATGTTTATAATTGGTTCGACTTGGCTTTCGGAATTCTTGTAGAGAAGCTGAAGTATAAAAGCTGGAGCACAGCGAAATCACTTTTAAACTGGTTTATTGCAGAGAAGCACTGAGGTAAATCATCAAAGGATTTTTCGTCTGCAAAACTGCTTAAGTGTTGTGTTTAAAATTTACAAATCGCTGACCCCTTTGTGAGATGCTGAGACAGACTGAAATGTCTGGCTCTTTTTTACATTTGACTACCTAGTGAATAATCTCCTTTTGCCTGGCCTGCCTCTTTAAACACACTGGGTGCTGCAATTGCCATTTCGGTGTCTGTCTGCCAACCAATAGTGTCTGTGTATATTTAATTTCATAAGAATACGACCATAGGATGCCTCCAAGAGTATTTACATCGGCTTTGAAAGTCAGGACGTGTTGTATGGCTGGAGATTTGGAGTTTTGGGGAGTGCTCTGCGTGGTGGGAACTCTGCTGAAATGCTGAGGAGCGAAGAACAGCGGGAGTTTTGTAGGTTGTCTTTCTTACTCTGTTTTTAATTTGCTTTTTGAGGGGGGTTCTGATCTGTCTGGATCAAGCAAAATGTGAGCACATCCTTCCCTTTGGAGGTGTGAGGGACCTGTTGATCCGGGGCTGACTGGGATCCGTGGTTTTTAGTGCTGTTGGCTTTCCAGGTGTGAGTGCAGGAAACACGCTCCAACATCCTGAATGCAGGAACACTTTTGTTATGTATGCTCTGTGCAAAATTGTGTCTGGATGCCTTGGCTTACGGCCAGGGTTTTAATCTCTTCTTTTTTGTGTCAGCTTGGATAGTGTATATAATACTATAGTGCCTTTTCCTGTCCCTGGAAATGCTGATTTTTAGTTTTATTTTAAGAAAGGTTTTCTTTTTCTTACTCAGAAGAAGAATAAACTTTAAAGGAGGAGGAAAGTCTGTGCTGCTTTTTTTTTTTTCTTTTTTGTTTCTTGTCGTAGTTTGTGCTTTATAGAAAGGCCTGAAATGTGCTGTCAAAGCTTTGTCCCTTGTCTCACAAATTCAAAATTTAGAAATGGGGCAGGGCAAGGTGGGGAGGGGTCTCAAGGTGTAGCTGGAGTGAGAGAAGGGGAGAATGAAAAACACACCGAGTGCCCATCAGGCGTGTGAAATGGATGTGCCTTTAGATGCCACAAGGCTTATTCTTCCATCCAGCTGGACTAGTCTTTTGTCAAAACTCCTATTTTAACAATTTAAATAAAATATGGTGACTTTGGCATTTTCTCCTTTCATGGGAAAGCAGAGTAAAAGAGAATTAAGCCCTGCCTGCCGCTTCCATGCTAAACAGATGCAAATCAGAGCCCCCTCCTTCCAGTTGCATCTTCTCTCCTTATGGGTTTCATTGTTTTGATGAAAGCTGTTCTGGTGCCAACTCCCAGCCCAGAGGGCAGGTGAGAGGAATTAAAAAAATCCCAGATTCCAGCTCGGTGATTAACATATCTTTTGGAGCTTGTAATGTCATCGCTGCACACAAAACAAAGTCACAGCAGCTTCACAGAGCAGAGGTTTGTCAGAAAGGCAAACATCAAAGTGGCAAGAAAAGAGGAGTTTATTTAAAATATAGCAGAAAGACTTAAAACATTCGTGCTAACCTATGAGAGCTATTAAAAATTAAAAAAAAGCCTTTGAAGCCAAGCATTAAAGATTTAATAGTATTAATTGAATTAAGCCGTGGGAGTTGAGGATATGTAGACACATGTGTGAGTGTATGTGCTCTGAGACACCGTCTGTGTTAAGGCACCAGAGGTGCCGAGAGTTGAATTAACTTTGCTTGCTTTATAAGGGCTACCTTAACAAACCCCTCTTTATTCTCGGGGTTAATTAGAGATACCATTACAACCGAGAGTGTAAACACAAGGAAGGGACTTCCAGAGATGGAAACCTGCAGCCAGGCAGAGCCCACCAGCCTTGGCATCCCTGGGCGAGGCAAAGCAGGCAAAGCAGTTTCCAATCTACATTTAAGGATAATTTTGTTTCTATCATTAAGGCTGATTTATTTTTTTTTCAAGAATAAATTCCTTTTCCTTTGTTATGAGAACAGTAACTTAATACTGTTGTACTCCAGCCACAGGTATGGGCTTTTTTTTTTTTTTAAATAGCTAAACTTCCATGTTACTTGATAATTATTTTCTTTTAAGACTGGCTGATTTTTGCTGGCTTTTAGCTTTTCTTATGTACAGAACTTTCACTGTTAGGAAAACTTCGTGCTGGAGGAAGAAGTTTGTCCCACCATAGCTCTGTAAGTAGACACCAAAATAAAATCACAATCCAGCGTGTGGCAATAACGATTGCAGTAACCTGGTGTCGAGGGGGTTTTGTTGATTTTTTTCTTTTTCTTTGCAAATTAAAATCTCAATTTAAGGCTTAACGTATTTGCCACGTAGATTAAAAAGCAGGGAACCCCCAAATCCTTGTGTCATTTACAGAAAGAAAGAGCACTGAAAGCTCCTTGCCAGCTTGCAGGTGGCTCGGCAAAGGAGGGAGATGTCCAGGGGGAGCAGCTCCAGGCAGGATTCGATGGCTGTGGGAATACTGGTGTGGAGAGGCACCACCAACCCCATCAAGAGAGAACAAAGCTGGGGAGGGGATCTCAATACATTCACTTTTCCTTCTTCAGGGAGGTGGTTTTGCTGGCACTGTGAGGAGGGTTGTGTGAGCCCTTCCTGCTGCAGATGTAGTTACTAAATGATTCAGCACGATGCTGTGCCCACGGGTTGGAGCAATATTGATGAATTCATTACTGCTCTCTGATGGATGTTAATGGGCTAGAATTTCTTCCATGCATTTGGACTAGGTGGAAAGCTCTTGAAAAAAAATGAGAAAATGGAGTGGGTGAGTTTTTAAGCCACTTTTGTGTTCTGCTTCTAAATCTAACGAGGGAATGTTTTTAATGACTTGCCTTGAAAACGGTGGTCAAAACAACAATCACCAGGCAGAGATAGCAGGCAGCTCTGGGAGGGACGTGGAGGAGCAGTGCTACACAAGGGATTTATTGCATTTTGTTTAATATATCCCAAGCCATAATCAGCTGCTTTGAAAACAGGGGTAGGTATTGCCTTCTCCACGTGGATTCCTTAGCAGATATCTGGAGTCCCAAGGACAGGAGCAGAGTTGCTGCTTGCAGAGTATCAAAGCTAAAGGGGGTAGAACATGTTCTCTGCAAGAGCTGACTGGAAGAAAATGACCTTTAATGATGGAACAGGCACAGATGCTTTTGAGTAACAAGTCTTTGTCATCCTCTTTGAAACGAACGAGCTGCCTCCCACTCAAATAATTTTCCGTCTAAATATCCAGAATAGATGAAAGAGTAGGTAGAATTTTACTGCTGGAAGACAGATTCAGAAAACTTGAGGAATTGTTCTGCTGACAGCTGAAAATTTCTGTATATCTGCATAGGAGAATGGGAGGATTCACTGGCATCTTCAAACCAGACTTTTTTTCCTAATTCCACAAAAATCAACAAAATAATAATAATAATAAAATAGCAACAAACCTTTGCGTTGGTGAACACGAGTGACTCTTTATTTGTCCCTGAATGAAGGAATTAGAAAGTTTCAAGCAGCAAACTGAGGTAAAATCCTTATGTCAGATGTGCCGAGTTTTTTAAAAAAATCTTTTAGTGATTCACTTCCATCAAAGCTGAACTTAAAAATATAGCTCAGAGTCAGGAACTGGGGCAGCACAGAAGTTGACCAAAGCGACTTATTTTTATATTATTCAATATTCTTGAGTTCTATTTCCTGGTCACCAGAATCCAGTGTAAATCCAGGTTGCTGGTGGCACAGCTGGGACCTCTCCTCTGGAATTGCTCCTGCCAAGGGGGTGGTGCTGGACACGTTAGACAGGTCTGATGGGAAGAGGGAGAAGAGGTGGGTTGGTTTGGGAAAGATTTTGGGAACTGTGGTGTGTACACAGTTTAGAAAAGATGGGAGATACGGAGGAGTCAGAGGGAAAGCTGAACATTTGGTGTTGCAGGACAGAGCTAAAATCAGTGTGGGAAAAGGGCAGGGCTAAGATTTTATGAAGTTTGGTAATTTTGAGAGCGAAGGACCAAATTTCCTCCTCCTCTGTGGCTGTGTTTAACGTGGAATTGCTGTTACTAGGCAGGAGAAGGAGATTTCCCAGAACCCCCGTTTGCAGTCCTTGCACAGTCACCTGCTGAAGCAGGTCTCAGATCTAAACCATCATCTTCAACTTCACCACCAGTTTGAGCTTCCCAGGTGCAGCTTTGCCCGGTGAGCTGTAACTGGAGACTGCTGCTGGAATGACTGGTGCTCCCCTTATTCGGGGTGTTCTTTCAAGTAATTAGAGTGACCTTGGCATTAATTGGTTGGGTGACGTGATCTGGGAGCAGCCCCGGCTCTCCCCGTCCCGCTGGCCTCTCCCGGTGTGTCGGATCGGGTCACGGGAGCCATTCCACCTGGAGATCTGGTGTGAGGCAGAGTGGAGCAGGCAGGAGCTCTGGGCTCTGCTTCCTTCTCAGAATCCCATCCTCAGTTCTTCTCTGAGCCCGACTGCTGGGCAGCAAATCCTGCGGTGGAACCCGGGGTTTTGGCCAGAACATTCCTCCAGCGAAGGGCACGGAGGATTTTGGGATGTGATTCCTGCTTTGCAATCTGACAGCAGCTTAGCCACAGAATCCCAGAATGGTTTGGGTTGGAAGGGACCTTAAAGTTCATCCTATTCCACCCCCTGCCATGGGCAGGGACACCTTCCACTATCCCAGGTAGCTCCAAGCCCCATCCAACCTGGCCTTGGACACTTCCAGGGATCCAGGGGCAGCCACAGCTTCTCTGGGCACCCTGTGCCAGGGCCTCCCCACCCTCCCAGGGAAGGATTTTCTCCTGAAGTCCAATCTCATGAGCACACAGCTCATGTACCTTAATTTCTGAGGGTTAAAGCAATCTGATGTTGTTACCAGCTCTGACAGTTGAATTAAGACGTTGTGTTGACGTTTCAAGATGATTGTGCAAATCTGGCAGCTGTGAGGGAAGGCACTTGAAATTTTATGCCGTGAATGGACATCGATGAATGTAAGGAGGATATTGAATCAATCTCTGTTTTCTCTGCAAGCTTGTAGTTTATTTCTTGGAAAAAAGAGTGTTTGGATGTATGGACAGGTATTTCTTGGCATCATCTTCTCCTTGAATAATCCTTTTCCTTAGAAATTCATGTCATAGAATAAAACTATTACTCCTTTAGCTTCCACCAGTAGAAACATGGAGAGTTAAACTGTTTTTCCCCCCTAATCTCTGTCATGGTGAGCATTTGCCTCTGGCCTGCTGGGTGTATTAATGTGGTTTCATGTCTGTGGTGTGTAGGAGGATGGGAGAAACTGCACTTGGTGACGTCTGCTTCATATTAATAAAAGTGCTAAATGAATTTAGTTAATGAAATCATCGGGTAATTTTAAGTAGCAGGTATCTTCCCAAAACACATTCCCAAAATATGGAATCTGATTCGTGAGCACACGTCTAGATGAATATGACTTTTTAAAATTGCAGTTCTATAGGAAAACACTGGGGCTTAAAGAAGGGAGCTGACATTTTGTGGTCTTGTATTTTTTGCAGTTCTTCTTTTGCGTTCGGGCTGATCCGTGAGGGCCTGAGCCAGGTGCCTGTCACCCCATAACAGCCTAAGTGACAAGGCTGGACTTTTCTAATTAGTAATAAATTCTAGGACACATTATCTGGCAAGAATATTGGATATCCTCTTCCCTTCCAGAAGGAGAATATGAAAGGAGAGAAGTGTCTCCTACTGTCCTTACTTCAGTTGAAAATACTGTTCAAGTGTACTCGGTAAGCTGAATTTATTTCAGATTGTTACCTTTCAGTCAAGGCACACATTTTTTCCTACTCGATTTGTGAGAAAACACACGAAATGCTTTCGTTGAAGCAGGTAATCCCCAGAGAACAAATTCCTTTGGGGAGTTATTTTCACTGCCCCGTTGGATTAATTTGCATTTGGAATTTCTGGTTCAGTGCGTAATGGCCCGACCTCACGCTGGTCTGTAATTCTGCAACATTCTGGGATTCACTGCACACCTGGTACTTGCTGTATGAGCTGAGATGTGCCCACGGTGCAGGTGGCACTGTGGGTGGCACTTGACCTGGCCGTAGAAGGAGGAATGTGTTATTTTTAAAGAGCTGTTGTCAAAGCTCGTAATCCTAAAATTAGATCCCGGTGCAGGTCAGATTTGGATCGTTAGTGGTGATCTGCAGGTCTGGCAGAGCCTGTCCCCTCTCCCAGCCCTTCAGAGCACATTTGCAGCCGTTCTGTCGATAATTCCAGCTGCAAATGGAGCTGGGGGTGACAAAGCCCCAGCACCGGTGGCTTGGCAGGTCCCGAAAGAACGTGGCCACGTGGTGCTGCCGTGTGAGGCAGGTTGGAGATCTGCTCCTCACCCCCCTTCCCGTGCACTCTGAGAAATGAGCTCCCCACGGAGCTCAAATCCTGGGAGTTGAAGGAGACAAGGAGTGAGAAAAGGTGGTCTGGAGGAAACGGAACTAGGTTTGTGTCCAGAAATCTCTTTTACGGCTAAAAGTCCGCTCAAAAAGCTGGAGTTACTTTCCCTCGGCGAGGCTGAGACAGGACTGTAAAACCAGTGCAGAATTGAACCTTGGCAGGCATGAATCTGCATACATTTGAAGGAGAATTATCTTTCAGCATTAACTCTTTAAATAAAGAAATAATTTGGCCACCTGCTGTCTGTGAAAGCTGACCTTGTTCTCTCATTTGTAAAAGGGAGTGGAAAGCTTCCAAAACTTTGAATTTTCAACCATTTCCTCTCCTCAGAAATTACACTGAAGAAGACAAGCATTTAAGCTGTGAAAAATGGAAATGAAACCTTTCCTCTGGAGTTAACCCTGTTCTCCAAACCCTTTGCCAATCTGTATTTGTAACTCGTTTCCTAAATAATTTTGAAGGTTGAGGAAGGGCATTGATGGGAATTTCAGGCTCTTCATTTTGCTGTTTTCTTCCCATGAATTGCTGTTTTCTCCGCTGTACAACAGCGAAAGAGAGCTAATAAGTGTTCTGCTTGTTGGCTTTTATGTGTAGTGCCAAGTGTCTTCTCTTCTCTCAGTCCTGTCCTCCAAGTGGCCACGACGCACAGTCGCCCCTTTTCCTGTTTGGTTTTGGGAGCAGTGTTTGGATTGCAGATGAATATTGTATCATAGGCAGGGTAATGATACCCTCTGGTCAGCCAGTTGTTCTCTGAGAATTATTTATGAAGAGAGAGGAAAAAAAAAAATAAATCAGAAAGAGAATTAGTTAAGTTTGAAAATCTGTCCAGCAGTGTGGATTTAGTATAAGAAAAATGCCTTTTTTTCTGCTTTATATTCCTGATTTTTATGTAAAGGTTTGTGCTCGGGTTTTTTTTGATTTCAGAGCCGTTTGTGGAAAATGAGACTTTCTGAAACACAGGGGGCTTGGATTTATACACCTAATGAGCTATTGAGAAAACACCAGGATGTGAATTTAGTGCCGGGCAATGGGAATCCTTTTTCTTTGCCATAAATAGGAGCTGACTGCTTGTTGGGATTGGGTTGTGAGTGCGTGCAGGTGTGGTGTCGGTGTCTGTCTGTCTGTCTGGGGGAGCTTCTTCTTCAGTCAGCACCTGGCAGCACCTTCTCTGAGCCTGATCCTTTGCAGACTGGCAAGAATTCCCTGATTTATCCTGGCATACAGCTCCCTGAGGAACATCTGCCTCTGTCATCGCAGCCTGGTAGCAAGGAGAGCAGAGCTGTGCGTGTGTATTCCCACCTGGGAGGTGAGGCACTAAGGCAGGGATATTTTAATGCAGATTGGTGTCTGTGGATTCAGATCACAGGCTGACTGAATTAATAACTATTTTCCAAACCTCGCTTTTTGTGCATGTGACTTACAGCAAATGTCTAATCTAAGGATATATGTTGTCTGTAACACTGTTAATTAAAATTTTATGCAAATGTCTGGTGAACTCCTCATGTTTAATGTTAATTTTTACACTCGATATTAAAGGCTTTTCGTATATTTCCGGTGCATGCTTAGCTGGGCTATGTAGATATTTACCTTCAGGCTGATATGAAGGGCATTTTATCAGTGCAGACAAATCCTGGTTGGAGTTTTACATTCCAGAGGTGTGAATGGATTCTGCTGAAAGCCTGTCTATAGGTGGATTTGTGTGTCTGTTTTCTGTGAGCTGAGTTTATGAAAGACTTTGTGGCTTGGCCTTGGTTCTGTGTTAGTCTCAGCAAGTTAAAGATGTTTCCTCATGTAGATTTCATTCACTGAGCTTAATCTCTAGTGAGAGAGAGGAGAAGTTCAGTCAAGAATTCCTTCTGTCTGCACGTTGTGTGTGAAAAACACCATGAGAATTCATTATTTGTGTAATGAAGCTGTTGGAATAGGCAAAAGGGGATGGGGTGTTTCCCTCCAGGTTACCCTTGGCAACACAGGTAAGCTTCACCTCCTTGTCTTCAGATCTGTTTGCTTTTCTATTTGAAGATGTCAAGATACTTAAAAAGCAGAGAAAATGGCTCGTAGGGACCAAGAAAGAAAAGGAGGAAGTCTCCCCAAGACTAAACTGTTTAACTTCACAGAAATCTGCTCAAGCCTTTTTCCTGCTAACCAGAACCAGCAGCTTTAATCAACTGGTCTCACTTTCTGCTTTCTTTGCAACTCTGCTGTTAAAAATACAAACTCACATTTTTGCTGAAGTTGCGAGTGCATTGTTGTGAGAAGTTAATTCACCGAGGTCTCTGGGAAAAAAAAAAATCTAAACTTTCTGTGTAAGAATTTAATCACGTGTTCGAAACGGTTCCTTACTTTTCTGCAGTCGGGGTGTTTGGCTTCTTGATCTCTTTAATGGTAAAAGAGGCTGTTGTGGTGCTTCAAGATTTGGAATAATCCAGGAAAAGGCTTCCATTGTGCGGTGAGGGAGCAGAATGTGTAATGCAGGTACAAAAGGCTTACAGGGCTCTTGGTGAGGGCCAGCCCCGCTGCCAGGGCAGGACCTTGAATATCGGTACAGCTGCATTGCTGAGGGGAACAAAAGCTCCACCAGCTTTGCACTCCTGTCATCCTTAGTGCTTTTCATAGAGTAAAATGAAGTTTAGGCTGAGGAGTCTGTAGTGGGTTATGAGTAAACATGAAAACACATCCATCAAGAGAAGGAAAAAACAAACGTTAATGTTTCTCTCATTAAAGGCCTTGGTTTTCAGGACTCGAAGATATGGAAGTGAAGAATCACTCAGTGTTGATGGATGGATGGGTTTTGAGTCTATTACAGAACAACAAGTGAAATATTTAATTTCCTGAAGGAGTGGAAATTGCTGGTTTCTCTCAATCCAGTGCGTTTGCTCTCTGGTTGTTTTTCTGAAGTGCTACTCCAGACGTAGAAAAGCTTCCAGTTTGGAGTTGCTCCTTTGGTTTCTTCTCCAAACCCAGGTGCCTGCTTTCCTCGTGGGGTGTAATTGGGAGAGAACGAAGGCTCTTTGCTCTCTGGGGCTGTTCTTTGGACCTTGACAGCTTTGTGTTGCATTTAATCAGCTCCAAAAGTGAGCCGGGGTTGGGTTGTTCTTACTTGCCTTGCAATCTGCTGTGCAGCAAAGCTTAGGAGACTTTAAGTTGAGCATTTTTCCCGTGCCGTTGTGTAAAAATGGCTGGTTTTGGTGCAGAGAGAGAAAAGGGAAGCTTCCCTTGTGTTGTGAGGGAGAGTCATTCTTCAGGGATTCACATGTGAGGTATTAACATGATTTTTTCAGAAGCTTGCGAAGCTGTAAAGTGATAAAACTTGTCTTTGACTGGGGAGATGCACACAGGTGAGGCACTTGCTCCTGTAGTGTAGTTGGAAAAACATTCTGGGAAGGCTTCTCACCCCTGGCCTTGAAAGAACTAAAATTTTCATGAGGCAAGAATGTTTTTCATGGATTTGCAGTGGGTTAAGAGACAGGAAACGGGGTTAGGAGTAAATGTTGGTTCTCACAGGGAAGGGCTCTTCCCAGCCAAGTGTCCTGCCAGAGATCAGTGCTCTTGCAAATACTTCCTTTTGCACGTTGTCCCTAAATAATAAGATGGCCAAATTGAAGCAAATTAGTCAAATTTGAAATTAATCTTAAATTGAAAGGAATGATGAAAGTTTGAGACCTGCTGAGGGATAAAGTGGCAGGTGAAATGCACAGGGAGAAGAAACGTGCAGCAGAAGTACAACTCCCAAGAGTCACATGGAATTTTAGGAAGTATTTGATAAATGGGGAGTGCTAAGCAGTAAAAGACCGTGTTGTGCTACAAACTTTTGTTGCTGCCAAATCTGAATTGCAGAGTGCTGGGAACTGTGTGTATCCCAAGAAATGGGAGTGTCATCCGTGCCTGGAAAGACCACAGGGATGATGAAGATATGGAGAAGCTTCTAAGTAGCCTGAATTTCAGGAAATCTCAGCTCAGAAGGAGTTGGCCAATTCCTGTAAAACCATGAGGGACACAAACAAGCTCGAGGTGATGTGTTCTTTCTTAGAAAGCTGAAGGAGTTGTTAGTTCAGCGTGGTCACCGTGCCACTGGTTGTGCCTGCTGAGGGTGACTGGTGGCTCCCAGAGGGGTTGGGAGAGGCCCAGCGTGCCCATTGCTGTCTCCAAGGTGTCCAAGCTGCTGACAACACGAGGCAAGGGAATATAAATGTTTCTTTCTCGTGCTCTTTGCACAAGGATTTGTGTCTGAGGATGTCGGGCTTGGTGGGCTTTTTATCCAGCTGGTTTGGAAGGTTTTGTAGTTCTCCTGGGTTTGGTTTTTCGTGTTATTCGCTGCTTTTCTGGTTGGAAAAACTCAGATTTTTATGGGGGGGGATTGGATTCTTCTGCTCTGGGGTCCGTGTAATCATCAGGATTGTGTTCATGATTCCCCTGGCACTTGGATCCTCTGCTGCCTCCAGCTTTGCCAGCTGAAGGAGCTCCTGCCTGCAGCCTGTTCCCGGTTCAGTGTGAACATCCACATCCCCTGGATAACTGGTTTCAGCTTGGCTGGGAGCTTGCCTTAACCCGTTCTTGGCAAAAGGAAATGATTTAGGCTAAATGAGATGCATGTTGTGCTTTTTCTGTTTAATTTTTATCGTCGCCTCACCTTGTGCGAGTCACGCGTTAGAGAGCGATCACGGGGGCAGGTGAGCCAACAGATCTGGGCCGTGGAACCTTCCAGAGGGAAGGAGCAACCATGGAATGTTGATGTAGGATCAACATTTTCAACTTCTGGGTTTATAACGCCCAGAACTTAAACATCCCAGGAGATGCCCCCTTTTTGTTGCTGTTGCTGTGAGCCATCTGCCACCAGATGGACGCTGTCCTACAGCTGGTTCTAAATATTGGGGAGAACACCGGGGGGATGCAGTTTACCTGAAGTTTAGTGTTGATCTCATTCAAAGTTAATCTTCCATCGTGTCATAAGAGGTTTTTATTCTGCCAAAAATCAACTTTAGTGGAAGAAGATAAAATAAAATAACTCATTGGGGTGCTCTGTGGTAGTTTAACCTGCCCAGAAAGGTTTCCGAGGAAGGGAATGTGTTTTTATGCTAAAAAAAGTCATTCTAGACCTGTGTTGACACTGAATTCTGCTTTCATTCCAAATGGCACTGTAGTCATTTGAAGAATGATAACAATGTCGGGCTCGAAATCTGTGCTTTCCTTGTCTCCAGTGTCTCTGTAAGGGATGGGGTTGGTTCTTGGGAGTGTTTGGAGGAACATTATTAAAGGACATCTGGAACGGGCATCGCTGTGAATGTGGCCAGTTCAGTTCCAGAGTCCCTGCTCAGTGTTTGTGCAACTGGTGGCTCTCAGGGCTGTTCTGTGTTAATGGAATGGCAAATCTGCCAGTTTGCTCAAGTAATTTATTCCAAAGCTTAATAGGCCTCTGTTTACTTGAAACAGTGACCTTAACTAAAGAACTGACACAGCTTTCCAGCTCCACAGCTTGTCCTTGGCTTTTCTTGCCAATCATTTTGGCTTTACAATTCCATTCTCATAGAATTAAAAATTCTTCTGCGCCGAGCAGAAACCGTGGATCCGACGAGCGTTGTCAGATGTACAAAGTGAATGCATTTGGGGAGAAAAAAAATTCCTTCTAATCTGCTTATCGTGAAAGGTCACCTTGAGTTGGAGTGTGTTGGGCCACAGGATCTCTGCCCTGAGGCTGAGAGTGCTTTAAACTTACCCAGGGTTTCAGAAATGGCTTGGTTGATTTTTAGGAAGTTTGCTCGTTCTCTCTGGATGCAGATTCCTACTGCTAGAGGGAAGCAAGTGGCCGCTGAACATGGAATTTCTCGTGTGGTTTCATCTGAGCTCTAATTTCTGTCATTAAAAATTCTAGGTAGGTTTTACTGTGGAAACTGAGTCTCCAGCTTGGACTTTGTTTCCGGTTTGCTTTTAAAATTTTGCCTTTGTATCGGCGTGATTGTCGTCTTGCTTTTGTTTTGCTCAGCACTTCAGGTTTTTAATCTTAAATGTTTAATGTGGCTCGTGAGAAGAGCGAGTTGTTTTCAAAATCAGAAGAAATTCAAGGAGGAAAAGATGAATCTAGGAAAATTTCTCCCAAGAGTGTGTGTGGCTTGCTGGCCGTGCAGGAACAATCAGACCCAACTAACCTGCTTTGTTTTCTTTCCTCACTCAGGTCATGATTTTCATTTTCTCGTGTCATTCTCTTGAGGAGAGGAAATGATTGTAGTGGAACGTGTTACAAATAAGCCACTGATACGGAGCCTTCGCAGTTCAGAAACGTTCCTAGAAGAGCAAATTTAGCCCTTTGCTGTTTGTGTTCTGGAATCTGTCTTGGTAAAAAGGGAAATAAAAATGACGACTTCGTCTATCAGACGGCAGATGAAGAACATTGTGAACAATTACTCAGAGGCCGAAATAAAAGTTCGGGAAGCGACCTCGAATGACCCCTGGGGTCCTTCCAGTTCGTTAATGACTGAAATAGCAGATCTGACCTACAATGTTGTGGCCTTTTCTGAAATTATGAGCATGATCTGGAAACGACTGAACGACCACGGCAAGAACTGGCGACACGTGTACAAGGCCCTCACTCTCTTAGATTACCTGATTAAAACTGGGTCCGAGAGGGTGGCCCAGCAGTGTAAAGAGAATATTTTTGCTATCCAGACATTGAAAGATTTTCAGTACATTGATCGAGATGGGAAAGACCAGGGCATCAACGTGAGGGAGAAATCCAAGCAGCTGGTGTCCCTTCTGAAGGACGACGAGCGCCTCAAGACAGAGAGGGCCCAAGCCCTGAAGACCAAAGAACGCATGGCTCAGGTGGCCACTGGGGTGGGCAGCAACCAGATCACCTTTGGCCGAGGCTCCAGTCAGCCCAACCTATCCACCAGCTACTCGGAGCAGGAGTATGGAAAGTCTGGAGGATCCCCAGCATCCTACCATGGCTGTAAGTACGGGCAAACACATCCCCAAGGCTTAATCCTTTTCTTTCAAGAGTTGCTGTCGGAGGTGGGAGCGAGTGGTGCCTTTGGGGAGAGTGGAAATGCTGCCTGCAAGGAGCTGGGATCTGGGATCTCTGTGGATCTGCTCCGTGCTGTTGATGTCTCTTCAGATGCCTGGTTAAATATTTGCTTTGGAGAGGACGCGTGTGGTGACGGAAATGGATTTGAGAAGCGCTTGTTTACTGGCAGTTCCCGAAGGTAGCACTGCCAGGCTGCTCCTGTGAACGTGTTCCAGTGTTTGATGTGACGGGGAGGGTGTGAAGGGGTTTTTCTGTTTGTTTCTGCTTTTAAGAGCAGTGCTTGAAAACGTGTTCTTTTTGTTTGGTGTGGAATCATAGGATGGTTTGGGTTGGGAGGGAATTTAAAGCTCATCCCATTCCACCCCCCTGCCATGGGCAGGGACACCTCCCACTATCCCAGTCCCGTCCAACCTGGCCTCGGATTAAGAATAAATAAGAAATACAGAATATTTTCCTGGATCATTTTGCTACTTTCTGCCGCTCCTATTGTACTTTGGCAACAATGCTGCTGGTTTAATTGCCTTTATTGCTGACTCAGCAGTTCTTGGAGGAGGAATGCTTTGAATCGGTATTTAAATATTTATATTCTCAGTATTTGGTGTGTGTGAGTGTCTGTACGAAATGCTGTACTTCATTCTTAAAAAAAATGAATACAGTGATGTGGGAAGAACAAATTCTTTCCACCACTGCTTGGGGGGACTCCCTGTCATGTTAGGAAGAGGCCTGATTTGGCACTAAATCCTCCTTAATGTAAGTAATGATCTGATGAAAGCTGCTTTGGCTGGAATGTCAGTGGTTGTGGTCTAATTCTGAAGGAAAATCTTTTCTTTAAATGAATGTTTAGAGCGTGTGGAAGGCTGTAACTGAGCCAGGGTGGAGAAACCATTGAGCACCAGCTTTAGGAATCTGAAGTTTGTCATGTCCTGGGTCCCAAAGCGCTTCTTAAATCATAAATCCATGAGTGGGGTCAGCCCTGCTGCCATTTGCAGGAGGAGATAGCAGGAAAATCAAACCAGGATGGAGAACATCTCTCTCTGTTTAAAGCTAGGGAGGAGCAGGAAAAGAGATTTGATTTCCAAAAGGAAATATTTTTAGGATGCAGAGTACAAAAAATGTGAGTGAAGTTTCCCATGTATGAGAATTTTTGATCTTTTAATTAGCAGTAGGATAACAAACATCTTAATTTTTCTGTAATAATCATGTTTCTATCTGTTTGTATTTTCCATATTTATGTAATTTTTCTATAATAACCATGTGTGAGCACTGTGAATTTTTAAAGAAAAACTTGTTTATTGTTACCTCAACGATAACAACATCTTTCCTTTTCAAATCTGTAGATTGCTGTTGACTACAACAAAAACCTCTTAAATCAGAGGTAGCTCGAAATACTCTTTTTAACTTGGGCTGGTGGGCTGAAAGAAGTGCCCAAGGTACGCTGAGCACACCTTGGGTTTCACAGGGTTATTGCTCTGCCAGTCCCAACTTTTAATTAATGCCTGGAACTATTGTCTGGCATCTTAAACGCTACCAGAGGCTCCAAACTGTTCCTCCCAGCAGGACTGAGCAATGCAGGGCGTGTCCCCGAATTGTTCCTCGGACGCTTGAGGAATTTGGATGGGAGAAAGCAGCAAGTTTGGCTGTGCTCTGGATTCCAAAGTGTGGATTTACTGGCTGCTCCCACTTCCCCGTGTGTCTCCTGTGGCAGGATTGCTTTGGAGATAAGGATTCCTTAAGCTTTTTTTTTTTTCCTCACCCCATAAGAAGCTTTAGAAATCTCAGGGTTTTTTTGCCCCCCTCCCTCTCGGTTCTTCCTCTGTTCCAACTCTCCTGGAGTTTTTTTCACTGTGGGTCAGCAAAAAATCCAGGTGGCTGTCAGTTTGTATATTTGGAGGATTTAATATGTTTCTTGTCTGGTTTAATTGAGTAGAGCAAAGCAAAGCAAAGCAGCACCTTCCAGAACAGCTGTGCCAAGTCCTTCTGATATTGGGAAACTGTGAAGAGCTTTATCCCAGGAAACGAGGAAGGAGTTTCATTAAAATCCAGACATTTAATCTGTTACATAAATGTAGGGTTATTCTCGTGCCTGCTAAATTTGATGGAAAAGATGCTTTTCATTATTTCAAGTGAAAGAGATTGTATCCATCGTGTGTTCTTTCTTTCTTTTTTTTTTTTAAATTATACCCTTCTTTTGTGCTGAAAATACGGATTCCGAAAAAAAATCTGTAAAAGGAATGAAGTTCTGCTTCACTCCTGGGAAATACTCCCCTTAGGACATCCCTAAGATGCTGTTGCTGCTCTGTATATTCTGGCAGAATTCTCTTTCATTCCTCTGAGCCTTTGAAGAAGAGATCAGAGACATTTAGATTTACCATCTACAGCATGAGATTTGCCTCTTCAAAATGTCCATCCACCCTCTTTTGCTAAATGTTCAGCACATCTTCTTACCAGGCAAACAGAAATAAAGTTTGGGAGAGCGGGGGAGAGCCTTTTTGCCAGCACCACTGCAGGAAATGTTTCACCCCTCAGTGGTTTGCTGTCAGCACGTTTTACTCCTGTTCCTCCCAGACACGATGGGTGAGGGCTGCAGAATTCATTCCCCTTGCTTGAAGAATTTATAATTTTATAATTTGGGTTATAAAATCTCTTTTTTTAATGCCTGCTTGCAGAAGGAAGCTGAGCTTGGTGGTTCCTCCAGGTCAGTTCACCAGGGAGCAGTGATTTCCAGTGGATGCTGGACTGGGTGTGAGGGATCTCTCCCCTCTCCTCTCAGGCACTAAAAGTGCAATTTTGGCGAAGTCAGTGAAGCCTTTTTGGGTCAGTTTGTTGAGAATGTTGAATCAGCTGCACTGCACAGACAGCACTGGCCGAACTCTGCTCAAACTCCTAACCTGTGTAGGTTTGGATGGCAACAACTGGATTTTTACTTGATGGTGAGCCAGAAGGGGTTTTCTTAAAGAGTTGCTGGTTTTTGTGTCCCTGATTTATCCTTTGTGACAAAAATAAAAGCAATATTGATACCCCGTGTAGGGTGAGAGAATTCAGGGTGGAAAAGGATCTCTTGACTGGAGTCCAATCATCCCTCACTGCTGCAGGCAAGACACTGGCAGATAAGGATATTTTTCCCCGTTTCCTTGTGAATATTTTCATTTCATCTCTAGAAATCCTTTAGAAACTCTACAAAATGAAATGGTGCAACTTGATTGTTTTTAATAAAATCCTTTCCCCAAAAGCTTGGCCTTAATGACTTTGTTGGCCCTGAAGATCTCTGTGCCTGGGTAATTCCAGGGAGCACATTATGGCATGTGAGTTGTATAAGTATTTCTATTTATTTTTTCCTACCCAGTCTCATAACCTGTAAATGGAAGCCAAGAGAGATCCTCAAAAGCAAAAAAGCAAGAATAAAGCTCCTCCCAGCCTCCATCTTGTCAGCAATTTCTGCCATACTGGGAACAATTGGTTTTGTCTTCCACCTTTAAACCAGGGACAATTAATATTCACATTAGGAGCTGTTAAATATTCCAGGACAAAACGCATAATTTTTATTTATTTTGGAAAATGTGCAAATTCTGTGGAGTTGCATCAAATCTGAGATCAGGTTTTATTTCACCTTAAGGAAATGTTCTTGCGTGGTGCTGGAAATAAACCTCCTGGGGAGAGGAAGGGATATAAGATGGATATTTAAAATCTTTTGAAGCAATAGTCCCTCACTCCTAATCTGCCTTTGGGTCTAAATAATTGGGTTTTTGCCTGACATTTGTCACCCAGTTTCATAAACTTCAACCTCTTGTTCCTGGCCTTGTTTCATCTCCAGCTGCCAGTGACCACTTAAATAGGATTCTGGATTTATGGCTGCACGGGGAAAAGTAGGATGTTCTTAATTTAGACCTCTTAAGCCTGAGCTGGGATGCTGCTTCCAGCCTGGCAAACGCCGCTCGTGTTTTAAAACCAAGTTTACTGAGGCCACGCTTTTTAAGAGCTCCAATCCTGTTACGCCCGAGCCGGGACATCCCGGTGTTATTTTGGGTTGTGCCCACATTCTTTCCCTTTTCCCCCTGTGCTCCCTGTGCTCCAGGAGGGTTTGGGAAGCAGGGATGGGATGGGATGGGATGGATGCCCTGATTTCAGTGACACAAACACAGCTCGGTGTGACCTGATTTCAGCAGCACTGCCCGAGGTGGGCTCGGCTCGGGTTCATTGTGCTCAGAGCCTGCTGGAGAGGAGATGCAGAAAGATGAGCTGGAAAAGGCTTTTATGGATCTTGGGAAATGCCAAGTCTTTAACCTGAACCTGTAAAAATTCTGGGAGCAATTTGCTGTAGCTGAATTAATGAGCTTTAATATTTCCAGTGATTATTCATGTTAAATTGACTCGTTACTTAAAACCAGTTTTGTGAAGCCTCAGCAAGTTTGTGTTCACTCATCTGTTTCAGTTTTGTCTCCCCTTGTGCTCGGAGTAGAAAATAATTCAGAGGAGTTGCTATTTTGGGTTTGACACAATTTGTAAAATCCAGAATGGTTTGGGTTGGAAGGGACCTTAAAGCTCATCTTGTCCCAACCCCCTGCTATGGGCAAGGACACCTTCCACTATCCCGGATTGCTCCAGCCTTGAACATTCCAGGGAATGGGGCAGCCGCAGCTTCTCTGGGCACCCTGTTCCATTCAGAATGCTCCTGGTTTTTAAAGGGTTTGTTTTTGATTTAATAATTATTTAGTAATCTGTTCTGCATCTCTGCAGGTTGGAACACGTCCCCGCCCTTCCATCTTAGTCAGGGAATATAGGGAATATCACCCAGCAGCGGCTCTGCCTGAGCAGAGTGGAGAATTCCCGTAGTGTGAGGTGTTGAAGGAATGTGGCAGACTCCTGTCAGATGTCATTTGACAGCTTGATTAAATCCTCTCATTGTACATTTATTTTTCTGGTGCTGAGAGTGAAGGTGGGAGGTGCCACTGGTGTATCCAGACTCCCGTAGTGACACTGAATTATCCAACTGTGTCCGTTCACGTGGGCGTGGGGATCACCTGAAAGGAAAATGCTCCCGACAAAACAAACCTGAAGGGTTTGTTGAGTGTTAAATGAATTTCAGAAGTTCTCAGTCTGCTCAGTGCAGTCAGAATCCTGCAGGAAGGCTGAGCAGCTTCACCTTGTCACATTCATCGGTGTTATCAACTCTCTTCTTGTACCTGAAAGATTCCTTAATTCCCAAGGGAAAGGTGGATTGCACAATTCCTTCTAGATTAAGCCGTTTGCACTTGTCTTTCCATCATTTGAGAGGCTGGATTGGCTTTTTTTAAATCATCCAGTCTTTGTTTGAGTGGTCTTTCACTGCAAGACTGACAGATGGGCTCTCCCAAGGGAATTGCTGTTGGTTTCTGAGTCCTTACCTTGATATTATTTTAATTTTTCAAGTCACTTTTGGTTTTGTCCACCTTTGTAGGTTCCCTGATTGAGTGAGGAAGCAGCTTTTCTTTCTGAACAGATGTAACTGAGCAGTGAATTCTGTTCTGTTCTTCCACCTGCAAATGAGAAAGCCTGACACTAAAGAAAAAAAATCACAAATAACATAACCAGCCCCAAACCCCAAGCACAGGCTTCAGAATGAAAACGCAGAGTCTGATTTTTATTATTAATACAGGCTCTGCTCTCTGCGTCCTGTATTTCACTTCAACTCAGCCAGATCTATAGCCAGCTACAGAGGCTTTTTAATAGAGCCAAAATACAGGAAATTATCAATAGATGTGTCTGAGAGATGTCAGAGCCTGGCCCGGGCACAGATGGTGGAGCAGGATCCTGCTTTAGTGATTAATTGAGGCTGGAGATGATTTCCTTGCCGGGCAGCCGGGCCCGGTGCTCCCTGCGGGAGCAGATTCCCACAAATTTGCTCCTGGACAGCCTGGAGGGACTGGGATCTCCAAATTCCCAACAAAGCAGGGCTTAGCAGGTCAGAATTGATCTATTGAGTCCCATCTTACATAAACATCTGAGTTAACTGTCATGTGCTGGGGGATAAGGGATGCTTTGTGTGGCACCATCCTGTTACTAAGGCAATAACCTTTCTGCTGGATCCTGGGAGTTCTAACCTTAGAGCAGGACAGGGCACGTGTGGAAGGGTGGTCATAGGGCTGTGGGAATTTCAGATAAAACTTGTCAGGTTACTCCCAAGACCGGTGTTTTGAATTTCCTTTAATCCTTTTTCAAAATAAAAACCAAACAAAACTCCTGGCAGCTCTTTAATGGAGGTGGTTTTATAACGCTGCAGAGGCTCACGTGGAAAACAGCAACATTCCTATAGTTTGTTTTTTCATTGAGGCCCGAGGAAGAACTTCAAATGGACATTTCCCTCTTTTTTTTTTTTAAAGTAAAAAGGAGCTGGAAAGACCTTTTAGAGTTAATAAAAAGCAAGTGGAATGAATTGCTGGAAAGCCTGAAAGTGAGAAGGAATAATCTGTGTGTGTGTGTGCGACCCCGTGTTATCCGTGTGGGGATCCCGGAGCCGCTGCCCGTTGGGATCTGCTGGGAGCTCGTGGAGCTCCCTGCCAAAGCAAAGGCAGCCCTTCCCCTGCTCTGCTGGGAGTGGAGAGCCAGGGAAAGGCTCCGAGTGGGATGCAATCCCTGCTTCTCCCAGCTTTTCCAGGCAGGAATGCAGCTGGGCAGTGCGTTCAGCACAAGTCCTTTGTGCGGAAACGGGAGGAAAAGCAGCGGAATTTAACCCATTTTGCATCATTTGAACGTCATTCTGCCATCAGGGACTTAGTTGTTGTGGAATGCAGTTATGTGAGCAGAGATGGGAAAGCTGGGATGCAGGAAATGCAGGAAATCCCATTCCCTCCCCCCCAGTTAAAAGCCCAGCAGACCAGAAGGTTCCTCCCCTGCTCTTAGTCCAGGTGCCATCTGTTCTCAGGTGACTCTGCTGGTGTCCCATTTGTCCCAGGACTCTTTCCTTCTCTAATCCCTGCTGGAAAACTGCTCTTCTCCATCTGTATCTCCAATCTATTTATGGCAAATTTATACCATTAGTTCTTGCCCCTTTATCTGAAATAGTTTTTCTCTCTCTGGTATTTGCAAGCCTGAGGTATTTAATGACCATGAACCGCTCGATCTTCTTTTGGCAAAGATAAACATAAAACATTCTCTGGGCTCCAAAGGGAAGTGTTTCCACCTCCATTCTGGTTTAAAATCATCCATTTCGGATTGGAATGATTAGAATTAGTGCTAATTTATTACCTGTATTAGGTGAGTGGCTGGGAATTATCACCTGCTTTAATCATCACAATTTTAATATGCTATATTGGAGAGCCTGGCAGTGACTATTGGAGCAGAGAGGACTCATCAACCGGGCTAAATTTAATTATTTTATATGAGAAAGTTTGAAAAAGGAATAGAATTGAGGTAGGAGCAGTATCTTTATTGAAGTGAGGTTGGCCTGAGAGCTTCAGGATCGGCACAAGGTGGAAGAATCGTTGCGGGTGATAAATTAATTTGTGCCTTTAGAAGCAGAGTGGGGCGGGGTGGGATGGCACCTTGGGGTGTGGTGGGAAGAAGGAAAGGTCATTCCTTGTTTGTGGAGAGTCACCTTCCTTCTGGCCTGTTGGATGAGAAAGTTCCACTCGTTGTTTTGAGATGTCGTTTTGGCCTGAAACTTCAGGAGAGACAAGACTGGGAAATGGTTGGAGGAGTAAAGCAGTGATGAAAAAGTGGTTTTCAAACTTGGGTTTGGCAATCTCGTTTCCACATGCCCAGCTGACCTGGTAGGAAGAAACTTGATTTCTTTGAGCTTGACATGCTCGTTTGAAACGTTCAATTAAATGTATTAAATGTCAATATCTATTTTGCCAAACTAATCATCGTTCCAGCCACTAAATACAAACCTCCTTGCCAAAGTGAGATAAAATTTCTGTGTGAATGATTGGGATGCTAAAGAATTGTCTGAGAGAGAGTGAGCACAAAATTGTTTAATTACTGTATAGTGCTAAACCTGCTAGTGGTGTAGGATGGGAATTTCACATGCTCCTGGAGTGAAAACATCACTGAAAGATGGTTTGTGTATTGAGAAATTGCATATTTTAGCTGTCAAGCTTGACTGTTCCTCGAGGAGGAGTGGGGGAGATAGCAGCAAGTGCTCAGCTAATAGAAACCTTCCCCCCAAAAAACCCCAACCGACCCCAGAAACCAAACAACACCCCCAACCCATTTACCAAACTCTTTTTTTAACACAGAACGATCCTGTATTTGTGTAAATTTGGGGTCTGAATGGCTGGCTTGTTTGTCCCCGAGCCTGCTCAGCAGTTAAGAATAGTTCTTTATCTTCCCATTAAGACTGTATTATTTTACAGAAAAGTGGGTGGTATCCAATTTTACCCTGATATTGGCCCACTCCCAGCAGATCCTTACTGACACTGGAAGATGTAAGGAATACCCACGAATGTTTTCTTCAGCAATGAATTCTGTACGTTTTGAAGTCAGTGTCCTGCCCCTCAGAGCTCTGATACACTCAGGGTACACCCAGCATGAGCTTGGGGGCACTTCTTGCTACCACAGCCCCACTAACACAAAAAACCTTTGTTTTCCAGGAATATTTTTCCCTTAAAGCAACTGAACTATCTCGCAGAGCTAAATTATCCCGGCCTGTCCCCCTCACCCTTGGCAGGAGCTTCACCTCTTGAACCCTGAGGGAGCTTTGAGACCGAACGTGTGCGAACGGGGTGCAGGAACCGAAGCTGCCCCCTCTTTTTTTGCTGTTTGCTGTGCTGAATGTGCTGGGTTTTGTCTCCCAACAGCGACATCCCCTCGAGTCTCCTCGGAGCTCGAGCAGGCCCGGCCTCAGACGAGCGGGGAAGAGGAGCTGCAGCTGCAGCTGGCGCTGGCCATGAGCCGGGAGGTGGCGGAGCAGGTCGGTGCCCGTGTAGGTTTTCCAAAGTGTCCATGCTTTAAAAGAGACTTGAGATTGCAATCCTGGTTTGTTGGTTTGTTTTTTGGTTTTTTTTTTTTTCAATGGCAGCTTGGCTTTGCTCCAGGTGGAATAAGGGGAGTGAGAAAGGCCATTTTGGAAGATGTTGCTCTTGTGTGATTTTTTTTTTTTTTTTATTATTTTTATTCTTTAAATCTCTTTTTAAAGTAACTTCAGCCTCCGAGCTGTTGAGACTAGTGGAAGATGACAGTCACTTTGCAAGAAGACTTGGTGTGGGAGGATGTTAATCATCACATTACTGAAGATGTTTTCAGTTAGGAAGAGCTGAAAACATGACTGGTCCTGAAAACCTTCATTAATGTCAGTGAATTCTGATTCCAGTGGAATTTGGAACGGTCTGTTTCTTTTGGTGGGAGTGTCTGGAGCAGGAGGGTGACCTGACACAAAGTTACCAGAATAACTAAAAAAACCTGGTATAAAGTAAATTGACTCCTGATCTATCACCTGGGTTATGTTACTGTGCTCATTCTTAGGAGCTTCATTCTGAATTTGGAGGAAATGTGATTAAAATGACTGCGTTTCGTATATAACGAAGTCGAATCTCAGCTCCGAGTGAAAATTCAAGCCATGCTGAGTGCCTGTAATATTTTAGCAGCTTCCTGTGACAATTTAGTTTACAGCTGTATGTTAAACATGAGTGCTTGGAAAGGGAAACTATCACCCAGTAAACTTTATCATTATTGGGCAATAAAGGGAACGAAAATATAAATCAGAATCTAAGCATTTGATGTAGCTTCAAAAATGACAAGGGAAATACCAGCTGGGGGATTACTCAACTTCAGAGAGACATGATGCAAGCAAAGATATTTAAAGTAGTCGAATGTGGCATAAACATTGCAGTTACAGATGTTTAAACCTTCAGATTACACACGGAGTTGGCAAGACTTGATTCCCTTGGTGGATCTTGCACCAAGTGTGGAGGGAAGCGAACAAAAGCCAGGGAAATTTGAAGTTTAGTTCCCCTACAGCCTTCAGTGGTGATCTGAATGCTGAAAAAACCATGATGATAATTTAAAAATGGGTCGCTCACTTGAAGTTCCGTGGTGTTTCGAAGTGAATTTTGGAAAGAACGTTTCTTAGGAATAAAACAACACCAGGGTAAATTTCAACCAGCCAAGTGGCTGTTGTTGCGATCGCAGGGTCAGGGTGCTCCTGAGGCAAGGATCACAGGAAAACTCCTTCCCCTCATTTGTGTTATGTCGAAATTCCAGCCAAAACATCCCCCTGTGGTGCACAGGGTGGCAGGGTTGGAGCCCCGGAGGGAGCAGCAGCTCAGTGCAGGCTCATGGTCTATATCACCAGTGTTGATTTCCTTTGCAGGAGGAGCGCCTCAGACGCGGAGATGATCTGAGATTACAGATGGCTCTGGAGGAGAGTCGCAGAGACACAATTAAAATTCCCAAAAAGAAGGAGGTAGTGCCTTCGCCTAAGAAATTCCCGGTTATGCTGCCAAAAGCTGAAATACAGTAACACAAACTAGCTTAATACTGAGCTCTTTTATGCTTTTGGGTTTGCTTTGTTGTATAGCTTAAAGCTTCTTCCATGTGGGTTAAATTTGGAACTACTAGTCAATGCAGGCGTGTAAAAGGAAAAAAAAAAAATAAGAATAATAATAATTGCTTCTTCACTCTCATGGGTTTGTACTTCAGCCTGCCAATGCTCTTGAGTAAAGCTCAGCTTCTTCCTGCCCTTAGCACACCACTTTGTTGGACCTGATGGATGCCCTGCCCTCCTCGGCACCGGCCCCGCCCAAAACGGAGCCCTGGGGACCTCCTGCTGCTGCTGCGAACCAAACGGATCCCTGGGGAGGATCCACGGCTGCAGCCCCCGCCTCTGACCCGTGGCAATCATTTGGTAAGAGAAAACTGCCAGCAGCAATGGGATCCAAAAGGTTTTGCTTTTTAACGTTGAGCATTTCAAAGTTCAGCATTTCAGAGTTCCTCAGTGTCCAGCTTGTGTATTTGTCCATTTTGAGGCATTCCACTGAATCCCTCTGATGCCTTAAGTGGCC
>VZTA01000345.1:10927-54468 GCA_013398855.1 Mohoua ochrocephala | reverse complement strand
GCTGAGGGGAGCGGGGGGGCGGCCGTGAGGGGAGGGGGGGGGGGGGGGCGCTGACAGCGCCGTGCCGAGCCGGGCCCGCCGCCCTCAGCCCGCCATGGCCGAGCCTGCGGCCTCTTCCAGCTCCGGCGCGTCTCTGCCGCTCATTGAATCAGGTAACACCGCGGCCCGGGGTGAGGAGGTGCCGCCGGTGCCGCCATCTTCCTGCCCCCCCCTCAGGATGGGTCACGGCCGCCCCCCGGCTCATCCCCCGCGTCTCTCCCCGTGTCTCTTACAGAGCTTTACTTCCTCATCGCCCGGTTCCTGAGCACCGGGCCCTGCAGGAGAGCGCTGAAGGTGAGTCCAGGGCTCACCGGGGCGCGGGGACCCCGCGCTGCCCGCGGAGGGTCGGGGGGAGGTGGGAGCAGCCGCGCCCCCCGCTCTGGAGAAGCCAAATCGTGGCTTGTCCCTGACTCTGTGTTTTTTCCCTTCCCTCTGCAGGTGCTGGTGCAGGAGCTGGAGCAGCACCAGGTCTGTGTGGGCTCTGATGAAATCTTGCTGTAGTCAAAAGTTTCCTTTGCAAGTCATTCAAGTTTCTGCCGCTGTCTCAACTTTTCCCCCCTCAACACACATTGTTTTGGATGTGGTCTGTAATCCCTCCTTTCCCCTTTAACCGCTCACGTTTTTTTTGTTTCTCCTTTATTTAGTTGCTACCTAAAAGGTTGGATTGGCAAGGAAATGAGCATTATAGAAGTTATGAAGAATTGGTGAGACTTTTCTCTTTAAAAAAAAACCCCTTTATCTACGGTGATAACATTGATGTTAGACCCTCTACCTTTGAGAGTAGGCCCAAAGCTTCACCTTCCTGTACCATTCTGGCTCCGAACGCTGGAGTTACTTTAGAAAGGGCCTTTAATTTCTTTACATCAGACTAACAAAAACACAAGCGGTGGTTTAAATTGAGGATATTGTTTACATAGCAGAGGTGGAGCTTGGCGTTGTGCAGTGGTACATGCCACTGCCTACATGCAGGCAGGAGCCAATCTCCAGCGAGGTTTCATTTCGGAGTTGCAGGGGCCAGGTTGTGAGGCACGTTGTGATTTGTCGGTATTTATTTTCTGGTTGGTTTCTTTCAGCCCCCTCCAACAGATTAGGAAATGAAATCGCTGTTCAGAAAGCGAGGGTTGGCAGTTCTGGTGCCTGTGAAATGTGCTCATATTGCCGGCTCCTCGCTGGCCGTGGCTTTGTTTCTAACGTGCTGGAAAAAGATGGGGGTGATCTCCCCACGAAATGAACTTTCTGCCCTTCCACGGCTGGTGTTGTGTGTTCTGAATTGTTTTTACAGAGTTGTGTTTTGGGGCTTCATTTTGCTGCTGCTTAAATGGCAGAGAGTTTGAATCCCGGGGAGTGATGGCCTGGCGGTGCCTGCCCTGCCCGGCGTGGTTTTTATCTCGCTTTATTGCAGCTGATACTGTTTCCTTTTAAAGGGATGTTGGTCCTTGCTTTTTCCCACCTGAGGTTTAGGCATTCCAGGTTAATTGACTGATTGTTGCAGTGAACTCCCCCTTGTGAAGCACTTAAAGATCTCGGGATCGTATTTGCATAGAGAAGGAATGAAATGTTGTTTGAAACGTTTTCTTGATTATTTAAGCGTTGCTTAAAATGATAAGTTTGATTCCATTTCCTCTACTTTTGTGGTCAGTTGAGCAAGGAAGGTTTTAGATTAGTTTTTTTAAGTCGCTAAGAAGCCTGGCCTTGCTAAACAGGAATATTTTCAAGCTCTGACTTGAATTTAGGCAAGATGAAAGTAGGATTAAGCTTAAAAAGTATTATTGGGACTTTTTTTTGTTGGTTCGTTGTTGGTTTTTTACCCCCTTTCTTGTGACAAAAAGCAGGGTGCTGGGAGACACCACATATGGATTCTTCTGATTTCAGAGCTGGATTTTAACTGTGATTGTTCTGCATGTACAATTGTCAGATGAATTCTTTAATATGTGCTGCTTCTACCTCTTTTTTCCTCCACAACTTAAGAGGAATCTCTGCACGGGGTAGTCCTGTTTCAGAATATCTGAATTAATCTTCTCAAGGTTTTAGTTTCTGCTTTTGGAGGGGCTCTGGGAACCTCTTGTCCCACTGGTCTCACTGTAAATTTGCAGAGACCACAGACACATGCAGTCATGTGGTGTAATTATTGCTATTCCACTTTGCTCATCGTGCAATTGCAAATCTTTAAAATAACTGTTCCTTCCAAAATCTGAGCAAAACTACTTAAAAAGGAAAGGAATTGCAAGGTTTTTGTATGCAAAGGTTGCATTTGGAAAATATGCTTATTGCTGATGGCATGCAAACAAAAAGGGTTTTAATGTTTGGCACAAAGCACGCTGACCTTTCTGTCCTGAATGTTGTGGCTGGTACTGCTCTATACCCGTTCAAGAGTCAAAATTGATAAAGAAATGATATCAAACTGCATTTTGTAATCTTTGGGCTACCAGATACATTTCTTATAATCAGTCTTAAGCATCTGATGAGCTGATTTGCTTGGATAGATTTGCCTGTGGGGTAATGGGAACTTTTTTACTGATGTTATCACCTCCCACCCTGCCGGGAATACAACCTGTGCCCGGCAAGCTTCATACCTGGATTTTATTATTAAAAACAACTGCAAGGCTGTGACTTAAACTGTACCTTCTGAATGCTTAGTGTGCATTTGGGCAACTTTTTGGCAGCGTGTGATATTTTTATTCCCGCTGTTGTGACGAGGAGATCAGCCTTGTTAGGACACTCTGCTCATCCAAGCTCAGTCATTCGGCCGAGGGAACAGCATCAGCAGCACGAGCTAGTTCTGCCTGTGTTCTCAGCTACCTGGGCAAGAGGCCACATACCTGAGCTGGTGTGGCCCTGTGCCTCTCCTCAATGGATTGGCTGGGAATTCTCTGGCTGCTGCAGGAGCAGTGTGGCTGCTGGGGCTGACTGGTTTGTTCATGGCCAGGTCACAGGGGAGGAAGCGTGGGGCTCTCGATCCCGGCTGCTTCAGACCTCCCCAATAGCTTCGGTTTGTGATTCTGATGGTTTGCTGTGCTCAAGCCTGTTTAAACTCTTTACTTTGTGTCTTCAGCCTCTGCATTTTTGTGGTTGTCTTTATTAGAATAAGGACTTTATAGATTGAACTCCTGGAAAGAAGAAGGGGGGAAAAATAATCAAAAGCCGCACACATCTGTTCTTGTCTGAGACATCTGAGTGTGTGGGGGTGTATTTTTTAGGCTGCTTGATGCAGATAGTGTGGGATCATTCCTGAATGTAGGGATGACTGGTTTGATCCTTTGGTTTAAGGAAGTAGGGCAGACTTAGGCTATGTAGTACTGGTTCTTCAAGGAAACTGTTTCCAGAGAGATTGTACTCAAACCTGCTGGTTTGCAGTTCACTGAACAAGTACAAGTAGTAGCTGCATAAATTCTTGTGCTTGACTGCAACCACATTCTCCGTGATCTCAAGTTATGAGGGTTTGAATTTTATTTTTAATAAAATATTTTGTTAATAATTTTAATTTTTAATACAAATAATTGGGTGAATTGAGCAAAGACGCTCAGTGCAGGGTGCCTCACAAGTGGGTGCCACTGGGGTGATTCCTGCAAACTTCCAGTAATAAAATACTGATGTACAGTGAGTAACTTCACTCCAGTTATTTTTACTACAGCTCTCCCTAGCTTGCAGAGTACCCACTGAATTTACTAGATCAGAGCTTAGCAGACTTGATTTTTCTCTGTAAGTTGAACTTAAAAAAAAATACCTAATATACCTGTGCATAGTGATGCTTTTAGATTCATCTGTTCTGGATGTGCCATCCTTATTTTTAAACTTTAAATTTCTGCCAGGTGCTGTCCAACAAACATGTGGCTCCAGATCATTTATTACAAATTTGCAAGCGCATTGGCCCTATCCTGGATAAGGAGATCCCACCCAGCATCTCCAGGGTGAATTCCTTACTTGGGGCAGGGAGACAGTCCTTGCTACGGACAGCAAAAGGTAGGATTTGTTCTTTGTTTGAAATGGGTGTGATACACTGTCACGTGTGCAGAGTTAAGATTTGGGGAATAGTGTAAGAAAGGCAGAAGTGACACTTTGGAAGTGACCTCTTGGAATCCCAGAGTGGTTTGGGTTGGAAGAGACCTTAAAGATCATCCAGTGCCACCCCTGCCATGGGCAGGGACACCTTCCACTGTCCCAGGCTGCTCCAAGCCCCAATGGCCAGCCTGGCCTTGGGCACTGCCAGGGATCCAGGGGCAGCCACAGCTGCTCTGGGCACCCTGTGCCAGGGCCTCCCCACCCTCCCAGGGAAGAATTTTTTCCCAATATCCCACCTAAACCTGTCCTCTTTCAGTTTGAAACCATTCCCCCTTGTCCTTTCTCTCCAAGCCTTTGTGAAAAATTCCTCTCCAGCTTGCTTGTAAACCTCCTTCAGGTACTGAAAGGGTCTTGAGATCATCTCGTTAAATAACTTCATACTAATAAATACTCATTACATTTCTGAATAAATATTCATGAAAATGTTGAAAATCAGTTGGAATTTTAGTTTTGTGTCCTGTGAACTGCAGGGGTACCATCCTTTAGGAGTAATTTCAAAGTTTGGTGGTTGGTTGTGTTGGTTTTTCCTCCTTCTGTTAACTATTAAATGGATTTTTCTCTTTGTCTCTGCACTGTTTGTGAGAAGTTTTGGGTAATTGGTGCCTGGTTTTTTAGGTGGGTTCAATCCTGTGTTTGAGACCCCGTCTAGATGGGCTCTTTGCTGTGTTTTGGAGCTGCAGCTCTCTTGGCATTTTTAACAAATACTTAGGATGAACTTCAATTATTTCTACAGATTGCAGGAACACTGTTTGGAAGGGCTCTGCATTTGCTGCTCTTCATCGAGGCAGACCCCCTGAAATGCCTGTGAACTACGGCACCCCACCAAATCTTGGTAAGCTCCTCTCACCTCTCCCCACTGCTGCTGAGCACATCTGAAATACCGTTTTTACACACAGAAAAAATTGCAGATACAAGGAAAATTTATGAAAATGTATGAAATCTAGACGTCATTTCTAATAACTCTTTAATATTAATGGCAGTTGAATAAACCCGAGTTTTAGAACAGACATGTTTGAAACATGATGTGATTTCTCTGTGTTCTAGTGGAGGTGCATCGAGCAAAGCAATTAACTGGCTATGCCAAGTTCAGCACTTCATTCCCAGGAAGTATGTACCAGCATGTCAAGATGCACAGAAGGATCCTTGGCCATCTCTCTTCTGTCTATTGTGTTGCATTTGATAGGACTGGACACAGAATATTTACTGTAAGTTGATGAAACATATCCAACTCTGGATATAGTTTTGGATGATACAAGGAAAAGAGCTTGGAAATGGGCGCTAGGCTAAAACTTCTGGAGATAAATATCAATGCTGTTAAATGCAGCTCCCTGGCTGTGCTTAAGTGGAACAATTTGCTGTAATTAAAGGTCAGAAGCGTGTCGGAAGTTGCCCTTAATGGATATTTCTCTCTAGGGCTCAGATGACTGTCTGGTGAAGATCTGGTCCACTCACAATGGCAGATTATTTGCCACTTTACGAGGACATTCAGCAGAGATTTCTGACATGGCTGTGAACTATGAGAACACCATGATTGCAGCTGGGAGCTGTGACAAGATGATCCGAGTGTGGTGTCTGAGGACTTGTGCACCGGTCGCTGTCCTCCACGGGCACACAGGGTCCATTACCTCATTGCAGGTATGGGGCTTTTTAAGTGTTTCTGCATATTAAAACCTGAAATTATTTCTGTCTGGCTGCCTGTGGGAGTAGTGAAATCTGAATATGCAAATATTCGTGTCAAAAATTAGGAAAATCACAGGATAAACCTATTTAAAAACAAATAAATTCCTTGTCTCTCTGGAATAACCGAAGATAATGCCAGGAATTCTTCCCTTAAAGATCCCTACCTATAATATCTGAGTTGTTGGAACCAAAGGGAATTTCTGGGAAATCCCATGGCCTCCTGTTGTATCTTACTGGAGACATGGTAGGCTGGTTTGTGTGGAGGAGTTCCTGGTCCACTCTGTGATCCCTACAACTTCTGTGATGAGGGTATTTGTTTTAATCTCAAAAACAGGAGTTATTTCAGAAGCACAGAGGTGTTCAGTGTAACATGTAGTGTATTTCAGTTTGAAGGTGGTTTGATACACGATGTGCTCTTGGTGGTCCTTTGGATTCAGTCTGGTTCTGGCCTTTGTAATTCCTTAATTAACACAGAAATTAGTAGCTCATTATCCAGGTTTGGGGTGTTTTCCAGTGAGACCAACAGCTTGTGTTGAAGGGTGAAAAGTGGCTTGTGGAGCTCAGTACAAACAAACAATTCTGCATTTTTCTCAAAAGTGCTGCTTCTGAGAGTAATCATCATACCTGAACTTTCTGTGGCATTCATTGCGTTTTTTATTTTGGTTGGTTTTTAATGCCAAAATATTTGTGGTGCTTCTTTTATTGTAGTGTGTGGATTTTTTAATTTAAGCTTTCTTAATAATACCGTAATTGCAATATCTACAGTTTTTGTGACTGTTTCCAGTGTTAGTAATTGATGAGCAGTTTAAACAACTTGTGTCTTGTAAAGTTTTCTGAAGGGAGGCTCTGTGCATAGCAATAAATCCGTGTCTTAAAGAAGTATTTCTGAGGAATTCCTATAAAAGTCCTATAAAATTACATGGGATGCTGAGTTACACATTCAAATGATCTCATATCTCATGCTCTGCTTAATTATGGATTTTTAAAGTACACCTGTCTGTTCAAACTTCCCCTTTTTTTCAGTCTGCTCTGCTCATTATTTCATTCATTGACAGGATTTTCAGTGAATGATTGTGGTTAGTGAATGCATCAAACCCTAACCACTGAAGGAACTGGCGTTTTTGTAATGCAGTAATTGAAACACAGACCACAAACTTACCTTAAAGTAGGGGAGATATTCCTTTGTAAACACTGAAAATGAGAATTACCAACAACTGCTCCAGCAGCTTGAGGTGAAAAATCCAAAGTAAATCAAGGTTTTACATTCACTTTTTGAGAAGTTCATGAAGAATCCTTAAATCTCTGTTTCTGTGTCTGATTTTACTTTCTTCTCTGTAGTTTAGTCCCATGGTGAAAGGCTCCCTGCGATACATGGTCTCCACTGGTGCAGATGGAACTGTTTGCTTTTGGCAGTGGGATACAGATTCCATGAAATTCAAGTATGTGAATGGTTTGCTGATTAACCTTTCTGCCATCCTAGGCTTGAGTAAAATAAGTCAGGTGCTTTTAACTCCACTGGGTTTTTGTGGTAATAAAAATGCTGTGCAAGTAATGTATCCCGTAATTATTTTAAAGCACCATCACTGACTCTATCCTTTACAAATTTATGTTGTTCCATTGACTTGGGAAATTTGTTGGGAAATACATTAATTTCTTTCTTCACTAAAAGTACAAATGTAGGACAAGAGGAATGGCTGGAAATGCAAATATGTTGGAAAGTGTAATAAAGCTTGTTGTTGGTGTTGATTTTCCAACAGTCCTGTAGTTTCAGGATGTTTCTTACAGAACTTGCATGCAGGATATGTATGTTCAGGATAGTTTGAAATGTTCAATATGTGATTATTCTTTGTTTGTACCAAAAAATTTAATTATTACCAGATAGAAGAGTTCTAGGATGATCAGTGTGTGTCTGGTGCTGTGTCACATCATGGTAGTTGATATAAAATGATCCGTGTTTGAAGAAACATCTCTTTATGTTCTTAAATGTTGCTAAAAACCGAGTTTCGGGTGGTGTGACCTATTTCAAACATCTTTTCTTTTTAAGCACCAAGCCAGTGAAGTTTACAGAGAAGCCCAGACCAGGGGTTCAGATGCTTTGTTCTTCCTTCAGCGTGGGTAAGTCAGATGGAGTTTAGCACTGTGATTTCTCTTCTTTCTTCTGAAGTGTTCTTGTAATACTTGGTTGTAACAGCTTTAAAATGGACAAAACCTGCAGCTGTGGGTAAATAATTGCACAGATGTGTGTTGTTAGCTATGACATAATGAAATCATGGGACTTCCCTTAGCTAACAGTGAAAGACTGTTGCAGAAATTGGTGATTTCAAAGAAGGGAAGTCACCTGATGTCTGTTTGCTTTTATCTATCTTTACTAGATTTTTTATTTCTGTTTAATCCCCTGGTGTAATGTCAAGGATTGGCAAAATGGGTTCTCCAAGATCCCGCAAGTCACCAGCAGTGGCAGTGGTTCCTGCCAGCAAGAGCTCCTGATCCAGGGCCAGGGATGGTCATCAGGATCCTTCTTTCTTAAGGATCCAGAAATGTATCTTTAATGTGCTTCACTCCTGGCTTGTAGTTTTCCTTCACTCAGTTCATGTGAATTTCAGAAATAAAAAGCAAATCAAGGTGCAGCTTGTTAACATTGTCAGGATAGAGCCCTGGGTTGTGCTGGGAGGGGGTTTTTGACATTTTGCTTGTTTGAGTTTTGGGGGTTTTTTTTTGACAGCACTTAGAGGCAGATCTTGGAATTTCTGCCACCACAGCTCAATCCTGGTGTGCTCACACTGGTGTACTTCCCTGAACTGGTTTACTCACGTTTCAAGCCAATTTTGATGCAGTTCACTGCCCAAATGAGGCAGAGGCTACAGCGAGAGCCATCCAGATAATTCTGATTATCCAGAGCCATATTCCCCACCATCGAAGGCTTCTCTGTGCAATATAATGTTAAAAGTTCCAGTATTGCCCTAATTACGTATTTTAAAACCTTTGTAACACTAATTTATTTTTACTATGGCTGAGAACACTTTCTGGGGCAAGAAAGGGATTTCCTTCCACATAAGTGTGTCAGTGGAAGAGCATAAAAAATGTGCCATTCTTCAAATAGTTGTGGGGGTTTTTTTATTTAAACCAGGCCTCTGAGAAGTGGTGGTGACCTGTTTTCATTTCTTCCCCAGCAGCTTAATTATTGCTTGATTTTTACAGGTGGTATGTTTTTAGCAACTGGCAGCACTGACCATGTCATCAGGATGTATTTTTTTGGCTCTGAAACACCTGAGAAAATAGCTGAATTGGAAAGTCATGCTGTAAGTAATTAGTTAATTAGTGATTTGAAGCAGTATGGAAGTCACAAGGTGATAGTATTGAGTAGGGTTTTAGCAATGCTCTTAATTCATTTTGTTTGCCTTAATATGTTGCCTCTGTTGCAAAATCTCACTTTATTTTTGTTGCATTGATAAGGCTTGATCAATACATATTTTATATGTAGAGGAGACTTTTCCACTCTGAGACAAAGTGTGGTTCTGCTTTTCCTGCACTTTTGATCGTGATAAAAAGGAATAATTGTTTGGGGGCTTAAGGAAAGTGTAGGAACAGCAGATTCCTCACCATTGTAGTTGACTTATGGTATTGGAAATATATTTAAATATGATTCAGTTGTCAGCCAGGTTATTTAATCTGCTAATCCTTCATATTTCATTTGGGCAGTTTTTAAAACATGCGTTTTAAATGCAATAATGGTTAGTGAATTCTTGGAAGTATTTGTTGGACTTGGTTTGCCTTGCAGTTAAAACTCTTAGAAATTATACAACATTCCATTTTTTCATTATTTCAGGTTTTACTAAGCTCAGAATTGTCAAAAAACGTATTTCCTGTTTAAAAAATAAAATTTCTAACAAACTGTACTTCTTCTTCCAGGACAAAGTTGACAGCATTCAGTTTTCTAATGGTGGCGACAGGTATGTTGAAAGACGCTGAAATATGGACCAAAAAAATACTTTATTTTGGAATTAAGGATCTATTACTGGATGTTTCCAGTAAGAAAAATCTACTTATTTAGAACTTAGAAAGGAAATTTGGACTGCTGCAGGAGCATAATTAACCTTCAGCTGCTTCAGCTTTCTCTTGATCTGTATTAGGTGATATTTTTGGCCTGGCTGGGGTTTTATTTACCTGGAGGAATGTTACCACTTTTTAATATACCCAATGTGTTTGTGGCTTCTTACACCTCCTTTTCCCTCTCCTTTCCTTTAATTTTCTGCAAGTTTTGTCTAGGAAATAGGAAGATTGCAGTGAAAATGGTCAAAAATAAATGATAATCCTTTTCATCTGATTGGTTCTTGCCTCTACTTCAGTATCTGAAACTCTGCAATTACTTAAAATACTTCATTAAAATGCTGTACTGAGGAGGAGTAGAGGATGAATTTGTGAATTGAGTTAAACTTCAGAACTTGCTTCTCTGTTCTTCATGTTTGGACAACTTTATTCAGTTTTCCAGTTCAGAAAAACTCTTTTCCTGGTTTTCTGGAAAGAAAGTTAATGGAAAGAATTCTCTTGAGCACAAACTGAAGGTTTCATTTCTATCAGTCTTCCACTGCAAAATTTATGTTGTGGTGGTGTGTAACTCTAAATATATTTTAAAGCAAATTTTTTTGAAGATTAATTAACTTTTAATACTTGTTCAGGTTCATAAGTGGCAGCAGAGATGGGACAGCTCGAATTTGGCGTTTTGAGCAAGCAGAGTGGAGGAGTATTTTGTTGGATATGTCTGATCGACTGCTGGGGTAGGTGAAGTGTTCATTTCTTGGTTTCTTTTGTGTAAATCCAGCAAGATTGAATAACTCAATTACTCCAGTGAGAGTAAGCCTTAGCAACATTCTGGTCAAGTTCTGTGGCCTTGGGAGGGGGTGAAATGAGTGTCCTGGTGATGTAATAATTGCTAAATTTGAGTCCGTGCTTTCATAAATTCCTAAGTGTTCATAAAGCTTTCAAATGTACTCTGTACCAAATTAATTTTACTGCCTCTTTTCAGGGAGGAAAGTGAACAGAAAGTGCAATCTACCTCCTCTGTCTGGGTTTTAGTCAGAGACCTGGTGTGTCATGGGAGAAATATTCTTAGATGAGTAAAAATGAAGTAGGTGGTGGCCTATTTGCAGGAGAGGTTGTGACCTGGAATTGGTGGCTTTCCTCAAGGACTGATCTTGCTGACTGTTCCCATTTCCTGCTTTTAAAAAAGTGAATTAATGAAATGCTGGCGATACCCAGTCTGAGTAATGTCATTAGAGATGGAAATCAGGATATTACCTGGTGTTGGGTAAACCTGAAGGGGGAGTGATTTACAGGAGTGCTGAAGCTCAGTCACCTTCCATAGAAACGGAACAGAAACTAATTTGTAGGTGATTAAATGAGATTTTAATTAAATGATTTGTAGGTGACTAAATTAAAAGCCAAACCTTGAGTACACGACTTCATTGCAAGGTGATTTCAAGCTTTTCCTGTGATGCAGCCATGAAAAAAAGTGATTTCACAAAGAAAGGAGGAATCATTAATAATATTTGAGATTTGACTGTGGCTGCGTAGTTGAGAGTGTTTGTAAGAGAGGCCTCTGGCTGAAGTGGAATCCAGATAATCCCATGTGAAGGTGCTTCAAGGAAAACTTACTCCTAAAATGCTGAGGGGCAGTGTTACAGCATCCTAGAAATGTATTTTGGGGAGAGAATAAGGAAATAGATTTTGGTTAAAACAAAATATTATCTTTACTCTATTTATGTTGGGACTCATTAAAAAATGCTTGGCTAGTGTAGAGGTTGGCTTTGGAATCAATTGGAAAAGCTGACTGTAAAAAGCCCAAAATTTTAAAGGATTTTTATTAGGACTTTTAACTGTAGAGGAGCCAAGATTCCATGGAAAAGGAAAGCCTTTTTTCTCAAATGGGAAAGAGATTATCACGTCCTTCAAAATTTAAAAATCCAGATTTGCTTTAAATGAAGGACTCAGTGGACAAAAGTTTCAACCCAAATTTAATTCTTCACTTCCTTTCTGTTGTCTGATTATTAACACAGGAAAACAGGTTATTTTTCTGTATGTTGATATGGAAATGGATTAATTAAAATCTATGAATATTTATAAAATACATTTCTGACCCGTTTGTCTTTTTTAAAATAGTGACACATGTGCAGAAGAAGACAAATTCATGAAGCCTAAAGTAACCATGATAGCTTGGAACCAAAATGACAACTATGTTGTTACGGCTGTGAATAATCATCTGCTCAAAGTTTGGAATTCCAGCACAGGCCAATTGCTCCATGACTTGGTGGTATGGAATTTTCCTTGCTTTTTGAATGTTTTCCTGGAATTGTAGTGACATGTGCATGCTGAATTCACAATTTGAGCTGATTAGTCTTGAAAGCTCTGTGTGAATGGTACAGCCAGTGTGGTGTTCCTTGGAATTCCCTTAACCAAAATTTGCTGTTTCCTCCTACTTTGGACTTCCCCTGTAAATAAAAGCGACAAATAAATGTGGGATAAATAAAAGTTTTGTGCAGTAACTTGCCCACTGAATAATTCACCATCCTTTGGCAAAAACCTCATATTCCTACAGCTCTTGCTTGAATCTAGAAAATTATTACCTTTGGAATGCTCAAGAGTTTGTAGCTGCCTGGGGTTTAATTTTCCACAGGCTTTGGGCTGTACTGTGAATACCCTGCTGACGTGGATTTTCCTTGTTTGCACGTGCTGTGCAATTTTAACTTGCAGGGCCATGCAGATGAAGTGTTTGTCTTGGAGACCCATCCTTTTGATTCCAGGATAATGCTGTCTGCGGGTCACGATGGCAACATCTTCATTTGGGACATCACCAAAGGCACAAAAACAAAGCATTACTTTAACATGGTAAGATCTTCTTTAAACACAATTTGTTCTCAACACAGGACAGTGTGTTCACTAGCAGCTTAATGAATTGCCACCAACACTCACACCCCTGCACCTTTAGGAAAAAAAAAGACCAAATAACCAAACAGAAAAGCCCTCAGCCAGCAAAATTTATGAGTTCATTTTTTTTCTTAGAGCTTTTTTCCTTAGAATTTCCTGATTGTTGCAGTTTTTCCACCCTTTGTTGCTAAAGGTCATCATGCGCCTCATTCAGATTAATTGTTTTCCTCAGCTGAGGTGAGGTGCCATCTGAAAGGCTCTGTTTTAAACCGTTGTTTCAAAACTCTTGTGGACAGATACTTGTATTTTCCACTGTCTTAAAAATTATAATCTTATTATCTGTCGGCACAGTTGTGCTTGAGGGCTCCGTTTGACAGCTCATTGTTAACACTTTAAATTAGGTTATTTTCTCTGAGACTTTTTTTAATCCCCTTTTTTTTTTCCTGGTCAGTCAATAGCAAAGAGATTTTTTTATTTTTAAGTTCTGAAATTCTCTGATTTTGTCTTGAAAGTGGTTTAACAAAACCAATCTATATTAGCTCCAGTTTACTTCAAGCAGCGTGCTGACAGCACACAAAGCCTGAGAAAAACACATGTATTTCTTTATTTTATTCACTGAGCAGTAACTTTTCATACCCTCTAGTGCATCATTTAAAATTGGTTGAGGACTTAAATTCACCTGTTAAGGGGAAAAGAAATATACTGAAGTAACAAAATTATTTGTGCCTTAACGGAGGTATTTAGGGAGTTGCATGATTGCTTTTGAGAGAGTAATTAATTTTTGATGCTTATGGTTTGCTTTGAAAAAAATGGTCAAATAACCTTAATTTTTTTTTCCTTCAATCCAGATTGAAGGCCAAGGACATGGAGCTGTTTTTGACTGTAAATTTTCACCAGATGGGCAGCATTTTGCATGCACAGATTCTCACGGACATCTGTTGATATTTGGCTTTGGCTGTAGCAGGCCTTATGAAAAGGTGAGTTCAGCTTTTTATCAGAACTCTGTATCGAGTTTGTAACTGAAATTACATTGTTAATTAATTTAAAAGTTCATATGTTAAAAATATTTTGTGTGGTTACAGGATCTAAGTATAATGGATTCCTTGATGTCTGTAAATTGTCTTGCTTGTATGATCCTGGCACAGCAGAAAAAAAAAGTCTTAACATTCCTGGAATACATTTTCATCTTGGAGACAGCTAATTCACATTAATTATTCAACCTCAAAAATGCTTCTATTTCTAATTTCTGCTGGTTTGTCTTGCAGTTCTTTAGCCTTTCCTCACTCAAGCTCAAATTCACTGTGGTTGATTAAATTAAGCAAAAGTAAATTATTCGTCCAGTGCTGTGGATTTTGAAATACTACAAAAATGTGCACAGGATAAATGTTTTGCTTTTTTCAGTCTATCGGCCTACTTCCTTTCTGTTTTGATAAATACAAATTTCTGCTTTTCTTCACTTCCCCTCCATTTTTTTCAAGTTGCAATGGTAGTTCCATGTGTGTCATTTTAAAGAATTTTTTTTCCCTTGTTCTACATTCTTAGCTGAAATCGAAACTCGTTCTCTTCACTTTTCCCATTACTGCTGGAAGCAAACATTCTGACTGTGATCTAATGCTTATGTAACCGTTTTCCTGTAGCCTCATGGACTCAGCAGATTTTCAGCTGCAGAAAAAACTTCAGGTGGACATAGATTAAGAAAAAAATCATGATTAAGAAAACTTTTCTTTGAGAGCTGATGTTGAGCTTTAGCCAAAGATTTCCTTGCAAGGAAACTTTGGGGCCGTTCACCTACAAGTTGGACTTGATGATCCTTGTGGATCCCTTCCAGCTGAATATTCTGTGATTCTGATAATTGTGGGAGAAAAAAAGAATGAGAGGGAAATATTTTGAAGTGTAAAACAGTGCTTTTTCTTCAAGTTACCTCAGCTTTTTGTTTTCTCAAAGAATTTTGTTGCCTGCAAAAGCACTGTCAGAAGTTGTAGTGCTGCAACGCCTGTCCAGGTTAATTGAAGTTACACATAACTCCTCTAATTGAGAACTTGCCCTTTGTTTTACCTTTAAGGAGATTTTAGAGACTTTAGTGCTTGTTCTTCTTTGTCCTTCAGCTTTTTTTTTTTTCTTTTCCAAATTGCTAACATAAAAATAACATTTCCTTTCAGATTCCTGATCAGATGTTCTTCCACACTGACTATCGGCCGCTGATCCGAGACTCCAACAACTACGTGCTGGATGAGCAGACTCAGCAGGCCCCTCACCTCATGCCCCCTCCCTTCTTAGTGGATGTGGATGGAAACCCTCATCCAACCAAATATCAAAGATTGGTGCCTGGAAGAGAGAACTGTGCAGATGAGCATTTGATTCCTCAGCTTGGATATGTAGCAACAAGTAAGAACAATATCACTAAAGCTCTACATTCAGAAGTTCAGAGTTATGCACTAGTTCCTAAGAGGACATCAGCAATTTAAAAATGCCTTTTTCCCTTGATCTTTTGTATTTATGTTCACTAAAGATGCTGGAAGGTCCCATAGTGAATACAATTTAAACAAGCAAAAAAAAAAAAATCAGTTGTTCAAATGGATGTTGCAAGTCTTTTCTGCAGGCAGTGACAGGCACAAGCTGTGTTTGAGTTGTACATGCCATGAATGTCTCATTTGGAATGAATAATTGGAATAATTCCATTCATTTGATCTGTTTTACACTTGCAAGGTGATGGAGAAGTTGTTGAGCAGGTGATTGGCCAGCAGACCGTTGACCAGGATGAGCCAGGCTTGGAGCCCAGCATTCTGGATGGGATGATCAGACAGCTACAGCTGGAACAGGATCAGAGAACTGGAGCTGATCAAGAATCTGCTCCGAGTGGCCCCCAGAACGGGGAGGGAACACCCAGGAGAGGTTAGGACTGCTCATAAATTCTTCAGTAGTTGTTCTGTTACCATTTTTATTGTGCTGTGTGAAATACTGAAACAAGTTTTAACTTTAATGTTGTTTTGGGGACTAAGATTCCTTTAACATAGTGATATCTTGTTAAGATTATTCATTAAAACACTGCTGCTCCTGTGATTAAATTACAAAGCCTTTCACTTTAAGAGGAAAAGGGCATTAATAACATGCAAAATATATACAATATAATTTTTTGCACATATTTGCCAACATAAGTTATTTCTGCATTCCTTTTTTTTTTTTGCAAAGTCAGTATTGTGTCATTATTCAAACTGGTTTCCCCTGTCCCTTCTGTACAGATTTAAACAAGACACTTTCCCGAGCTGTGTCCTTATAGTTTTAATTATGTAATTATATAATACGGATGAAAAAGTGCAATATATAATTATATATTTATTTATATGCTCTCAGCTCTTGGAAAAATGCTTTTTAGAGCCTCACTGGCATCAGAGCTGAAATAGTGCAGAAAAAGCCTTCTGTCGCACCACAACTCCTTTCACTATGAAGTGTTTAGGAAACCACTGATGTGGCACTCAGTGCTTTGGTCTGGTTGACAGGGTGGTCATTGGTCAAATGCTGGATCTTGGAAGGTCTTTTCTAGCCTAAATGACTCTGTTCTTCTGTGAAAACAGTAGCAGAAATAACCATTTCAAAAGTCTCTGTAATCTTTGTTTTCTACAAGACAGATAATCCCCTGAAGGCTACAAGTCACGTACTTAGAGATAAAAATATGGCAGTTAATCTTTTTTTTATCTTGTAGCAAGAAGCAACGAGCTTCCAGTTCTCTGCAGGGTGGCAAAAAGTGTTTTTTCTTTGTGTGTTTCAGCTTTCAGAAGGCCGAGTTTGGACATCCAGTCCCCGCCCAACATCGGGCTGCGGCGCAGCGGGCAGGTGGAGGGCGTGCGCCAGATGCACCAGAACGCCCCCCGCAGCCAGATGGCCACCGAGAGGGACCTGCAGGCCTGGAGGCGCAGGGTCGTGGTGCCAGAGATCCCCCCCAGCCTGCTCAGGTCTGTCAGCAGCCTGCACGGAGCACTAGGGACAGCACAGCAGCTTGGTTTGTCTGAATTGAGTGCTGTTACACCAAAGGTGGAATGGAGGCTGTTGGGATAGTTCAGCGCTGTGGGCAGATGTGCTTAAAAACTCTTAATTGTAAGGTCTGTTCAGTGAGAAGAAGTGGAAGTTGTCCAGTTGAATTATTCTCTCCTATTTCAATATTTTAAATCATCTTCAAGGCCAGCTAGATCACCTAGATTCTTGCTTTCTCCAAAATAAAAGATGCAGGTTAAATTCATTTCCATGAATGAGATTGTGCTTTCTGTGAGGCTTTTGGAGATGATGAGTTACAACCACTTGGAATGCTAAACCAGTTGCTTTCAAAAGTACTATCAGTATTCATCTGTGAAAAGGAGAATTAGTAACTAAACAGCTCTTTTTAAAGGCACAACAGTGCTACCACATCTCTGAGGGTTTTAAGAAGCATTCCCAGCGTTGGGAGGTAGAGTGATTGCAAAGGGAAAAATGTGAATTAAAAATGAGGTTGAAAACGTGGATTATAGTTTGATGTTTGGAAGGAAGACTTTCTTAGCATCCGTATTTTTTACTCTTACCTGGAAATGATAGGATGGTTTAGAGTTACTTGAGCAACGATAACATCTGAAATTCAAAATGGAATGGAATTAGGTGCTAGGAATTTTGAGAGAGATCCCTTAAAGAGACCAGCATTGTCAAAACAGGTGTAGAATTGGATTTTCATGGCTTTCTTGTAGGAAACAGGAAGAATATCGGATTGCAAAGGGGGAAGAAGAGAGAGATCTTTATGCAACAGAGAAGAAAAAGTCGTTTGAGTCACTGGAAAAGGTACGTGGCAGCTTCTGGGAAAGTGAGCATTCTGTGCCCAAGGGCCAGTGGTGGTGTAGAAAATAAAAGCAGAGGTTTCTGGTATGGTCTTCAAGGACCCTGATGATTCAGCTCCCAATTACTGCAGGGCCAGGTTTGATTTATTTTTATGGATACCGAGAGTTCTTTTTGCTTTCAGTCTTGCCTGCTTCCATGTGAGGTATTTGGGAGTAATTTTTAAAGGCAGGATGGCTTTCGGGCCATTCTGGTTTGACTGCAGTTACACAGCTATTGCAGGTCCTGCTAAAGCACTGAGGTGCAAGTGAGAGCATTCAAGGTCCTGTATTTGAGGCTGTTCCCTTGACATTTTACTTTAGATAACAATGTTTTGTATGGGGAAACTTCTTCAGCCTTCAGTCCTTTCAAATGCTTTCTTCATTACCTGTTTTGTGGGAGAGATTGGCAGGAAGGAAAACTTGGTTATTGAGCTGTTTTTATAAGATCATGGCCTGATTCTCTGTGCCTTGTGGTACAAAACCAATTTGATGCAAGAATTCTGCTGCATGATCCCCTTTACTGAGGGGACTTGGGGAATTGGATGAAACAAGATGATCTTTAAGGTCCCTTCCAACCCAAACCATTCTCTGCTTCTATAACTGCACGTCGTAGGCAGTTAATGTATTGATTCTGTAAATACATTTATCAAGTCATGTGAGTGGATCTGTCACAGCAGTTTATAAAGAGCAGTTTCTTAGAACAATAAATCTTAAATTTGGAACAGCAAATTTAAAACTGTTGGCTCACATGGAAATTATTTCTTGTGAAAAGGGAGTTTTAATGTCAGCAGGCTGTGATGTGATGAGGCTGTTTCAGTGTTTGCATTCAGCAGTGCTTTTAGCTACCCTTTTCCCCTCATAAAAGTTTGCCACATCAATGTTTTTATTTAACTCCTGTTTTTTCACATCTTTATAAATTAGAGTGACTCTGAGTCTTCATTAATCCAATCAAAGCGCCGACTGCACCGACGGAAATATTCCAACTACAGAACACGGAATAACATTGAACAGCTGGAGTCCTCTGAGGAGGAGAGGGACAACTGCTTTGGCTTGATAGAGCAGGTGAGTTCTCTTCTGAGTTTGGATTTTGGACCTGAGTTGCTCAAGAAATGAAATTTCATGTAAATAGGTATTTTCTCTCTTAAAGCATGCAAACAAAAAACCCCCACCCCATTCTTTTTCCAGAGAAACTATTTCTGTAAGCATCGTCATTGTTTGCACTTCTCACACCTCTTATGCTGCTTTAATAAATATTTCTTGTTGGTTTATAAATGGCTGAACTGGTTTTGCTGAGAATCTTCTAAACCAAATGCACAGCCCAATGCAAAAATCTGATGGACAATGCTGAGGTTGGCTCCAGGTGGTGGTTGGATTTTAGACGTGTTTTGATTTTTCCTATGGAAATTCTGAAGGTTCTTGCTAATGTGATTGTTCCACGGGGTCTGTTTCTCTGGGCTTGGGGTGACACAGGACTTTGTGGGTAGCAGGAGCTTTTTGGTTGTGTCTGATGTGTTATCAGACTCTGTAAATGGGTGATAGGACTGCTTGGACTGCCCTTGCCTTGCTTTGCCCACAAGGAAATAGTTTTAAACGGGGAAAGGGAGAAGTGGAAGGAGCAGAGAAGCTCAGACTTGTTGGACCAGTCACTTGGTTAAGGAAGAACAGTGAACAAAAGGGAGGATGTTCAGGAGATCAGGAAATCTTGCAAGTAAGATGAGGAATGGTATTCCTTGGAAACTGACTCTCCTTTCATTGCCTCTTAATAATTAATTTCAGTGTGGCTCAAAACAATAAATCACTTAATGGAATGAAAAGTTCAGTGAGAATTGTCCATCTACACAGTGTATGAACAGGTTTTAGTGAGAGGAGTATGAGCTTTGTTAATTTGAATTAGTCCAACATTGCTATTTTCAAACACTTGACACTACAATTGAAATCTTATGAGGTTTTCTACTATTTTTAATTTTTTTGCTTGACAACACACAACTTGACACATGAGCCATGCATCATACTGAGTCATTTCAGTTATGAGAAACACATTTAAAACATTCTATTAATGCAAATAAGTTGATGAGCAACAATCCAGAAATTACTGAAGTCATAATATATTTTGGTGTATCTCTACTGTTTAGTGTTGCATTTAAATGCATGCATGAGTACTCCAGTTAGTACTTGGTCAATCAGTTGATGCTAAAATGAGGGGGGAAAAAACCCTCATTTGATTCTAATTTGCATAACTAATGAAAAATAATCATAGCAGTGACAGAATATCCCCTTGGTGTATGTGGAGAGAAGATGTGATTGTTTTTCTTGATCTATTCCTTTTGCAATGTAAATTCTTCCTGTCAGTCAGATTTTATTATGTGTTTCACATGACCTGATTACTTTCATTTCCATTTTAACAACTTTTTACCAAACTTCTTTTTAATTTGATAAAGTGGACAACATGTTTTTAAGTTTCAGACCCTTAAAACATGGGTTTGGCTTGAACTGTGTATTTTTAAATTTAGGAAGCTGAAGAAAGTGAGGGCTCTGGTTCATCTGATGAAGAGGAAGAGTGGAGAAGTGACAAGAAAAGCAACAGTAATAGTTCTAGGTACAGTGAAAAAACAATCCCATACTGAGTTTTACTTGAATTTTGACAAATTAAGAGTTGTATGATAGCGCTGTTGTGCTTCAGATGTGATCATATGATAATAATAACAACCATCATATAAATAATAATCATATAAGGTATAATTCATGTACTTTACCAACACATTGTATTGTTATTTACTGTTCCATTTCACCAAAGCATTCCTGTCTTTGACGTAACTCCAACTCCCTCTGCTTTTTTTGCCATATGGCAAAGAGAGATGAGAGTCTGGAATATTTTTATAGTGTGGTTTTTTTCTGTTTTTTAGGGGTGAAAGATTTCATTTGTGAAATTTTTTTCCCAATTTCGTTTTGGGAATTTTTGGTTGTTTTTTTTCCTTCCTCTTAAAAAAACTTATGAAAAATCTTAATTTTTGAAAGTTTATAGTTTTATGTAGATATTATAGATAAGTTTTTAATCACTTCATTGTGGCTTTTTTCGATGTTCTTTCAGAATTCTGTAGTCCTAGAAACAAAAAATACTCGGAGAGAACAGGGATGTGTAGCTATGAGATCTGTATTACTGTAAAGGATTTAAGCTGTGTTTGGCTTGTGTGTTCCTTAGGGAGGGCTCCTAATTAGTCCAGAATTCCATTGCACAACTTTCTTCAATAAAAATACTGACTTTAGAATTCACCAGACTTTAGTTGTTTGAAGAAATGTACTTTGAATTACTGGATTCTCCCAAAAACTCCTGTTAAGCTTCAAGTGAAGTAATGCTTACAGTGGATCAAAGTGATTTTGAAGTTACTTTCAACAACATTTGCTATCTCCTGGTATTTTTCTGAGAGAGTTCAGAATTCTGAAATGGTGACAGCTTGGTTCTGTTTGTGTTTCCCTGCCCTGTGTGGACAGTGATTCCTCCAGCAGATATTCCGACTGGATCGCCGATGCCGGGATCAACCTGCAGCCCCCCGTGCGGACCTCGCGGAGGAAAGCGGTCAGGTACTGCAGCACCTCCGAGGACGAGGTGTCAGCCGAGAAATCCTCTCCTCCCAAGAGAAGGAGGAGGAAAAGGAGGAAAAAACCCAAACCAAAAAAGCAGGAGGAGGTATCCATTTCATTTCTTCTACTCTGTCTTAAGGAATTTCTCTCTTAGGTTTTAGATCTCTTCGTTAGAAAATGTTAAAATATCAGTTAACTCCCATTAGCCAAGATCTTGCTGTCACTACACACAGGGTACTTGGAGTTAATTTGAGACCATTCCCAATGTGAGGGATCTGCTGATTTGTAGGGAAGAATCTGCATTCCAATTGAAGAACCTGCATTCCAAGTGAAGGCACTTTCATTTCCCAAATAAAAAGGGTTCTCAAGGTTGATGATGTGGAAGGGGAAATGTGTTTATTAAATATCAGTACAGAATATCAGACTTCTCCCAAGGGCATGGAGTGATAGAACAAGGAGGGGGTGGCTTTAAACTGAAGGAGGGCAGGGTTAGATTAGATTACGAAGGAATTCTTGGCTCTGAGGGTGGTGAGGCACTGGGACACGTTCTCCACAGAAGCTGTGGCTGCCCCATCCCTGGAAATGTCCAAGGCCAGGTTGGATGGGACTTGGAGCAGTCTGGGACAGGGGAAGGTGTCCCTGCCCATGGCAGGGGGGGGCACTGGATGAGCTTTAAGGTCCCTTCCAACCCAAACCATTCTGTGACTCTATAACTTGGTTGAACTGTCTGGTTCTTTACCTATTTTAAAACTTAGGGGACACAGTCACTGCACTGATGGTAGCCATTTAAGTTGAATTTTAAATTTTTTTATAAGTTACAATAATTTCTCTTTTAAGCTACTCAGTTTTTAAAGTTAATTTAATTAACTACCTTTTTAAAGTTACAATAGCTACTGTTAGTTGTTTTCTACCATAAAGGAGCAGTCAAATTCCTTTTTGTAAGCCTGGGGTAATTTTGGTACATTTGGTGGTTTTTCTCTCCATCTCTTCACTTTCTTCCAAGTAGAATCAAATAGTTTCTTGCAGCTTGATCAATTTTTAATTGGGTACTGAGACTGTCATCTAAAGTATGAAACATTCTGCTAAGATATGCATAATAGGGACTTGCTCAATCAAATCTCCAGATAGGAAAAGAATGTTTAGTGTTAGAATTACAAATACAGTTACAACTCAAGCAAAGCCTTGGAGGAATTTTGCTGATACTGTTTGGAAATGCTGTCGATTAGTCTTTTCTAAGTTCAGCTGTTGTCTGCCAAATTAAAATGGAATGATTTGGTTTGAATTCATGTCCATTATGTCTGATTTTTTGAAGGCTGATGCTGCAGCACAACCATTAAACTTGGAATTGTCCTATGACTGGCACCCTCCAGTTTGGATCACGGACACAGCTCTCCGAAGGTCCCCCTTTGTCCCTCAGATGGGTGACGAGGTAGGAACATGGATTAAAGTCTTCCACTGCTTGTGATTATTATAATTGCTAAATACAGGAAAACGTTGACTGTTTGGGGCTTGTTGGGGTGTTTTTTAGGTGATATATTTCCGACAAGGGCACGAAGCTTACATTGAAGCAGTAAGAAGAAATAACATTTACGAACTGAATCCACACAAGGAGCCATGGAGAAAAGTGGTGCTTAGGGTAGGTCTGCACTGAAGGTTCTCTGGGTTTATTACAGAGTCTGTGACTGAAGAGTTTTGTTATTCTATTTGCAAAACATGGATTTGTGAGGTTACTGATGTTTCCCTATGGGGAAAGTGTCTGCAATTACCAGATTGTCCTCAGAGTTTTCTGTGGGAGGCCCAAATGAAATACCTGTGTTAAAATCCTAAGGCTGACATACTGCCTTCCACTGAAATCTCAAATCTCATTTAAATGTTTTGCATGTGGGTACAATTGGTTAATTCATGTTAAACTGATAGTTGTGTGCGTGGCCCCTAAGATAAAATTTGCTAAAGCTGTTTGTTCTTACCTGCAGGATCAGGAATTGGTAAAAATTGTTGGAATTAGGTACGAAGTTGGTCCTCCCACGTTGTGCTGCCTCAAGCTTGCCTTCATAGATCACGCCACTGGAAAACACACAGACAAATCATTTTCCATCAGGTACGTGCAATTTTAGTCTCCTGAAAAGCGTTTAAGAATCTGCTTCTCTTTAATCTTCTCCCTAAAGCCCTGAGGCACACGTGAACGATGATTTTTTTTATCCAGATACCACGACATGCCAGATGTTATCGACTTCCTTATCTTGCGTCAGTTCTACGACGAAGCCCGGCAGAGGAACTGGCAGGCCTGTAAGTGTTTGCTGAGTGTTGGACTAAACAGTTTTCAAATGACAAATGTGTCCTTGGCTGATTGCTGCGTGTGCTGTTTGTGGGGTCAGAGGGTTCTCTGCTAGGCAAGAGTCAGAAATTTGAACCTTGGAGGGACTGCAGTAGATGTAAATACCCTCGCCAAAATAACGTATCGAGACTGTTCTGTTCCCTTTTTTAATTTTAAAGCTGAATAACAAACTTACGTGTCAGTGGGGCTAGAACTTTAATTATGGAGAGAAATCAAGCAGCACATTTATCAGAAGTTTTTCTGATTGCCTGTGGCAGCCACACAGTTCAGTACTTCTCTCAGCAGAATGTCTGTGTTTGCTGCAGCTGACAGGTTCCGCTCCATTATTGACGACGCCTGGTGGTTTGGGACAGTGCTGGGTCAGGAACCTTATCAGCCTCAGTACCCAGACAGTCACTTCCAGTGTTACAGTGTCAAGTAAGTACAAAAAGATTTTATTTCCAGTGTTGTTAGTGGGTCTTTGCTCTCACACAACTGCCTCATTGCTATGAGAGTGTATAAATTGTTGACTTAAATTATTTTACTGGTTCTGTTGTCACTTACTGGCTTTAAGTTGCTATTGTAGCACAGTGTGGATAGGTAATAACTTGTGGCAACTTGTTAATGAGTAGTAATGTGGTAAAAGAAGTTGTTGACCTCTTCACATTTCCTGTACTGACTAATGCTGGGTCTCTTCCACAAAGCAAGCAGTGCAGTTTTTTGTGAACGTTAATTGTTGGTCTGCACTGATAGTTGGTTTGGGAATGTTGAATCTCCTCTGTGGTTGCTGACATCGAAGTCCTTATGCCTCAAGTCCTCGCACTTCTGTCTTTCACACTGTGCACCCTTTTTCATATCAACAAAGAGGCCTTCACACAAAGGAGAGGAATGGTAAACAAAGATATCTCTGGACTTCAGTGTTCAGAGTCAGGGTATTGACCTTGTCCTGCCCTGTCCAAACTGTCTGGAATAGAATCACAGAATGGTTTGGGTTGGAAGAGACCTTAAAGATCATCTTGTTCCAACCCCCTGCCATGGGCAGGGACACCTTCCACTGTCCCAGGTTACTCAGCTCCAAAACAACCTGGCCTTGGACACTTCTGGGGATCCAGGGGCAGCCACAGCTTCTTTGGGCAACATCTCTCAGGGCCTTACCACCCTCAGAGTCAAGAATTCCTTCCTAGTATGTAATCTAACCCTTCCCTCCTGCAGCTTAAGGCCATTCCCCCTTGTCCTTCACTCCATGCCCTTGTGAAGATCCCTCTCCAGCCTTCTTGTCACCTCCTTTAGGCACTGAAAGGATAATTCTGGGATTTTGCTTGCTTTGGATTCCCCCAGCAAGGGAGGACTGTGAGGAGAATAAACAGTGAATATTTAATACTCCCATTTCCATCATGCCCAGAGATAGTTCCCATGTCTTTTACAGTACATTTAATAGTCACAGTTTCATTGTTGGAGGACTTTTTAATTTCTTTTTCACTCAAAGGCTTTTGAACCTGTTGCTCACCACAAAGAAGGGACATTTTATAGCTGACAGACAATCCAGTGAGACTGCCAAGATTGTGTTACATTTTAGTTCCTTGTCTCATCTATTTGTCTTCTCTCTCAGTGATTTTCCTTGGTGGGAAGGTGGAAGTTAACTCCCAGATTGAAATTCTTGCCTGTTACCTTCCCTTCATATTCCATCCATTCCATGTGTTTTGTTGTGTACCACAGTTGTTCCTTAGGAGCAAGTTCAGGTGGGCTTTGGTTTTTTCTTGGCCAGTTCCAAATCAAGTTTCCAGTTAGGAACAAAAGCCTGGTGCCAGTTTCCTGGGCTCCCTTCTTCTCTGAGGCCTAAAGGATATTTCAGTATTTTTTAATGCACCAGCCTTTAACAGAATAGTCCAGAGCTGCTTTGAAGGGAGCAGGGAAGGAATGCTGTGTTCCTTAAGATCCTTTTCCACATGGACTTCATTCTACCTGGCCTCACAAACAGCTCTTCTAGAGCAGAATCCTGAGTGTATGAAAACATCTGGAGCGTTTGGCAGCTGTATTTAGGTTTTGTGACTTGGCTGGGTCTGTTGCTCTTTTTGTCACACTTGCCTCAATTTATCCCTGTTACTGTTGTATAGAAAATAAATTAATTGAAGAGAATTATCAATTTTTTTGTTATTTTATTGGCCAGACAATAATAGGTGTTTGTGTAGAAGCAGCTTGATTTATTGTGAAGTTGCATTACCTGGATGAATGGAACTTAAGCACAACCAAGTGGGGCTTAAGCTGTGCTAAACTCTTGGTAAAGTCTTAGATGCAGAATTATGAATTAATATATCCATTTGTGAATATCAACAGCTTGGGAGGTCTTGTACAATAACTGGGGAGGAGAACTGAACAGATGAACCTTCTGGACTCTGTTAGTTCATAAAGATCAAAGGCTGAGTGATCCAAGGTTTCCTAAGTCATTGGGAAATCCGAAACAATGGAGAGCTGCTCTTGCCAGAGCAGAGGTTGAGTTATAAAATACTCCGAGCGTGATCATTGCAGTTTCCAGTTGGTTTGAAATAAATACACAGGAGGCATTAGACCGAATATCTGAGTTTATTAAGGCATCAGAAATAGACCCAGGAATTTGGAGAACTCTTGCAGCTAACTGCTGGCAAAGCTGCAAAGCTCTGGGGGGAAATTGGTGAACTGCAGGCTGATCTGTTTGTTTCTGGTATGTGCCTCTAGTAAAGAATAATAATAAAATAATGATCAGCTGATTCAGTCAGACATTTCTTACCTTGGAAATAGCAAAATTCATTTGTATTTTATGTGGTTTTAAAAACACGTAAAAATCTGCCCAAATGTGGTAGGTTTTGGAGAGATCTCAAAATGATGTTCTCACCTAATAGTTCAGTATCAGAGTGAATATCCAGAGCTATCAATAGCAAACTTATGTTGTTTTTCCTCTGTCCTGGACCTTAATTAACTTCAGTTTCTTCATTTTATGCTTATTCTTTTCTTTGTCTTAATGTCTTCTGCCTCATAAATTGAAATGCTGACATATGAAATTCCTCACTTACTGTTCTCCCTTAATCCATGGACTTCCACAACTCCTGTTGTGATCAGCAAAAAAAATCTCCTGTGTTTTTCTCAAACCTTCCCCTTGATGTTATCCAAATGTGCATCTTATTTTTCTTCTTCGTCTTCTTGATACAAGCTCTGTAAAATCGATTTATGTATTGGGTAAGTTTCATGCAGCCAAAATCAGGAGCACAATTTTAATCTGAAATTGATTATGAAGAATGTTTCCTTTTTGCTGATTGCAAACCAATGCTTTTGTTTATGTACCTGTTTATACAGTGTATTTTGGCAATACTTAAAAATAGCTATAATTTAAATGTGCTTGTAGCTGAGATTTAAATATGCTTGGAGGGAACACTTCTGAGTCAAGATAACTTTAAATTTTATTTTTTTTTAACTTGGTGAATCAGGTGGGACAATGGTGAAATTGAAAAGCTGAGCCCGTGGGACATGGAACCAGTCCCTGATAATGGTAGGTAGAAACCCTTTAATAAAACAGCTGAATGTGCTTTTCCCTCTTTCCAGTTCCTTGGTTTCATGCAGGTAGTGGAGCTGAGGTGATTCCTGTCTTACAGACAGTAGTGAATCAGGTTTAGTGAAATAACTTAAATATACCTGTATTTTTTCCTTTAAATATGTAGCTCTGACTTACGAAAAAAAAAATACTTTAAATGTGTAGCTCTGACTTGTGCAATAAAACCTGCTACTTCCAAATGTCAGGTTTCAAAAAACATCTCAAGTTTCAAACTATGAATTTGTTGTAATACATTACAGTACAAAGGGGTATGAGAAGAATATATCTATAAAATAATTTCCAGAGAGCAAATCCTTACTGCACGTAGTTTAAAACCAACAATTTATAGAGTTTGCTTATCAAATCCAGATTATCTGTAAATGAGACAGCTGGATTCCTGATTTGTCTTATCAATTCACTTTTCCAGTGCTTGTCAGTACCAGCTGGGAGGGGGGAGGAAAGTTTGGGAGATACTGAGAGAGTAGTTACTGAATAAGCTGTCAAAAAGATAATAAATTTAATTCAAAACCACAGAAAAACAGAATTTAAAAAATTTTGCTGTTTGTATCCATTTTGTGTAATTTTTTCCCCACAGCCTTAGCATTAAACTCCACTTCAAGGCAAGGATTTTTTTGTCAGTTGCAAGCATACAGTTATTTAATAACTGCGAGTGCTCAGCAATTCATCTTGTTCTCACTTCTTCCCCACTTTGCTCTCTTCAGTTGATCAGCCTGAAGAATTAGGAGCGAGTGTCTCTGTGACTTTGGAAGAGGTGGAGAAGCTCCTGTACAAACCCCAGGAAGGGGAGTGGGGGATGAAGTCCCGTGATGAGGCCTGTGAACGGATTATCCGTGGGATTGATCAGCTCATGACTCTTGGTGAGTGTGATCTGAGCTCCGGGTAGTTTTCTCCTGCTGTTACATTTATAAACAGAGCCTGGAATATCCGTGGCATCCTTTAAAAATTCCCTCTGATAAAGTACTGCAATGAGCATACGTTTTTCTGTGCAGTTCTTTGTGTTTGTACTGAGATCTTTATAATTTTATACATCATTGGTTTTGTAACTCTCAGCTCACTTGTCATGGACCTACAGGCTTGGAAATAGAATCTCAGAATGGTTTGGGTTGGAAGGGACCTTAAAGCAAATCCAGCTCCACCCCTGCCATGGGCAGGGACACCTTCCACTGTCCCAGGCTGCTCCAAGCCCCAGTGGCCAACCTGGCCTTGGGCACTGCCAGGGATCCAGGGGCAGCCCCAGCTGCTCTGGGCACCCTGTGCCAGGGCCTGCCCACCCTCCCAGGGAACAATTCCTGCCCAATATCCCATTTAACCCTTCTCTGTGTCGGTTTGAAGCCATTCCCTGTGTCCTGTCATTCCATCCCTTGGAAATTGTCTCTCTCCATGTTTCCTGTGGGCTCCTTCAGGCACTGGAAGGCCAAAAACAAGGTCAAACAGTAAACTTTTGCTGTTCTTGCTGTTTTTACCAGACATCTCAGCAGCTTTTGCTGGCCCGGTGGACCTGTGCACGTACCCCAAGTACTGCACGGTGATCGCGTATCCCACCGACCTCAACACCATCCGCACCAGGCTGGCCAACAGATTCTACAGGTCAGTGCTTCCGGGGGAGCAAGGGAGAAACTCATTCTGGGACTCTCTTCAGAATTACAATAAACCTTGACGTTCTTTCTTTGAGAAATCTGCTATTTGAAATCACCAAATATTAAAAAAAAAGCCTGAAGTTACTTGAGTAATGAGCCTTGCGCAGGTTCTGTGGTACTGGGTGATTCAGATTTTGAAGGGCTGTCCTTCAGTTACTTTGAACTTGAAGAAGGTTAAGCTCTTGCTATTTTCAGAAATGAGCTTAAGCACAAGAGGTGAAATGTTAAATATTACCAGCAGCATTTTAAATGATAAAAACTTAGAGAAGAGAAAAGAGGGAAGAGTGTAGTGATGACAAAGTTCTGGTTTGCTGGATGTGCTGGGTATCCATAGATGGAAAATAAATTTAAATATATTCTTCATCTGGACCTGCATTTAGTGTGTCTGTAAATACAGTGAAGAGTCATTAATAGTGATTTTCCTCCTGTATAAGATGGGAAAAAATGTCTTGGGAAATAATTTGGAATTCTGTAGGTGAAGAACTGCAGACTTGGTGTATCTCTGCTTCACAGGTATAAGGAATTGGAAAAATGAGTTGTAAAAATGAAATTACACGTTTGTGGCAGCTTATTTCTCTCAATTTATAATTTCAATTTTTAGCAGTTTCTCAAATCTGTCATTTTACAGAGGGCACTGCTTTGAGTGGTCAGTTGGCCTTAAAGCAAGGTCTTTAAAGGAAGATAGGAACATCATAGCTGAGATGTCTTAAAAAATGTAATTAGACAAAGCTTGTCACTCCTTTTTAATTGCTCGTGCTTTGTATGTATTAATTAATTGTGTTCCATTTCTCTGGGCTTTGTAACAAGCAGCTTCTGATACTTCCAGAAGAAATGTGATAATTTAGAGTAGTGATTAAATAATACTTTCTTCCCCTCCTTTTGAATAAGTCAAATAGAAGCTTTTAAAAATGCTTGTGTTCCTAAAGATTCCAGGGAATCCACAGTCCTTGGGATAATTTCAGTGGTGTTTTATGGTTTAGTGGTAACAAATTCTAGTGCTTACTTGGCCAGCTGTATTAACTGAGTTTATATCACAAACTGTCTGAGGATGAATTATCAATAATGAGCTGGGAAATGAGTGATGAAAGATGTGCGTTGTTGGGTTTGCTTCCTTGGAGTTTCCATGTGAAGGAAGAGTTTGAGACTGCTCTGAAGGGACATAAAACAAAGGACATCTAAATCTAACATGGACAGAAAATTACAAAGATGTAATTTTTGCTGGTTTTCAGCTTTTCTTTAGTATTAAAGGTGCAATGTTTTCTAATTTGAAGGAGAATCTCGGCGTTGGTTTGGGAAGTCAGATACATTGAAAGCAATGCCAGAACCTTCAATGAGCCTGGGAGTGCTATTGCCAGAGCTGCAAAAAAAATCACCACCCAGCTCTTAAAGTTTATCAAGTAAGTGGCATTTTAATCTAAATAGTGCTTGAGAGTAAAAACAGCTCCATATCCCTTTGTGGCAAGCCCTTCTTTGACTGTTTTCAGTGCACTGTAAGGACCAGGGGTATAATTCTATCTGAGTGTTACCTTAAGTACTGAAATGTTCAGCTCAGAGGCATTTTAACTTTTCCCCTGGTATTTGTAGTCCCAAAATGTCAATTGACATTGAGCATCTTGAGTAGCTCAGCCTGTAAAAAGTAACTTCTGTGCTGTCCTGTGTAGAAGTTCCTGTTGAAGCTTGTCTGACTGAATTGAAAGGTTACAATAAACTGAGAGGTTTATTTTGAAAGGAGTGAGTGTGGGCAGCTTTCCTGCAGCTGGGCAGGCCCCTTTCAAATCCCTAATCCTGATTTTTATATTCCATTTAATACTTAGTTACTGCCTTCCCTTTTATATAGAGCCCTTGGTTGTGGCTGAGTTTAATTTAGGAAACAACAGCTCTGCTTTTGCTGTTCCAGTAACAGAAATTTAATTTCTTTGCAGTGACCAGGACTGTACAAACATTTTTGAATTATGTAGCACAACAGATGATGAACAGGATTGTCATGATGCTGATCTGGTAAGTTGGGGTTTTTGGGGGAAAATTACAGTAATTTTTGATGGTAAGAAAATACCACCAAACTTCAAATATTGTTGGTAAAATTGCTGAGTTATTTACATAGCTAATACAAACATGGACTATATTAGGAGTTTTTAATGAATGTTTTATGTCATTTATTATCAGCGAATTGCATTACTGATAATATTTAGTCACTGTGAAGTTCAAAGCTGTTGGGTAACTTCTAATTGCAATTTCTGATGGTGGTTTTTCCTTTTCTCCAACCACTGAAGATCCCAGACTCCAACTCTTGTCCCTATCTAGGATATTGCTTTCCAAGTCTCCCAGATGCTGTATTGTATTTTTTTTTATGCTCATCTTTGGTCTTATTGAAAGAATGAAGAAGAAAATGTAATTTTATCTCAGTCTCAAATCGAATGACACTTTTAGCATCCATCACCTATTTTTTCCTACATAGTTTTTAAGAGTATTGGTTTTATTTTGTGCAGGATGATGAAAAATGTGTTCCAAGAACATCATACAGAAGAAGAAAAGTGAGTTGGCCAATCTTTACCTTATAACCCAAATCAGGCTGAATTTTTCCTTGGTATATTTCAGTAATTCTTTTCCTAACTTTTTTTTCCCCCCAAGGGACGGGGCTTTAAAAAAGGAAAAAGCCTGAAAAGTGGCTATGATGAAAACTGTTGGAAGAAGCAGTGTATGGAGCTGGTGAATTTAATTTTCCAGTGTGAGGATTCTGAACCTTTCAGGCAGCCAGTTGATTTGGATCAATATCCTGTAAGTTGTTCTTAGTAACCTTGAGAGATTCTTCTTTTCTTGCTGTCTTACTGTGCCTTGTAGGGAAATAATTTTAGATAAATCTGTATTTTCTTAATTAAAATGAATTTCTTGAGGGTCTAAAATCTGTTTACTGAGCCTGAGCTATGAATTTGATTTTTTTTCCCCCTCTTTTAGTTGTTCATGGTATTTTTACTACTCCTTCAGTCTCTTTTTTTCCCTAAGAACCCAAGAAACTTCATTTAAAGGAAAAAAGCTTCTTTACAGCACATACCTTTTCCTGGTGACTTCACATTTTGAGTTTGAGTTTCACTTCAGGTTTTAAAAACATCTTGAGGTTCTCTAAAAAAACATGAACAGGAGAGAAAGAAAGATTGAGGTGTTTTGATGGGGTTTGATTTGGGGTTTTTGTGTGGTCATTGTGTTTTGGAGCTTTTTTTGGCTGGTTTTTTATACCAGATCAGTTGTTTCTCATGGTAAAATTCATGGGATAATGAAAAGGAGATTTTAAATCAACCAGTCTCAGCAAAAATGTTGCTTTCTGCTGTGGTGCTTCTCTTTCCACTGCTGGTGAAGATAATTTATGTAATTTTAGCTACTCCTAAATGACAGAAATAAAAGTCAGAAGTGGTTTTTTTGCTTTATACTTTCACAGAAATCTTTTTTTCCTGTGTTCTTTATAGGATTACAGGCACATTATAGACACTCCAATGGATTTTGGTACAGTGAAAGAAACTCTGGAAGCTGGAAATTACGACACTCCAATGGAACTGTGCAAAGATATCAGACTGATATTTAGTAATGCAAAATCTTATACTCCAAACAAAAAGTCAAAGGTAGCTGTTAATATTTGGGGCTTTATGAATGTCTTAATGAAATTAAATTTTACTTTGCAGTTTGTTCATCAGTACTTGTGGTAAAGCTGCTGGTTGGGTAGATAGTGGGGAGAAATATGACAGAAATATTTCATATGTTCATTTCCTGTTTATTTAGTGTTACGTGGGACTGCCTGTGCTTTTCCTATTGCTTTTCTGTACAGTTTTTAATATTACAACTGTTAGTCTTGGATCAAAGGCTCTGTTTTTAATATAAACCACTTCCTTACCTAGATTTATAGTATGACCTTGAGATTGTCAGCACTGTTTGAAGAGAAAATCAGGAGAATTGTTTCAGATTTCAAAAATGGTCAGAAACAGAACGAAAAGCTACGGAGAAACCAGAGGTACACGAGAAGATTTAATAATCAGAGCTCAGCACAGCAGCCCACGAAAATGCTCAGGTAACCAAATTAGGAATGTATAAAGATCTATCTCAGCTGACTGATACTGATATTGACTCTGACATTTAGTCTCTGAAGAGGGGAACAATGGGTTTTTTAAATGGTTTGTAACCCCAGTGAGAGTTTTTATAATTCTCATGTGGTAGGAAAAATATGTTAAAAAAATAGGGGCTTTTTTGTAGTATAAAACTGAGAAATATGAAGAGACAGAAGAGTAGAAAAGGTTGGGGGTTTTTAAATATTTGAGTCAGAAAATAAATGTTTAACTAAAATAACGAGGAATGAAACAAAGATTTACTTGCTGGATGTATTGCAAAGATGAAAATCCGCATAAATTACATATTTTGTCATACACAGAATAAAGTCAGTCCTGTGGAATTTCTAGAATTTGTCACTTGCTGTAGCATTCAGTTGGGATCGAGATTTGCCTTTTCTCTTTTGAAGGCAAACAAACTTTTGACAAAATTGCTGTTTGACATGATTAACTCATGTTCTTAATTTGCATGTGGGACAAAGTGAGACAAAATACAAAAGCTAAATGTGGTAAATTACTGAAACTGAGCTTTGTCCCTTCTGCTGCTGTCCCCTCTTCCTTCTCTGGCAGGGAAAGAATAGGAATAAGAGTTTTAAGAAAAAAAAAATCTTAATTTCAGGGGATTACTTTTCTACTTTAAAATAACCACACACCACAATAGGCAGAAATTGTGTTTTGAAGCTCACTTGTGCTCATATCTGGAGAATTGTGTGTGACTGTTCACGAGGCAGTGGGGCACAGCAGACTTGAGGTTTGGGATAAGAGAAATAGTTTGCACAATACACCTCGTGCACCTGGATGAATGGCTGAAAACCTGCAGTGTGAGAAAAAACTGACAAAACACTTCTGAAGGTGACAATAATTGACTGAGCAGGAGGGCAGGTAGCACTCAGGAGTGTGGAGTAAGGAAGAATCAAATTAGTGAGGTTTTCTTTATTTCAAGCAGTGAACTGTCTGTAAGGTTCCACTCTCTGTGTGTGTTCCAAGCTCAGTTTATTGTGGAATAATGTTAGTCTGGCTAGCACTTGGTTTGAAGCTTATGTGCAATTATCCAGAGGCTGGGAACCCAACAAGAATTGAGGTTGCTGCAGTTTCCTGGTGAAAATAAGAGAAGATGAATTGTCTAGAGGACATCCACTGTTAAATTCTCTGTTTCTCAGAGCAGAGGAAGATTGTCTCCTCTTGTGTAACTTCACTAGGAGTGCAGACAGTATTTCACGTTTATCCTTGTCAGAGTTAAAATTGTCCCACACCACATTAGCTCATAAATTACCCTCCCAGAAATATAAAATCCTATTCAATGTTGTTAAAATACACAATTGCCTTATCTCACCTAGTTTTCCAACCTGTGTTGTGCTTTTACTACCCTTACTCTCCCTAGAAATTTGAAGCAGAAACCATTAAAGCCTCAGGCCAAACTTGAATCTGAGCAGGAAGATCCTTTTCCTCAGCCTACCTCAAGCAGAGCCGCCTGTGTCGCAAGCCATAAACCCAACGCTGGCACCTACAACCAGAGCTCCTCGGGGGAATCCTCGGATTCTGCCTGCCTGGCATCCTTCGAGAGGAATGGAAAAGCCAGATCCACAACACTAACTAATTGTTCTGCTTTATCATCAGGTCAGAACTTAGAATTGCTGCAGTTTGCATTCTGAGTTGTTAAATGAGCTTTGCGTTCTTAACGGGGGATTTTTTTACGCGAGGTTTGGGGTTTTTGTGTGATGCAGAGTTTTGGGTATTTGATTGGATTTTGGACACTTGTATTATTTACAGTGATTGTTATAAGATTGCTTTGAAATCATGTAGGACACAGTCAATTTACTTGTATTAATCAAAAAATCTGTCAACAGGAAAGTGTAGAATATTTAATAATTAATACTATCTGAAATACAGGTTATGTACCTATATATGTATATATATGTTATATAAAACTTATCATCCACAACTAGCAAATGACAGAAGTTCCCTGAGACTTAAAAACTTTCCTGTATTTTCCCCTACACCTCCTCTTGACAAAAATTCAGCTTATCTCAAAGAATGAGAATGCAAGTTCTGGTAAAATCTGTTAGAAAATGTTCTGTGTTTTGGGGTTTTTTTAAACATGCTTTTCACTTGAATCTGGTGTTTTAAAAGAGCTGTTTTATTTTATTTGAAACTTAAATACAGGTTAAAGAGGCTTCCTGTCATTGAACACTGCATGAATATGGATTTTGTTGAGATATCAGTTTGATCCCTGTAAGATATTCAGGCATGAGAATGTAGTTTAAGATAACGTGAGGAAAATCTAGGAGTGCAGACAGTCAGCAAAATGTAACTCTTAACTGGAAGTTGTTTAGAATTCTAATTACCAATTTCTGTGGTTTTTTTGAACAGAGAGTGAAATAGAAGGTTCCGGGGTTTCTTCATCTACTTCCTCTTCATCTTCATCCTCCTCAAGCAGCTCAGAAGACGGCAAAGGCTGTTCTGGGGCTCCTGTGTCCCCTCCCCTGCACAACGGGGTGTGCAGGAGGAACAGCAATCGCAGGGTGACTCGGAATCGAGCTGCTCAGAGGAAACAGACAGGTAGGCTGGGAGGAGTTTCTTGTCAACAGCAAGACAAGTGCATATTTATATATATTTTTTACATCCATTTATAAAAATAACTGAGTGTAGTTAGTATTTTTTTAAATCATTGCATATGTGAGATACCCATTTTTTTTATTGGTGCTAATTTTGAAGCTCTCAAATACTACACTCAACTTTTAAAAGGATTTTTTTTTTCATGATTTAAGGGGGGAGGGCAGAAACCTGGTCAGAGGGAATGTCTTGCAACATATCTTAAGAAAAAGAACAGCAATTAATAAAGAAGTTCTAATTGTCACAAAACCAGAATGAATCTGAAATTTATGACAGCAAAGGCACGTGACTGTCACTAGGGATAGATTTCATGCATCGGATCTGTGGGTTGAACCTGTCCCAGTTTTGACAAGACCTCAAAGCTGCTATTTCGTATTTAATATCTTAATCTCTGCTTTCCTTTACAGGAGCACTTCTCCAGGAGAACGGGAACACAAGGAAAGCGGTCCGGAAAAAACTCTATGGAAGTGACTCTGAAAATACCTCTGTGGTGACATCCGAGTCCCTCAGCAACAGCACGGGCAGGCACAGGAAAACCCCCCGCAGGAGCGCTGCTGTGGCTGCCAACAAACTGAGGCTGATGAGTGACGTGGAGGAAGAGGTGTCGAGCTCAGAAAGCATCGGAATATGCAGGAACAGGAAGCTGCCCCACCGGAACGCCTCGGCCGCCGCCAGGAGAATGCTGCTGGAGGGATCCGAGGATGAGGCAGGCCTAAAATCTGAGAGTGACAAAGAAATAGAAGAGCAGCTCACCAAGAGGAAAACTCTTTCTCAGCCTGGCTCCTCTGCTCCACGAAGGAAATTCGTCAGCGAGTCTGAGAACGGAAGCTCGGATTCTGAGCCAGGCACGCAGACGAAGCAGAAGAGCTGGCAGAGCAACGGTCACAGACAGCTCCGGGGCCCCACCTGCTCTCTGTCTCCCAAAGTGAAAAGTCCCACCTTAGACTTTTCAGAGGAGGACTCCAAAAGCCATAATTCTGAGGATGGGAGCAGCCAGAAAGTTTCTGACCAGTCCACATCTGCGCATGCTAAGGCTGCAGTGAGCAACTCCGAGGATGAGGCGGACTCTGAGTCGGACAGGTGGAAGGGCAGGAAACTCTCTGGGCTGCAGCTCGCTCCTCCTTTAAAAAAAGCAAAAGTCTTGAGTGATTTAGAGGACACGGCAGAATCTGAAGCAGAAACCAGAGAGGAGGAGAAGAGTTTTGTGTGGGAGAGCTTGGTGCCCACGAGGATTATAAGGAGCTCCAAATCTGGAGCTGCCTCCAGCTTCCGTCACTCTTCTGATTCGGACTCGGAGAGCGATTCCAATAACAGCAATTACTGTGAAACTTCTGCAAAGGCAAAGATGAGGAAGAGAAAAGGAAAAACAAAAATCGTTAGAAAAGGTAACATTTTAAAAGTTAATCCCTCTATTTTTTAATACTGAGTAGATGACAGAGAAAATCTCCAAGGGAGCAGAGCGTTCTCTTGCTTTGTTCTCTCCTGCTCCTTGTTTTGAGGATTTTGGTAACCAAAACCCTTTGGTTTGCAGTTTTGTTACCTTACCTTAATTTTCTGTTGAGATTTTCTGCGCTACAGCAGATTTACAACTGTTATTTTCAGTTTGAAGTAACTTTATTGATAGTTTTTCAAAATTAATTTGATGGAAAGGTGTTTAAATTATATTCTCACGTCCATGATGTGCACCAGAACCTGCAACTTGATTTGACTTCCAGATTTTATTCTGTCAATGATGTTTAGAGTCCTTAAGACAGAGAGGCACTTGGCAGAAGTAAGATTTACCATTCCACTTGTTTCAGAAAGTTAAATTCTTTTGATTTTTGGGTTTTATTCTGTGATTTTATCTGTCACTCAGAGCTTTGTGTGCTGGCTGACACGTGATTTAGGGAGTTGTTTTGGTTTGGGGGGTTTTTTAAGCTTATGAGAATGCTGCTGATGTTTATTAAACCAGGTAATGTACATTGTGCCTTCATATAATTTGGGAATTGGTCCTGATTTGGAATTTGAAAGACTCTTGAGGGATTGGTGTTTGGTCTAATCCTTCCAAACCTGTCATTGTGCTCTCAGAATCGTGAGAAGAAAATTAATGTCTCTTAAGGTGACTCTGTCTTGACAGTTTTCCACAAGGAATAGTCACTTGTTTTGTACCAAGATCTTAGTTTTAATACATATATTGGGGTATATTTATAGAGTTTCTATTTTTCAAATAAATGGGTATTTTATATATATAATTATAATTTTATATGTGTATATACACACTGCACAGTTAACCAGCTGAACAATTTATGTGGAAGCTTTGCATTGGTTAGTTTTAAATAGCTATGTAATATAAATAATATATAATCTATTCTGATATGTAAAACATAGTCTTCATATAGTTCTGTAATGTATATTATGTTATATATAATATATATTAGAGATAGATAGTGTTTAGCACGGGATTTGATATATTAGAAAAGATTTAAAGCAAAGTTTTCAGATAAATTGTGTCAGTACTTTGTGGGCTGTAGTGCCCCCTGCAGCTGAGCTGATTGGAGCTGGATTTTCCTGCCCAGTAATTCCAGGTTTGGAGTTTGGCCTGAACTCCAGGACACGTTGCTGAACCAGACTTTAACATCTTGGTGTCTTTTTAAATCTCTCCCCATTTTTGTGGGTAGTTGGTTCAGTGCTCTCTCTCTCTCTCTCTCTGCCTGTGCCACCTGGCTGTGCCTTTGCAGCTTCTCATTCTGGATGTCCAGTAGGAAATTCTAACACATTCTATTATAGATTTGTTCCAAGTTTAAGATCTTGTATCCAAAGTATAATTTTAATATTCTGGCAGTGTTGCAGAAAGGCTGGACTGTTTCATTCTTTAGCCTTGTGTTCCAGCTACTTAATAATATTGGAAGACAGTGCATAACATGAGATTTAACTCTTCTTCTTTTTAGCTGTGGATTAATTCACCTTTTATGCAGTATTTTGCAGTGTTCAGCAGAAATGTGTTGTGCTTTGGCCATGGAATCACACAGTACAACTACTACAAGTAGTAATATTCATGTATCATTGCTGGAAACTCTTAACAAAGAAAGGAAATTAATTATCCTTTGAAAGCATAAAAATAGGAATATACTGGAGTAATACCTAAAATTATTTATATTGAAATAAGGACTAAATCTGGTATATGAAGAGATTATTAATATTGGTACTCAAGCTGGACATTGGAATTTGTCTCATGATTTTTCCCTCTCGTTTGTTTTTTTTTTTTTAAATTTACTTCAAGAACTTCTGTTTTTGATTTTTGAATTCATATGTATGAATAATTGTTTTATTTAGAAGGGAAACACTGATCTTCATAGCATCATTCACATGATTTACAGACTGAATATCTGTTTCAAAACCCAACATAAAAAACAAGTTCTGTATTAAATAAAAAACAACTGATAGAAGATTCACTGTTAGCAGCAATCTGAGTGTTAAAATCAGCAAGGAGCTGAAGGGTTTCAGTGTTCTCCACCTGAAACCATCCAAAATCGTGAGAGTTGCATCTATCTGAAATATTATTGTTTATTTTTTAGATTTAAAAAGGTCTAAAAGGTGTAATTAGTGTTGCAATTTTTATTCTAGTAAGAAAAATATAACTTTTAATGATCTAAGTATTAATAATATGAAAGCATTTGTTTGCTGAGTTAGGGAATTTGGCATTTCTGAGCTAATTAACAGGGTCATGCTAAAGAATGCTCTTTTGAGACCATGAAAAGGTTTGGAAGTGAGAATCTCAGGAGTTAAAAGTATCCCTGGGATACTGATGGTATTTTTAGTAAAGAATTGAGATAAATTACACTCAACAGTCGAAATCAAAATAAAATCCAATATTTGTGTATTCCATTAAAGGCGGCAAGTGTTTGGGCATAATCAATGAATTATTTCAGGGATGTAAGACATTAAAAAGGACATTTCCATCTTCCCTTTGCAGAAGCAGCATCGCAGGAGGCCGGCCAGAGCGCCAAAGTGCTGCGGAGCAGGACGTGCATCATCAACTACAAGAAACACATCAAGGTGTCCAACGTGGCGGAGAAGAAGAACCCCCGCAGGTGTGCCACGCTGGCAGCCAATAAAATCAAGATCATGAGCGATGCAAAGGAGGAATTATCAAGCTCAGAAAGTGTTTACCCGGTGAGAAAGAACCGCAAGCAGCTCCAGGGCAGCGTCTCCTCAGCCTGCAGGAAGAAGCTGTTCGACAGCTCCGAGGTAGAGGCTTGTTCCAAGTCTGAAAATGAGAGAGAACAGGTTTCTGGCAGGAAAAAACCTTCCTGCCCCGAGACTTCTGTTTCTAAAAGGAAATACATTATTGAGTCTGAGAATGAAAGGACTGACTCGGAGACAGAGACTCAGCGGCACAGCGATAACCACAGGCAGCCACACAAACCCCTCTGTGCTGCAGCTCTGAATAATTTTGACTACGACTCCTCGGAGGAGAATTCCACAAACCACAGGGTAGAAAATGGGGGAAACTGGGGAATTTCTAGGCAGGCAGCTTCAGCCCACAACCATTACACGAGTAACTCTGAAGAGGAGGTAGATTCTGACTTAGCTAAACTTGAAACTAAAAATACCAGAGTAGCAGCAAATAAAAAATCCAGAGCTTCTTTCAAGAGATCAAAACTGGTGGATGACTTCAAAGAAACGACAGAATCCGAAACCGGGGGGAAGAAAGAGGAGAAAAGCTCTGTCTCTGAGGATGTGGAAGCACCTGGGACTGCGGGAAGCTCCAAAGCCAACTTCAACTGCTTCTCCTCGGACTCCGGAACCGATAACACCATCTGCAGCGACGCCACGGAAACGAGGAAACGCAAGAGGAAATCAAAACCCGCCAGGAAAGAAATCCCCAACCTCGACTCGCTGAAGCCTTCCAGGAGGCCGCAGCGGAGGAAACGGCGGAAAGGCAGCCAGGAGCAGGACTCGGAGGACGTGGAGTACGGCGAGTGCAGGCGGGCCCAGCGGCGCTCCAAGATCCGCACGCGGAACGGCGGCCGGCGGACCGTGCGCTACGACGACGGCGACGACGACGACGACAGAGCCCTCGAGGACGCCGAGTGCGAAACGTAACCTTAACAAAAAGGAAAGCCAGCCCATCTTTTTTTTTTTCTTCTTTTTTTTTTCTTCTTTTTTTTTTTTTTTAAAATGGTAATAGCACTAGAACTCCTTGATGGATGCTGGCTCTTCTTTGTCCTACATTTCAGGGAATATATTTATATTTTTCTATGAAAAAGTTATGAATGTGATTAGATGATGACTTTCTCCTTTTCATATTTTGACTTGCACTTGCCTGCCCATGTAGCAGCATTTAGCACAGATGCCAAAATGTGCCTCATTATAGGGGCAATTTTTTGTCTTTACTGGTATTTTATTACATATAAACAAGAGTTAAAAAATGTTAAAACACTGCAAACAGGTTAATAGCAGTATGTTGAGTATTATTGTTATGGGTGCTGCAATGAAATACTACCTAGGTCATGCAACATTCAAGAACAGATTTCAAACATCTCTAATGCTGTATGAAATCATCTACAATAGTAACAGGCTTCTAAATAATAGTACACACTCTAAAAACCTGGTGGATGCAAGCATTGCATCAAAAAGAGGAATGAAAAGGCTGTAACTTCACAACTTGATTCAGTGCAGATGTTCAGTGTTCTGTACTTGCATTGCTGATGAGCAGTTACCAGTGAAGAAGTTTATTTGCCAATTCCAGAGGCTTTGGTGAAGAGAGGGTTCTGCTGACAGGTAGTACATCATTAATGTGACTTCTATACTGTAAACTTTAAGATTATGAAATGCAGGTGAACTCTTGGGCCTAAGGGTTTTTGTGTGTTTTCTTTATAAAACAGAAAAACAAACAAAACACTTGTTCTGTTTTCTTTATGCGTGGAAAGCTTGAGGTGCAGGATTCCGACATTCCAGACCTTTTTTTTTTTGCTACGTTTCTGTTGTTCCTCCATATTTAAAGTGTTTGAATGTTGGATTTCCCATTGATTAAACCTTACCAGTTTCTGAGCATTGCAGTGCCTCTCCTGTTTTCACAATGTTTGAGGTGGCTCTTGTTGACGAGAAAGACAATTTCTCCAGGAAAATATGTGGAAGTTCCTGGTTGAACACATCTCCACGACAAAACCACACAGCAGCTCTAAATCCTTAGTTTTCCATGGAGTTGTGCTGGTGGGAGCCCCACGACAGCTGCCCTCAGCCCAGCACCAGGGAATCTCCGCTCCTTCCCCACTCCGGGGTTCCTCCTCTGCTCTGCAGCTTCCCTTTCTCACCCTTGGGAAAACTTGGTGATTCCTGATTTCCTCATTCAACAGAAGATGTGGCAAAATATCAGATTGATCCTAAGCCAGCTCATTTGAGCTGAAATAACAAGTTTGGGAATTGATTTCCCAGCAGATTGGACTGGTAGTGGGATCTGGAAGGGTTTGGGGGTAAAAAACATTTCGTGTGGCTGCACAGTCCCAGTGAACAGTGGCAGAACTCCTTGTACCAATGGAAATGCATCGTGGAAAAGGGAGCTGGCATCAGTGAGAGCCACTTCTCCATCCCCCTCACTGGCATTGTCTGTATTGGCCATCTCTTTGCTATCCAGGATATTATCTCAGCATAGACAATACTCTTTTTTTTTTTCCCCCTTAAAACTTCCATGTGAAGTCCAAAAATAATTTAAATCATTCTTGCCCCAGGAAATTTTATTTAGAGCATAGTCTTCAATAGAATGCAGCAGAATTTTGTGAATTCAAGATAAATGTTTATCTGGATTGTTTATTTAGTTCCTGAAATACGAACACAGTTGTGTTTAGTGACGAAACTTGAAAATGGCTTTGTGTTTTCTTTGAGGGGCAAGCTTTGTTATAAGGCAGTAAGTCCACTATTTTTTTTATATTTTCCATAAACTTCATTGTTTAGCAGCTGCTTATTCTCAGTGTTCTCTGGAGTACAACCTCCAGTTTGGGAACAACTGAACTTGAACGCCGGAGTTTTTATTAATTTTCAGTTTAAACAGCTAAAGTTTGGCTGGTAGGTTTGTATCTCTAATCTAGGCTTAGATTTACAAGGCTGGTTTTCCTTCAGGTGCCGTAGTCTGTCACTGCACTCACGTGTTCATGGTGATCCCTGAAAGCTGGAGAAGGCTCTGGCCTCTGGATCTGTGGATCCCGGAGGGAACCACTGCCTCGGGCACCCTAACGCTTTTATTTTCTAAGCAAAGCATGTGCTGGTCTGTATTTCCTACTTTTATACACACAGACAGTGGGAAGAGAAACGATTAAACTGGAAAGGTATTTTGAGTCTTTCACCTTTTAAGAGTTTATTTATTTTTAATTTATTTAAATGAGTATGCTGACTCTTAAGAGAACTGGTTCTTTTCAGCCTTGCAGAAGGGAGTCCTTTCACCTTCCTTTAAGAGAGCCTTTTTGGTTTGGTCTAGCTGTACTCAGGGAAGTAAAGTAGTAGACCTGTGCGAGTAGGATCTTTATTTAATGTGACTTTGGGGGCATGTTTGGGTTTGTTTTAAAGCAGGACCTGAATCTGTGAAGGTGATCAGGCAGCATGAACAGAAGGAAATTAAATTGAAAGTGCAGGATAGAATCGTAAAGGAATCAAATTCTTTAGTGTTAAAGGCTTTGATGATGTACATGTGTTAGTGGACCAAAGTAAAGTTGTACATACACCCGAAATGTCACTGTGCTCTTATTTGGTTCAACCAGACCAAGGTCCTGCCCTTGGGTCACAACAACCCCGCGGAGCTCCAGGCTGGGCAGAGGGGCTGGAAAGCTGGAAAAGGCCCTGGGGGTGCTGGTGCCAGGGGCTGGACACGAGCCCAGGGGTGCCCAGGGGGGCAAGAGGCCACTGGCAGCTGGCCTGGATCAGGAATTGTGTGTCCAGCAGGAGCAGGGCAGGGATTGTCCCTCTGTGCCGGGCACGGAGAGGCCCCTCGAGGGCTGTGCCCAGTTCTGGCTCCTGCAGGAGAGCCCTGGAGGGGCTGGAGCGTGTCCAGGGCAGGGAACGGAGCTGGGGAAGGGGCTGGAGCCCCAGGAGCGGCTGAGGGAGCTGGGAAAGGGGCTCAGCCTGGAGCAAAGGAGGCTCAGGGGGGACCTTGTGGCTCTGCACAAGTCCCTGACAGGAGGGGGCAGCCGGGGGGGGTCGGGCTCTGCTCCCAGGGAACAG
>VZTA01000344.1:0-139604 GCA_013398855.1 Mohoua ochrocephala | reverse complement strand
ACTGAACAAACAAAAATGCTTCCCAAAGAAACTAGCTGCTGCCACTGAATTTTTTATGACTATCAAATCTCAGATCTGTGGAAAACATCCCTCTGCATCCCCCATCCCTGTCCCTGCCCTCCCCATCCCATCTCTCCAGCAAGGCAAAGCCCCGGACATTACCTCATTAATTGCTAGCTGTTCCCCTCCGGGCTGCAGGTACCTGGGAGCAGCTTGGCAGAGCTCCTCGTAGCTGTAATCTTCCTCACTGCCATTGTCATCCACTAAGGCTGAAGATTCAGTCCCACCATCTGCAGCAACTAAAACAGAAGAGCAACATCTGTTTGCTTCATCATTTTTATGATTCAAAGAAAAACAACAATGCAAGAGGAATTGCTGAGAAATTGCCTTTGTTGTCACGAATAAAACAATAACAGCAGAAGTGGGGGGCAGCATAGCTCTCAGGAAAACCACCTTTCCGTCATTAAATATGTTTTACTCTCCTTCAGATTTTTCTCATTTAGCACCTGATAAAACTGAGAAACTTTTGTATGCAAAAAACCAGAACCACAACAGTGCCTTACTTATTTTTTACCAGGAGAAACCTCAAATGACCAGAAGGGAGGCCCTGATGCCATTTCCCAGGTGGCAGGTGAGAGAGCTCCAAGGCTGGGTGCCCTCACACCATCACATCCCCTGCAGGAACATGGTTCTGTGCCCACCCGCCCACGAGAGGGGTGGGCAGCCCGCGTGCAGCCCCAGCTCTGGGCTGGCTGCTGCCACCTCTCCCATGCACTGGGGAGGCTCTGGCAGCAGCAAGGCTCAAGGGGACAGGGAGTCCAGACTGGGCACTGTGGAACGGCCTTACAAAAAACCTGTCCTAATTGTCCCAAATCACAAAAATTTCTTGGTTTGACAATTGTACATTTTCTGACCAAAGAGGCAGCTTTGTATAGAAAGAGAGGCCAGGACTAAAATGGGCTTCATCTTATTACAGAGCCAGAGAAGCCAGGAGAAACACTGTTACTATATAAAACTGTAAAACCCATTTGGGGTACACCACTGGGTGACAGATCCCTCTGGCGATCCCCTCCGCACTGGCAGAGGAAGAGAACTGGGGGCTGACCTCAGGAACAAGTCTGACTGACTGACTGACACCCACACTGCTCAGCGCTGAACCCTGCCCAAGTGGGTTTGCCTGCAGTGTTCAAACCACCCAGGATCAAGAAGCATTCATGACCAGTGGCCCCGTGCCACTGAGTGCACTCTCTGGTTCTTGTTAATTTATTCCTAAAGATTTATTCCTATGGCAAGCCCAAGCTGTGAACTAGAGAGTCCGAAGATCATACGATGTTCAAAAAGGCATTAAAAAGTAAAAAGTAAAAAGAATAGGCTGCTAGCACTGAACTCCTCTGCTTAAGGTTAGTGTGATCCAGCTAAGTTGCCACACAGTCAACAGAGCAGCTCTTACTCCTGAGTGCCTGGGAAGGGGCCTTTAAGCAGAATTATTGAACCTGCCAATTCCAACGAGCAGCAAGGCTGAGCAGCAGGACCCTGACACTGCCCCTTCTCTACCCTGCTTCAAACCTGGCTATCACCCGTCTGCTGAGCTCTGGGCTCCGGATGGGTGAGAGTCGCCAAGAGACGACTCCTGGCTTTTTACTCCGTGCACCCACTACCACCAGGCACTCCGCTGCCATCTGCTATTTACCTTATAGGGAGAAATACTGCACCCCCCTCCTCAGGGCACGCATACCACCACTAGCATCTTCGCTCATCTGAGCATTAATTTGCCAGAGAGATCAAAGCGGATCACCACAGAGATTCACTAAAAAACTTGCAAGATTTTCCTTTCCATTAAAAATGGAAAAATACAGCATAGTCTTGATACAACAGAACATGGCTATTTAACCATTCTGTTCTACTCTCTAGCATTTTAAATATACATTCACATTAACAGTATAATCTGCCTAAGCAGGGAGGATGCAGAACCCCAATTAAAAAAATTAAGATTTCTTTTTTCCCTACAAACTCATTAATCTGAGCACTGATAAACGTAAAATACATCTTGCAAAACTTACCGAAAATGCTTTATTAAAAAATAAATATTTCATTAAATCAATTTTTATCTTATAAAGCAACATCCAAAAGATTCATCCCAGTGATCCTTTATACATTTCCACTGTACTATCTGTACTGCCTGTAGGGTTGTTCCAGTAATAATGTTGCATCAAAATAACCGAAATCATTTGGCTCCAGACAAAAAATAACTACAATTTTGGGACAGAAGGCTGCCTGTTACTCTGTACCAAATCAACAAGCCTACGTTGACTTTGCAGGGTAGAATCAAGTGAAATTGGTTGCTCGCATTCTGCATCTTTTCCTCTATTGTATACAGACAGAAATACCAGAGGGAGGGGTGTGCTTTCCTGGTTGCACTAACGGGATGCAAAAAACTTAAAAGACAGCCTGGGACTGATGCAGACCTCCTAGCAGCTTTTCACCAGTACTGCAGGTTCCCATGGATGACACAGAGTACGTGTCATCAGAGTCAGGCTTCCACCATCTACCAGTTCAATCAAAAAACACCGTGAAAAAAGCAAGAGTGAACATGTTCTACTCACACGTACCCATCTGAAGGCTCTCCAGACTCCAGAAACGTGCCATTGCCCCCCTGGCTACCATGCTGCCGTCAGACCTCTAACAGGTGATGTTGCTCAGTCCTACAGGGCTGGTGGAGGATCACAAGAGGCTCTGAGCTACCCACAGCCCGGAGGAACAGCTGCTCGCCGCCTTCAGCTCCCGGCGGTGCCTCCGAGGCCGAGCCCGGCTGGGAGCTGCCAGCAGCGCACTCAGCCGCTCAGCCTGGCTGCCGCGAGCTCCCGGCTCTCTGACATCATGGGGTGCCCTTAGGGAGGAAGTTCCAGAAAAAAAACAAAAACCTGGCTGCCTGGCCCTGGCCGCGCTGCGCCTGCAGCCGCCCAGACCGCTCCCACAGAGCCCGAACATCGCGAACAGAGCAAGCCAGGGAGTGCATTTGTTTTTCATTAAAGCAGCTAAACGCGATTTCAATCTATATTCAAATGACTGCAATCCAGAGGGAGAGACGATTTGAATGGGAGTTGGGAGTTCCTTGTATTACAACACTGTTCCGAGTATCGGTCTATCTTTGTCATACAATACCAGTTAAAATTCCAGTGGAAGCAAACAATTAAGGTATTTTTTGCACAATTTCTCTTGCTTCACAGGCAAATGCTGTATCATTATTTAGGGCACAAGCACCACAAGTGTTAAGGCTGCAGCAGACTGTTGTTCCCAGGAAAACAGGGGAGGAGGGAGGTATTTTCTCACTGAAACTACAAACTTAATCCAGCTGCTCCATGAAATAGGGAATGAAGCAGCAAAGTACTCAAACCATCCCTCTTTCTCTGGGTCTGACCTAGCCAGAGCACAGCCTCATTCATTCACCACAGGCCAGCATTCACCACCCTTGCATCTGGGTCCTCCCGCAGTGAAGCTGGATCAGTCCATGCACTGGAAGCAAAGGCAGGAGCCATTCCCATCAGGAGAGTGCAAAGCCTGCTGCAACCTATGTCTGTACCCAGCACTACACTTACAGTTTGGAAAGCCCCATAAACTTTATGGCTTCTTCTTTACCTGCAAACTGTTGCTCAGCTGAGCCTGTCCTGTGACTGGGGACTGCCTCCTCCAGGGATGTGTTCACAAAACCCTGGAGGCATTTCTGCACACAGCAACTTCTCAACACCCACTGAAATCACATGGTTTTCCCAAGCGCTGCCTCAGTCAGAGAAGGAAAGGCCAAACATTGCCCTGCAATATTAATGCCATCTTCCTGCAAAAATCCTGTTTGTGCTGCACTGCATGGGAGACTAACAGAAATTACCTTCTGAATCTCTTAAACTTCCCTATCATTTCTTGCTGCCAGGACTCTAGTTGGATAGCACAATAAAAACAAGCTACTACACAAGATCTTCATACACAGCATTTTTCTTGGCACAAACCATTAAAAAAAAGCAAGCCGGCAAACAGAAGTGACACTGATGACACTGAAGTGCTGCTGATCCTGGCACCCGCAAGTGAAAACTTCACACTTTTAATCAGCTAGAGCACAAGATCTTTGCCATGGCAAACCCCTGCCCACCAGGGAAAAACAGTTCAACTGCCAAAGGAAAACCAGATCAAACCCCATACAGCTCTTCTACAAGAGACTTTAAAAACAACCTCAGAAAAACAACCCGAAACTCCTTTGGTCTGATTTTTGCAGAACAGAACAGACCGTGTGCTTTTGCCCAATGACTAACCTAACGCCACTGTGGGATGCTGCTGGGATGAAGGGGGGTCTGCTCTCCCTCCTTTGCATGGGCACATCTGGCAACTGTGCAGCCTCAAACTGAACCACCACGAAAGTACTCATTTGGGGTGAGGTGGTAGTGGGTTCATTTCCTTGTAGACCAGCCAGGGACAGGAGGAGGTGCAGGCTGTCCTTTGTAGTGGCAAATCCACAGTGACCTTGTCCAAATGCATGCTGAGCTGGCTTAGCCACTGCGCAGGGCACTCTGAAAAGGCTGTGGGTAGCACTTACTAAAATACTAAAATCTACTTTATCCACCTCAAGAAAATTCAGTTCTAGATACGCTCTGGTGTCATAGAACCCTCCATCCTGGGGCAGACCACAGGTCACTCTCAACCACTTCTCTGACAGCAGCCAGTAGCAGATGCCCAAGGAGGAACATAAAAACAGATGAGGCGTGTGATGGCATTTTTCTGATGTACTTTTCTAAATTCCAGTTATATGCAGAGCAGTCAGATCCCTCCTGAGGCAGATATTATATCTTTGTGTTTAATGAACTGGATTTTTCAAACCACTTTCTGAATTTTTTTAAACTGTTGGGATGTGAAATATAATGTGTAGCAATTAGTTTTACAGTTTAATTTTATAGAGTGTGAAAACTATCTTTTATTTTAAACTTGCTCTCTGGTGATTTCATTTGGTGGCCTTCAGTTCTTAAATTATTGGAAACAATAACTATTATCTGTTCATTTTTCCTATGCCAAACAGATTTTTATTCTCCTATTGTTTTTTTTTCCATGTTGCAGAGCCCAAGCCACATTAATCACTCCTCCCAGAGACACACACTGAGGCGATTTTCTTGTCCTTCTGCTTCTCTCTGTATCGTCCCCTGTAAAAAATGCCTTTTGGGATGGAAAGGAACAGGGAGATGGCCCCCACACACACCAGTGGCACAATCGGGCCTTCTGTTTTGCTCTCTATTCATTTCCTACAAACTCCTGCCCTTTTATTTACTGTTTTGACTGTTACTATGCACTGCACTGACTCTTTAAATGTCTGTTAAGATTGCAAGATCTCTTCCTGAATGACAATATCCAGTTCAAAGTCCATTCTTCTGCAAGCACATCAGGCTCCTTTCCTCCTCCACATGTGATGCCTTGCCTTTACCAACACCTGGCGCCAGTGCAGTGCCTCGTGCCTCACTTCTCCTACCGTGAATAATTAAGCACACCAGCAAGAATTACCATTTCATTTTATACCTCTCTTCCCACATCATTCGTGCAGACACTGAACATTTGATTCCACTCATGAGCTCTCTCCTTAAGAAAACCAACTACTCTCCCGAGTCATTCCCGAGCTCTGCTCCACACAGGCCAAATTCTAGCCCCGCACAAAAATATGCAAAAAAGACGGGTTAGTTTTTAAGATGCTCATAAAAATTGCTCTGCAGAGAGGAATAGGCAACCTGTTTAATATAATTTAAAACTTGTAACCCTTTAAGTGCAAGAGTAGCAATGTAAGTCTCAAGGGAAGTTTCCCTTGAGTTGTCTGATTCTTACTCTGTTTCCTACAGATGATGATCACCTGTCTTCTAACATCTATTTATTTTTCAAAAAATTTACATCTCCACTTTTATCTGCCATTGCTATAAGAAGAAGGCATGCAATGTATTAGGCTTTAGCAAGTAACTAAAATAAGATACCACTGGTTTTCGGTGCTTGGGTTTAGAACTACGTTCTGTAATAAAGGGCTTTTGTGCGATCAAATTTCACTGTGCATGAGCAAACAAAAAACATTCACATGTTCAAAGACAAGGAAATTCCTTGTGACTTAAGAGAAAAAAGGAAAGAGATCAGAATGCGTGACACTAGTCACTTTAAAATTTTCTTTTGGAGCTACTTAACAGATCTTTGCAACTGCTTTCAAACTGTGAAGTCCATGGTATTCCCCACTTGCCTTCAGAGTTTTGATTTCAGAAGCTTTTCCTGCTCCACTTCTATGTTTATTGTAAGGTCTCATAAAAGTCACATCTAATATAATCAAGGTTGCTTTGGTTTCATTGTCCTGAAAAGTGGCAGAAACCTTGGTTTGTGTATTTGTCATCCTGATGCTTATGTTTAGGAGACCAGTTATTCAGAAGCTAAATACCTGGAAAGATATTGCTCTCGGGCAGTCGTCTAGGTAACTAATACTATTTCATGTGGTTTCTAAACATGAATTGGAAAGGATAACTAAAAATAGAAAAAATAATTCCTACTCTGTGATAATAAAAGAGCCTCTTTTTTTTCCCAAACTATGTTATGGCAGACCTGTTATTCTGCGAGTGGTCCTTCTGGAAGCAGGGAATGAGACAACTCATAATCTCAGCAAGAGTCACAGCATTAGATGTCTAATTTACCTCATTGCCTGATCTGGATCATAAACTGTACTAAGATGCATGCAGCAGAACACACTCCAGACATGGGTTTTAAAGTAGGTCCCAGTATTTTACTACAATATAAATTAAAAGGAAAATACAAGTGGAGTATATAGAATTGCCCCGGTTAGAGAGAAGAGGGGGTGGAGCTTTTAGCGCTGTGTATTCCATACCACCCACACAATCACTGGGGGTGTGGTTTTGGCAGGAAAAGCCAGGTGCTGGAAACCGAAGTTTGCCATCTTGCTGGGTCTCTCCAGGGAGAAGGTATTGGGATCAGCCAAGTGGACCCAGCCTCTCTCCACCACTGTCGGTCCCTTCCCCACTCCTTCAAGTCACGGCTTGAAGACACAGTGCTGAAGGACAGCGACGATGAGTCTGAGACGTCGCTCCCAGGGAACAAAAAGCAAGAGAGAGGCAGAGGCACAGAGCCGAGCCCAGCCGAGCCACACGGAGCCCAAGCCCCAGAAGAGCCCGAGTGGAGCAGCACCGGTGCCGGAGGCAGCTGTGCGGGACTGAGCCAAGCTGGGTGGAGCAGCATCAGTGCCAGAGGCAGCTGTGCAGAATCGAACCGGCAAAGCGGAGCGGTCTGAGGTGGCGGCGTGGCAAAACACGATGATCGAGCTTCCGAGGGGTTTGCTTGTCCTAGTCCTTCGCTGTTTTCGGACTGGGGTGGGGGACAACACTAAGCACCGGAAGCTCTCCTCGACATACTGCCTTTGTGTCCCAAATACCACGTGGCCCAGATGCAGGAACAGTGATTATATTGCCTTTGTCTGGAGACCACACCAGGCACTGTCTTCAGGAAGTGTTGGGGTTCTTTTCACAGTGGTAAATGACCTTTTTTGTGGGTAGGGCACCTTCTTTTTGCACACTTTTTGCTATTAATACTGCTGTTGTCATTGTGATTTTAGTAAATGGTTATCTTGTAATTTCTCCTTATTGTCCCTCCATTACTGGAAGGGCAGGGGGAAAGGGAGTGGCTTATTTGGAGTTTAGTTCCTTAAACCAGCTGTCTAAACCAGCACAATAACATATCTCAGAATCACAGAATATTCTGGGTTGGAAGGGACCCACAAGGATCATCAAGTCCAACCCTTAAGTGAATGGCCCATATGGGGATCAAACCCACAGCCTTATGGCATTATTAACACCATTATCCAACCAACTGAACTCATCTCAGTAGATTAGTCCTTCTCATTGCCATGGTTAGAAATTCTGAAGTCTGCTTCTTGGAGGGCACCTCCTGAAGGAAACCATCATGTTCTATTCAAGACTGGAGAATTCAGTTTTAACATGTTCTTACATAAATTAATTTGTAGTTAAAGCATTTTTGGCAGAATTTGGACATCACTGCAGCTAAAACTTAGCTAAGAACCATAGAAGCCAAGTACTGATTTGTAAACATACGTGTAATTTTAATAAACACTGAAAATGCTACTTGTTAAGTTTCCTACTTCAGTCACAGGAAGCCTTGATCCAGAAGGTTCAAGGATGAAGGTTCCCAACAGTGCTTTGTTCGCTATTAACAGTGAAAGATACAATGTGAAAATTTTGCTTTTATTTCCAACTCCTGCCAGTGTCTGAAGGAACACAAATGGTGTTAACCCAGGTTCTTCTGGTCCCACCTGTGAAGAAATGTTCCACTACTACTAGACCAGTTAATAGACTACTTCTATTAACTCCAGATAGCCTTGCATGCTAAGAGTAAACAATTACAGCAAAATTACGCAGGACACACCAGCGAGCCTGTTAAAGGGCAATGCTTCCAAAAAGGCAATTTTTTCCAAGAATCTGTCCCTCATGTACCAGAGTCTTGGTTGGGCAGTACTCACCAACAAGCTGCTTAATTAAGGCTTGCCTATCGAAGTAAAGCTGAATGCATAGCAAAGAGAAAATTAAAAATACGTGTGTGGTGTGGCTAGGGTTCAGGTATGAACTCAAGCATATTTGAACTTACTTCCTTCATAATCTATTGTTTTCAGGCAAGTATATGAACAGAGAGTGGAAAACACAGGAGTGTAAGTGGTACAGAACAATAAACCATAGCAGTGCCAAACAGTGGATGTGAAAAAAAAAGTTTTACACGAGGATAGCAGCTACTAATAAGAAACTCAGAAAACAAAGCAACTTAGCTGGGTATTACTTTGTCACTGAGTTGGTTTGCACCCTTTTGCGTTCCATATTACATTATAATTCTTGCTCAGCCTGGGGTGTGACTTTCTGATCTAAAAATACTTGCTCATCTTACCGTTAGATGTTCTCATCTGCCGCCTCCGTCCCACGCGGTCCAGGCCGATGGGGGTACTTTGGGAGAAGGTGAGCGGCCGGAACCTGGCTGAAACAGCCTTGTAGGGGGGCACCTGGTGTGCTGGAACAGGTGGCCGTGTCACAGGCTACCGAGAAAACAGGAAAATCCAGTATTAGTAAAGCTACCGGCAAGACCAACTGAGCAAAGCTCAGGTATGAAGTAAGGTTTCTCCAGATAGTCCAGTTAATTACACGGGCAGTAAAATCCCCTACATTGAAGTGGCATTGCTTAATCCTGCATACCACGTCCACCAGCATCACAGAACAAGGTTTATTACATTACAGTTCTTTGTTACATTAAAAATTCCTTAGCCTTCTGTTGTGGTCAGACATGCTCTATAATTTTCATCTTGTAACACTCTTTTTTGAAGACAATCAGAAGGCGGGAGCACCTCTCCTATGAAGACTGGGCTGAGAGAGCTGGGGTGGTTCAGCCTGGAGAAGAGAAGGCTCCAGGAAGACCTCACTGTGGCCTTTCAATACTCAAGGGGGCCTACAAGAGAGCTGTAGAGGGACTTTTTACAATGGCACGTAGTGATAGGACAAGGGGGAATAGCTTTCAACTGAAGGAGGGTCAATTTAGATTAATGAAAGGGCTTTCTAGGACGAGGATGGTAAAACACTGGAACGGGTTTCCCGCAGAGGTGGTGGATTTTGCTTTCATCAGTTAAAATGTCTTGCTTGTCAGTAAAACAAACAAGACAATAATAATTGTCAAAATGATGCTCTGTTTTGAGTTCCCAGGAGTCTCATAAAAAAGAGGTAATACCAAGTTTACTGCAACTTTATCTCAAAGTAATTTTCTTTGGATAAATCATTCATTTGTTAAATTATAATTGGAGAACCTACTCCCGTTTTATTTGCAAATTGAGTCTGATTTTATGTTGTCCCTGAACAATGCCACATTAGCCAGGCTGAATGATCTTGCATAAGCATTCAACATTAAACAGCCAGGCCTCGCTCAGCACATGAACTTCAGAGGAACTCGTCTTCAGATCTTATTGTTCAGCTGTTACTGTTCTTTATCAAGTAATCTGAAACATCAGGGATGGTTCTTTAATGAACTATCTCTTGACACTCTGTTACGAAACCCGTGACAGTATTGTTTGAAAATGTTTTCTCACACCTAAGCTGTCAGACCAAAACAAAATACAGCAAAGAAGGAATTAGCTTTATACTTTTCAAATATTCCCATGGGTTTCCAAAGCTTTAAAGAAAAAAAATCACCAGTGTGAAGAGCAGTCTTTGACAGCCCCACATAAAATACTTCTAGCACATATATTCCTGCTTCATAAGTCCTTTTTCACATTCCAGATAAAAGTTTGCTTTTTATTATGACTGCCAAAAAACCTCAACGTGTACTGAATATGATTTATCTACAGCCTCATCTTTAAAACCCATTTCCTAAGTGCCTTAACAGTATACCAGGATTCTTCACCACAAAAAGTTTGATTTGTTACATTAAATAGCTAATAGAAGTGATGGCAATTACTGTATGCAAATAACTGGCTGAGTAAGCAAAAAAGGCTATTTATTTCTGGGCAACTAAAATTTTCTTATAGGGCTTCAGTCCAAATCCTTTCCCCAGACAGACATGGATGTGCTTTTACTCAGTGACAGTCCTGGGAAGGCCATAATTTGGCTTAATAATGTGCCCTTGTTGGGAATGCTCCATAGTTTTAGTCTCGACCACAGTGATCCAGCAATGTGCTCATTTAACCCCAGCCAAGCCCTCATGGCAGCACTGGAGCATGGAAAGAGTCAACTCAAATAGCTGCCTTGATGCATGTTCCTTCGCTATTAAACTGATGTGAACGAGGTTTGAAAAGGGATCAGTCTGGTTTCAGTATTAAATGAAGGGCCTGGAGAGTGTTTAATCACTTCCATAGTACAGCAAGTTGCCAGTACTTACTATTCCTTGAAATCCATCTATTATTCTTGAGTAAGACGGCCTAGAATTTATAATGATTATTTTCCTCTTTTTTTTTTCTCCAAGTTAAGAGATTACATCAATTTTAAAATATCTTAATTACATAGGATTTGAAATGAAAGCCTTTGCCTGGGCAAAAGGTTCATTTGCTTCAGCTGGGGTTTTGCATCAAGATGCATTTTTTCATCAGGGAATCATAAAGAAAAAATGTGCAAAATACAGTAACAATGTCCATGTTACAAAATGCTTTTCACAGGAAACTTAAAATCCTGCCATTGTTTCAACACTTTAGTACCCCTAAACTTCCCAGCAGGAGATGAAGTGACATGAGAAAGACTAAGAGGACTCAAATTCAATTAATAACCACCAGAATCAAATTTTTTGAGGATGCAGATACTATTTCTTTTTTCTGTTGCTTTATCAGCTTGACAGTTGTTTTAGGCAGAGATATTCCAGGTTTCATGGAAAGTGGAAAACGCCTGACCAGTGCAGTCTTACAAAAAAGCCTGTGAGCCTGAAGCTCTGCAACCAAGCGCAAGATGGGGCCACGACCACCAGCACAACAGCAAGTTCCTCTACACACTGTGCTTGTGCCTGGAGCACTACCTCCAGGGAGAAAGGAGCAATTTTTACCCTTCAGAAGTTTTTAATTTCTCACTCTTTTACTTAAGCCAACAGAGATGGCAAATATAGGTACTACTCAAGTACACACAGCTTGCTTACAGGTTTCCAACCTTTGTTTCATCTGATCAATTTACTAGTACATGAACAGACATTGTACCTATATTGTCAGTTTTCTTAAATTCGTAATTTCATTAATTTCTCAATTTATTACCAATTTCTTCAAGCAATGTCTTCATTAGTTTTAAGTGTCTTTGCTATGCCAACACCAAGATTTTTAACACCACTGTTAATGCCCACAGTTTTTGAACAGGCCTGCTTTTGGATAATTTGAAATGACCAATAAATAATGTGTTATTATTGCATTTGATTGCATTCCTCTGTTCCTCAGGCCCAACATCCTGTAAGGAGACTAAACACACAACTGTCTCACACACAAATGAGCCCTTACAGACCAACATGAGACATAATGACCATATCAAGAAAGAAATCAGGTTAATTTACAACACAGAAAAGATTATCCCAAAGTCAGTATCAGGTTTGTTCCATGCTGTATTGTTTTTTAGCAAGAAGACAAAGTAATTAGTGGCCAGGAAAGCAGTATTCTAAGTACACGATGTCAGCTTGACAAAAGGGAAGGAAGAGAAGGAAGCATCCATTCTATTTTCTAGGCTGAAGACAGAGACAAGGAAGTGAAAGGGTCTTTTGCAGTTTGCAGAGCACATCTGTTTATCTTACTTGTGTCAGCAGATTTTCTCTCTCTTCTACTTGATCGTCTCCATAGAAATTGACCCCACCTATTACGGAGATGGGTCTCCTTTTTCCCCCTCTGTGGTAGCCCACAGTATTACTTTGGATCACAGACCCAACGGATGCCAGCCTTGGCTGATTTCCTCCATCCACGCAGTCTGTCTTCTGAGACTCCACTGCAACTGCATCTTCTGGTATAGAGAAACTTCGGACCGACATTTGGCCATAGTCTGAGAGAGGTCTGGGCCGGGATCTTTTTCCAGAGCCCCATTTCCTGGGTGTGACCTTTTGTGAGTCTGCCTTTTCTTCATCCTGGGATGTGGACCTCTTCCAGTGGTCATCAGAAACAACCTTTTTAAATGTGAACAAGTCAAATAAGCCACAGAATTTTCTGACAGTTAAGCATTTGTGAGTTTGTCATACGGCAGATCAACTTAACATTTCTAAACCAGAGCTACCATAAATACAAGAAATGCAATTGACAACTCGGGAAGAGGTAACTTTGCAAAGCAGAGACATCATGATGCTTGTGATGAGTAAGGTAAACACCCAACCACCAGCACCCCTCTGGCAAACAAGACTAATAACACTAAAAACTCATTTATTACCTCAGCAGTACAGACAGGTCCTATCACAAACACTGAATTCATGGAATAGTATCTTGGAAAGATAGCTCTGTGCTGACAGGACTTGTTTCTGTGCACAGGTAGGATGTTACAGGTAACACCAGTAAAAATAACTCAGCTGTGGTTTTGGACTTTTTACCAAGGCTTGTAGCAACAGAGCAAGGGGCAACAATTTTAAACTGAAATAAGGTGGGTTTAGATTAGATATTATGAAGAAGTTCTTGACCATGAGGGTGGTGAGGCACCAGAACAGGTTGCCCAGAGAAGCTGTAGATGCTCCAACCCTGGTATGGTCCAAGGCCTGGTTGGATGGGGCTCTGGGCAACCTGGTCTAGCCAAAGGTGTCCCTGTCCATGTCTGGCGGGCTGGAACTGGAGGATCTTTAAGGTCCCTTCCAAGCCAACCCATTCTATATTTCTCTGTTTCACCTCTGTTGAGTGGTGAAGATGAACAGCAAGGCTGCAGTTTGACCGCCTGCAGATCCACGTAACTGTAAGGTGATACCAGACTGGGCAGTCACGCTCCCTCCTACCACTCACTCCCACGGTCCCACTTGGTCAGATCTACAGATTCTGCTGCCAGGAGTGAATTAGGTGAGCGAGCTCATCCAGTTTGGAAGGGAGAAGCTCACTTCCCATATGCTCAGGGAGGTTAAAGTCCTACAGATTATGACTGAAAATACATTACAGCACAAACACAGGAAAAAATGATGGGTTTAGATAGGAAGCTGAGGGAAATGAGCATGTTGTTCCTATTTAACAGCACATCTGGCTCACAGAGGTAATGTCTTCAAGTATCATAACTGCACTGGTATTACAAGTTTGGAAATAAAATAACCTCGGCTGAAATACGTGGTAGAGGGAACATTTTTAAGCATTTCAAAGCATTTTGAAGTAATACTGTTGAAATTTTTTCCTAGCAAAACCTTTGCAATTTTTCAGAAAAAAAATCTGCACACAAAAATTAATGTTCACTCGTCCCTCAGATTTCTATTTCTTGGTGTTTCTTGGCTTTTCCCAGCTCCTTTATAAAAATATAAAAGAAACAGAGAAAGCTAGTAGGTATTCCAAAAAAGACAAGCATTGCTTTGTCTCTCTTTAACTATATTTTGTTCATCTGTTCCAGACCAGATGAAGGCATTCCAGATATTGCATAATCAAAGCAAACATGCAGCCCAGAAACAGCCTTTTACAATGATGCCTGTGACAGAGGACTTAGCTTCTGTCACCTTCTTCTCCACCTGTCATTTTCAGCCAGGCCACTACAAATCCAGTCAGTCTTTTTTAGGCCACATGATACAGTGGGCAGATGTTGCTTTCTGTTTGAAAGACAGCTTAAGATTAATTTCATGGTATGAAAGCAGAGTTACTCAATAGTCAATATTTTAACATGATTACTGCAATTATGAAAAAATTATCAACATCACACACTGCTCTACATTCAATTATTTCACTTACAGCATGAAATTTATTCTAAATAGAGTACTTTAAAAAATTTTGGTTTCTATGGCATGACATCTGTCACTCAAGCAAGAACTTCAGGTTCCCTACAGAACTTTGCTCAGGACCAGTTTTAACAGTGCATTTAATTAAGTAGAGAGTCACTCCCCGGCTGATGCATTGACACAGCTCCAGGAAAGCTGTCCCTTAAGCACAGCCCCTCCAAGTCTGAGCAGCAAAGTCACAGGTTAAACAAGGTTCTTACCTCAGAATCAGACAAAGGTAAAGGATCTCCACATATGCATTGACTGAGAAAGGAGCTCACGAGAGTCATTTTATGTTTTCGTTTCGCAAAGTCCTGTCCATAAGAGCTACGAATGTGAGCACTCTCTCTGCATAACCAGTCAGGCAAAGTTCATACCATGATCCTGTACTTTTAGACTGAGGGAAGGACATGTCACATGTCATCTCATAATCTGCTGCTTACGCCCTTATCTTGAGCAATAACATTTGCAGAGGACTGCTTTCGTTCTGCAGGACTCCACCTACAGTAGTGATCCACATGACAGCCAGATTAATCTCTGCTGTACAACAAACAATGCTGTAGGATGTGTGTTTTTAGTCTTGGATCTATAAACTGCACTGAAAATACTAAAAAAACCCCCCACAATCCTGTCATTGCAAAAACCAGAGGAAACCGGACTGATAATCTCACATTCCTCTAAGTGACCTGCTCAAGCAGGACCTGATCAAGTGACCACTTACTAGCATGAATAAAAATATCCAGTATACAACTCACAGGCTCCAGTACTGCAGTCACTTGAGCATAAGTGTGATTCTTGACATCAATGACAAAACACTGAGGAAACAATTGTATTCCACGTGTGACTGGTTTTATACTGGTGCACCACTGCTGACCTCAAATTACCTTCTCCTAATGAATCCTTTATAAGTGAAAGCGGGTTGATGTTGTACAATTATTACTGGGAACATCTACAGATGTTTAGAGATACATATGGCACTTCATACAGGATGAAAATCAAAATCTCATGCACTGGCTCATGCCTTATAAGTGCTGGTCAAAAATTTCAAAGCGTTTTAAGATTTCTGAGAAGTTATGGTCTAAGATTAATTCACATTGGACTTTCTGAACTTCACACCTGCTAGTCTAGCAACAGCACAGGATCACCAATGCTAGCAATCAAGTTTATTAATCCTGTCTTTCAGGCTATATCCTCAGTTAGATTTCTTCTGAGACTGCAAAGCAAACAGCTCTGCTTGTTTGTGCTGATGCAAATGAATTCTTTTTATCTGGATAACTGAATTCCTACAACAGCAAATTAGTTAAATCATTGTATTTCAACTGCTTTCCTTATTCCTGACAGTGGTGTATCTACAAATACAACCATTTAAAATGAACATTTACTTCAGTCCAGGCTACACTTTTATTTGCTATTCTTCCCTTCCAATATGTCACTCTTAGCTGCAGATTCCCACATTTAAATTTTGCTTCTGCAATGGAGCTGTCTGTACATTAACTAGATAATAAAGCTGTCATCATAGCCAGTAGAAATCGAAGATGAAATTTTGCCCAAACATAAGCACCCAGAGCCATTTCAAATGTCCAAAGGAATCTATCTCCACGTGCCATGTATCATGCAAGTACGATACAGGACCTATGGGAGGACTGGGCCATCCAGAAGCAGCCCCTGGGGACAAAGGGAAGCCTGCCAGGACATCTCCAGCAGTGCTGGGTCTTTTACGTTCCAGGAATCAAGCTGAGCCCCCAAACAAGAGCATCAGCCAAGCCTACTGAGTGACCAGCCAGGCAGCACTACAGGCAGGAGCCAGCTGTCAAGCTGGACTCCAGGTAGGTTCAGATGGAGCTACAGCCATGTTCCCCAGTGCTGTGGGACAACCCTGCTCGGTCCCCACCTCCTGCTCCAGCAAGGTGCAGCTTCACCACGAGGTGTTTTCCAGCTGTGTGCAGCTGTCTTTGAGATCTGCCCCTCACTTCATTTGACAGCTATTTTTAGTTGGGCTCAACTCCAGGTGCCACGCTCAGGTGTGCTGTTAATGCTGTGTCCCCTGGGACCCCCTGACCACACCCAACAGGCTACAGAGGCACCTCTCCCAGGCTGCTCCCAGGTAAACAACTACACCACAGAGTCGGTGCCCAGCCAGACCAAACCCCTCCCGTGCCTGGGCCCAGACTCATTTCCTAATCCACGTAGAGCAACTTCAAGGACTTGATCATGACCTCACTCAGCTCAACCTGGCACCGGTACAACCCTGTTCCATTTAATGGCACATGACTGCTATTGGCGCTCTCTGTACTCATTAATGAGCAAGGTAAGCAACATCAGCATCAGGTGTTTTATCACTGAAATCTTAGCTTAGAGCCAGGTTCTCCAACTATTACTCAGACCACTGTGTACCTTCGATAAATTCAGCACTCAGAACTGATTTCAGAGGAAGTGCTGCCCAAGGAGCACAAGATCTGATTTGTACAGTACTGATAAAGTGTTGCTTATGTGGGTGCAACTGTTATCAGTGATATGGCAAAGAAATTGCCGGTACCCAAAATTTTGCTGGTGCAGTTACACCAACCCTTCATCCTCTACAGCTGACCCCATTCTCCGCTGCAGAGAAAACCCAAATGCAAAGCCTGACCCAACAGAGCCTGCTGCTGGTCAGCTTCTTGCTTTTGGCACACTTGTGAGGGCTGACACCGTGATAGCAAAGGAAAAACAAGCCCTGAGTGATTTTTTTCTTGGTCAACATGTTCAGCCAATAAACTCCCTAATTACAGAGGTCTTGATGATTGTGTACATTGCTGAGCCTCCCTGACCACTAATCTGCATTTCAACCCCTACTGTTACCTATTTGGATTTTTAAAATTTTATCTTTATATTCTGAATCCAATTAATGTTTCACAACATACACATACAGATAAGTACGAAGGTATAAAGGGACACATCTCTCCTGAAAGTTTTTTCCCTACATGGTAATCTGTTGGGAAGTCACAAGTAGGTGCCTCTTAGACAAAGACCCCCAGCCTTCCCCTTCTCCAGAGAAAAGAGCATCTTGGCCCTTCTTCTACATCTTTTTTTTGTTGTTGTTTTTGGTTTTGGGTTTTTTTTTTGTTTTCCTTAGCTACACAATAAGTTGCAATACTTCTTGTTCTGTTATCACTGTATGTTTGAGCTGCCTGGCTGAAATATAATTTTGCTAATTACTGCTGTCTTTTTCTAATCCGGAGAAAACAGATAATCAAAATCTAATAACGTCTTTACAAAAACGCATATTAATTTCCAAATGCAATTTATTAAAAGGTGTGATAAATTAAACAGATGATGATTCTGACTGAGAATAAGTTACGAGGAAAACATGAGTAGGCTGAGAAGTTTCAGAGCACAATTACTACATATTCTCAGTGAAAACTTGCGATAGGTAATCGGTCGTGTTCTTCTGTAAATGACAAGGCTTGAAAATATCACAACACTTGTGCTAGGTCATGTAGGTATCTCTGTATTTTTTGATCAACAATATGCATTTCTGCAGATATTGAGGGGTCTATATAAAAAGTACAAATTTCTTACACTAGCAATGACAGCTGTATGACATAATTGGTGACTATTAAAGAGCTATTATTTCTGTGCAAGACAGTAACTGCCAAATCTCAGGAACTCAGCAGTAATATTAGAATCGGCTTTTCAGTTCATACAAGCCACCAAACATAAAAAAGGGCCAAGGGATCATGACCTAGTAGCTATAAATTATTTTACCACCTTGACCCAACAGAGTAAAAGTCTGGACAATATGTCTCCACCCAGGTACATGATAAAAGGTAACCTCTGCACTTTCTCTCATTGCTAAACAGCAGTGGGAGACCATTAGTTGAAGTTCATTTATCAGCACTACTAAATGAGGTCAAAAGCTTGTTTTATGCTTCATGGACATGATCGGTACTTTCTTTTTTAATAACTGCTGCAACAGACACAGAGATTATGAAATTCTGGATAAATAAAGCATCCCAGAGAAAATTTAATTATTGCTTTCTTTCTAGATTTTATAAAAAGATTCTGAAGTGTTAAGAGAGCCCAGTGATCCCCTATTGATCCAACAGGCTGACAATTTCCAACAGTGATACCATCTCAGCAATAGCTACCATGGAAATGACTGCTTTTACTGTAGAAGAAAGCACACTTTCAGTAATTGCATCTTCGATCACAAACAAACCAGAATTATTAAACCAGTCCAATTCAAGAAAAGTTCCATCTATTCCTTTCTAATTAAATGCAAATTGCACTATATTCTTTTCCTTTACATCCCTCTGCCTCCTCTGCCTGACATCTTTTCTTTTTAATTAGCCTTTGAGAAGACCCCCACATCAATGCATTGATTATCTATCCCTAGGATACAAAGGGCTGTTCAAGCAGTGGTCTGCAAGACAGCAAAATACAATCTGTGAAACCACTGCAAAAAAAACCTCCTTAAAAACTAATGCAATTACACCTACATAAACAAGCGAAGCAGATGCAATCAAAAACTAATGCAATTACACCTACATAAACAAGCAAAGCAGAAGCAATCAAAGTAATACAACCACAGTCAACATTTAACATAAGTTTTAGCTGCTTGGAGGATAACCTGCCTTTTCTTTTCCCCCTCCTCCACAAAAAACAATTGTGTGGAGCCTCAGTTTAAAAATTCGCAAAGCAGTGCTTCTGAGGAGGACTCCCTAAAGGAACACCACTGCACTACACCAGCATGAGCTCACGGAATGGATGCAGGAAATACTATGCACTGCAGCACAGAAAAATTATATTACTGTGCCCTGTGACACAGCAAAATCAGCCCCCATTAGCAACACAAACTGCTGTGGTAAAACATTCATTTTAGAAGTTTAAAAATTCGGAAAAAAATGTGCATCATTCTCCTCTTAGGATTTGCGGACACCAAAGCTACTGTGGTGTTCTAACTAACAAACACACCTATAAAACCACATTAAGAGATCAGGCTATACAGATACAAAGAAAATTTAGCCATCTATTTTCTAAGGCTTTTTAATGCAGGTTTGCTTCATTTAACCTGATCCTTGAAAGCCTGCTTATCGCAATCAATGATAAAGCATAAAGCTTTCCCTCTCAGCAATATGGCTCACCAAGATTAGTGAGTTCACCTTGGTAATATCCACATTTCACAGATAAGGAGCAGATACAAAGCAGTTAAGTCATGTAGAAGCATAGGGCTGGACTGGAAATGACAAGTGGATCTCACGATTCTCAAATCTGTTCCTCAGCCTCAAGGATTTCCTTCGTCCTCTCCTCTAATTCATTTCCAAAACCAAATCAGCTAACATATTTCTGAATGGCACAGGGGAGGAGTTTGCAGGGAAATGTATTTCCTTTGCAGAAATAATCTTATTACTCATATAAAAACGCAAATGTGCTAAAACCAGAAAACTGTTTCCTCTAGTTTTCTGGTGACTTGATACTTGGGGATTGCTGGCTGATGCTCTTATACTGTCTCTTCTTTACTTCAGTATCTGAACAGGAACAGCAAGCATGTACTGTATAGTACAGGGACATTCATATTCTCTGCTTCTTTTAGATGTATAGGTATTAATAAACCCTAAATAGATCCCTAGGTATTTTCTGAATTGACTCAGAACACCCCAGATCAAGTAACAGGTCTAAAAAAAAATTTTTTTTTTTTAACATTTCCCTTTATTTGGCAAAACAAGAAACTTTTTCCTTCTTTCGGGCTATCTTTGTAATACTCACTGGTAAACCTCAAAAGCCAGATGATAACCACAGGTTGAAGTGGAACTTTATGGTAACAAAGCAAAACATAAAAAGCCATAAGCCTCTGTCTCTCTTCAGAGCCTCCAAAATGAGGTCCTCGGGTTCCTCACTCTCTCCTGTACAGCACAAACCAACTCAACTCTGCCAGCAGCTGAGCACTGGGGACTTTATGATGTGGACTAGCTGGGACCAGTGACTTTTGTATGGTATGAACATAAATGAGTCGACAGACAGGTCTTAGAACATTTAAAATATTGTCTGCAAATAAACTGTGACTCAACCATAATTACAGCAGTTACCTCTTCACTGTAATTTATCATTCACTTATGGTCATGCAGATAAGGTACTGAAGTAATAAAAAGTCTGGTGCACTGTAAAGCCAGATGCCAGCAAGGCAACCTAAATACCAGGTGCTCTAAGAGTTTGTGAAAGACTAGGTGAAATGTCAAATAACTTGATTTATACTTTTTTTGTAACAAATTCAGAACACTGTTTTGTTCAGGCAGCCTTAGTGGCTGGCACACGCCAGTCCGAAGCAGACGAAGTTTTCATTATTCCAGTGACATGGGGCTCTTTCTTCAGGAAAGCAAAGACTATGTGAAACACTCCAAACAAGCACAAACTTGTACTTAATCATCTCTTCATGCTATTCAGAAGCAACATATTGAATATAAATGACAGTGGCATGAAGCAGACAGTAGCAAAGCATGGGATGTCACAGGTGAGCTTTGGTGACTCACAGCTCTGTAGCTTCAGAAGTGCTGAGGCATGGATCCAGGCTGCACTTAATTAGCTCTTCCCTGGGAAGCAACCTCTGTCAGGACCAAAACCCAAGAAATCTCCCCTGCTCCAGTCCAAATTTTGCATTTTGGTGAAACCAACACAGTAACAGAAGTGGCAGGATCTTAAGACTCAATCGCATAAGAAAAAATACCCCAAAACATCGATTCTGATGAACTAATAGATGTCCTTGCACGAATACTGCAAAATCAGCTTTACAGTGGTGGGGAAACACAAGGTAGAATATATTTAGTTTCTGTATTTGGGAAAATACAGAGATGGTCCAAATCCCACAGATTTCATTTGCTGACTAATCTACTAGATGAGTGGATAAGGGAATAAACTACAGCAGCTTCCAGCTACGGCAGCCAGTCCCGAAAAGAACCCATTTGAGCCTGACTGGTTAGCACCTTCTAAGCTTTGTACCAAAATATGTCTCCAAGCTTTAGTGGCTGTACTGGAATACATACTGGCTTATACATGAAATCCGAACAGAAAGGCAGATCCATAAAACATGGAAACAGTGCAGAGTTGTCCATCAAGACAGTGTATTTAAGGTTCAGGCAAAATCTTGAAAATGTTTGATGTCCATGGCTCCACACTACACCTCTAATGATTGTTGAGAGCGAACCAAGCACTCAGCCATCACAGGAACAACTTGCTGGGCAGGTACAGCTCTGTAACGCGGAGGTGTAAGGTAAAAAGGAATTGTAGTCAAAAGTTCAAACCCCAGTGACCTCATTGTGTGAGTATGTAGCATTCACAAAAGTGCCTACAGGCTGAATAAACTCCAATTAGAAAAATAACCTGGCATAAGTATATTTGGTGCCAAGCTAGCTCCATGCTGAGGGAAGCATGCTGTAAAGGAGGAAATGAAATCCTCCAAAGAAATGGTAGGAAGAAACCGTACCACTCTACCTGTTTTGCAGTCACTCTGAGTGCCACAGCTTTAGGGCTGTGTATGAGATGAGAAGCAGGCATGGAAAAAGCCAACGACACACTTTATATCCCTTGCATAGAAAGATAAAAGCAAACCCTGTCCTGCACAGCTCCTGCATCCAACCCACAGCTACAGCCTCCAGAAATTTTGTTTTCTTCAATCAGAAGAGAGCTCTGGCAGGATGCAGCTACGCCATGTGAGTGGCCACAGCCGTTTTTACCAGGCACAGGGGCTCCAGGCAGTGCTCACAGCACAGTGAGGGCTTACAGCCAAGGGGCCTGTTCCCTGGCAACCACCTCCTCCATCTTTTGCAGGGATCCATCCCATACTGTCTGCCTGCCCACCACACAAACCCAGAGCTGCCACCAGTGCACACTCTGTATTTTAGACAACTGAAGCAAGCACTAAAAGACACTCACAATTACCCTAAAATATGTTATAATATAAAGAGAAAGCTTAAATTGCATGTTAGATAATAACAGAACGTGGTGTTAAAACTAAAAACTGCAGTAACTTTTATCCACCCAACGTACACACATTCATGTAAAAACTGTACTGGTTTGTCAGGAGCCAAAGGGAAGGACCAGATGAATTGCTCCTGGGTCATGATGGCAGATCACCACTAGATGGTAGATGAGTAGCATTAATTCTACCTCCCATTTTATTCCTGAGAAATACAACTGGCATCCATCCACACTAGGGCTCTCGCCTCTTCCGGCAGCGGGAAAGCATCTCCTTGCATGTGAGCGTTTTGGAAAATAAGGATGGTTGGAGCAGTTCTAGGGCTCCAGAAGAGGAAAAACCTCCAAGCTCAGACATTTATACACACTGAGTTTATTTTTTCAACCTTACCATTGCTCCAAAGACAACAGTAAACAAACTTGCTTTTCTCCAGCAGAAGGACAATACTGATAAGCTCTGTAACCATTTACAGTTAGTTTGCAAAAACTGTGCCAAGCTTTTAAAAGTAGGACAGCTTCACAGACATTTTAAAACTTTACAGCATGAAAGGCTGAAGCTTGTGCAACTGCAGCATTGCCTTTGCCTATCTCACACCTAAGGTCTAAAATACTTTAGTCAAACCGAGGTGGCTTAAAAGATATATCAGCTTTATTTTGTAAATGACTTGCATATTCATACAGATCCAGATGGATTTTTGCCCCGGTGTATTTTTTCCAACAAGTAGCAAACCTTTCACTGCTACGTTAGCCTGAGTATCTCAAAACCCCATTAGTGCACATCGCTGGGGCTCAGCCAAGCCTCACTGCTTCAGAGAGGGGCAGGGTATGTCTGACAGCTCTTCACCAAGGCTGCCAAATCACTGCAAGTTCTCTGGTGCCAAGTCACACCATATTTTAGGTGGGGGCACAGCGTTATCACGTGAATTTACCTCAGAGGTGCTGCAAGTATATCTATCTACCCATTCACTGTGAGTATGAAATCACGCATTAGGTGCAGTGAAAACAGCAGGGTCTTCACCAAAACAACGGCAGCAACACACTCAGCCCAGCGTCTAAAGTACTGCTGTCTGCAGCTGGCAAGCAAAGGAAAAAGCAAGCAGCTTACCCTCAGTATGGTCATCACTGCACAGGAAGAACACTGGATATAAGTGAACACTTAAACCTCTGTACTGTGTCTTTCACGCCACGCTGCTCTACAAATATTACCATGTTCTGCAAGGTTTCCACAGGCAAAGGGTTTTACAGTAAGTCAACACTACTTCAAAACACACGGACTCTTTTTAAAAAAAACCTTTCAGTTGAGAATGAAACGCAGCCAGACCCTGCTCAGGCTGGTAAAATCTGACGAGGCCACATGACAAGGCGGTCTATCTGCAGGGTGCAATGAGCTGCCCTTGAAAACGTACATGAATAGCTTTGCTGCCAAAACTTTCTTTGATATTAATGCGCAAAGAAAAAATAATTTGACATTAGCATCCAAAGAGAATACATTAAAGGAAATAATTGCTGTCAGCATATTTTAGCAATAACAAGCTGCAGCAGCCATTACTTTGCATTGTTTGCATTGTTTTGCATTAATAAAGACAAAACCTGATAGAATATATACACAGCGTCTGAAGGATTTTGCTTTCTTTCTTACCTCTTCCTTTTTCTCTTCGGTACCAGAGGCTAAATTGAGGCTCAGCTGAGAGTGGCTGCTTATGCCACTGTCTTCATTTCCATCATCATAGTACACGGTTTGCACTGAGTCCTGGAAGCAAACAGGATTCCTGCCCAGCTTCAGCCCCGGTACCTCAGCTCTGTCCTCGCTCTCTGATGAGCTCAGCGACAACGTGCTGTGATGGTTTGGACACTGGAAATTCATACTGCACTTGACCTTCCCTGCAGTTGGACTTCGAGGCTTTGGAGTAGTCGGCCTGACCGGAACATGAAGGTGTTCGGCTTCATCTGTACACTGCTGGGTAGCTTTTGGTTCATCTGAGTCCGAATAAAAGACTTCATTGGGAAATGGACTGATGTCGTTCAGCGTGGGAGAAAAGCTATCCGAGTCTGGGATACCTGATGACGTCCTGAGGCTTTTATCTTCAGCGACAGATACATTCATTTCAGCCTCTTTATCCTGAGCAGTCACAGGGCTTTGCAGGCAAGGTGTTCCTGGCAAGGAAGAGTCAGGGCTGGATACTGAGGAGGTGCATCTCTTCCTGTCATGATCCGTGCAGCTGGAAACCCTGCGGGAGTAGTCATCATGCAGCCTGCTGTTTGACCTCGTTCTCTGGGACAGCTCGCCGGGAGAAGGAGCCGTGCTCTTGGGGCCATCCTTCTTCCATGCAGCATCTGTAACATTGCTTACAAGTTTCAAAACTCGGTCAAAATCCTTTGCTCTGATAGGGCTCTTCCACCGCTTGGATCTCCTCTCAGGGTTTCCACCACTTTTGTCCGAGTCAGCAGAAGTAACACTCACAGTCCTTGCTGGTACCTGTTTTTCATTTGCAACCTTCAGATCAGCAAGGTTTGAAGTGGACTTCCGTTTGAATGAGCTTTTCTTCAGAAAGTTCAAATTATCTGAACTTTTGCTTCTCCGATAAATGATCCTGTTGTTTTCAGAGTCTTTCACCAAAATCTCACAGATCTTTGGCTCTGCGATGACAGGTGACGTTGGCCTCACACAGTTGTGGCGACCCTGAACCTTATCCGTGTCTAGCAAGTTGATGCGGCCAGCGCCGTAAGCCCGCCTGATGCTGCGTGAGCGATGAGTGTTCCTCAGGAAGGACTCATCGCTCTCCTCCGCATCAGAGCAGTCCGAAGCTAAACCATCCACCGCATTCTGGAAATCGTGCAGGGGCCCCGAATAGGAATACCTGTTAGTCTGAACTCGCACCACTGCCCCATTTGAACCATGTTTGCCTAGGCTGTTCTCGTTTAAGATGTCTGAGGATTCCCTTGTTTGAACTTCTTGTTGAACTGAAGATTTCAACTTCTTGAAAGATCCCATCTTTCTGATAGAAGAGAAAGCATTCCACGTGGATGAGTTGCCCATCAAAACCAGAGAACGAGGCCTTTCAGAGCTGGAATTAGCCCGTTTCCGAGGGGTGGTGAAAAAGCGCATGATTTTGGAAGGGCTGAGCTTATCCTCTTGAAATTCCTCCTCGTGACTGTCGCTGGTGCTGTGTCCCCCATTATGACTGGCACAGGTGGTCTGGTTTTGGGGCTCTTTATTATCCATAACTATGCAAGTAACGGTGGTGCCATTTCCACAGCCATTCGGAAATGTTGTCATGCTCTCGATGCTGTAGGCATGGAGGTGGAGGCTGGGGTAGCTCAAAGCAACACTGCTGTCTCCACCAGCTGACCTCGCTGCCTCCCCTTCATCTGCTCCACCTTGGTTTGCCTTGCCTTCACATCGGCTGGGTGAGCTGAGCTCCTCAAGCGGCGCTGCCTGTGTCACGAAAACAAAAACCACAGTTAAGAAATTTTCTGGCAAAGTCACCAACTAAAAGAAGTTTGAGCTACATTACAGGAAATAAAGACACACACAAAATGAAGGAGTTCTTCTATGGCGAACAAAGGTGTGCTGCAGGAGCGCAGAGAAGGCGTTCGTAACTCCCTCCAAATAGAATTGCATTCATTAGCAACTTAAGAGACCAGAATAATTTCAATATGTACTTGTTTCTCTAATACTAATCAGCTAATAAATTCAGTATGACTAGCACACCTACCTTACAATGGTAAATACAATCCTCACACACACTTAAGAGAAAGAAATTCCCAGTAATAGCAATCCAGTCTTCCTCCTCAGGTGCTCAGCACTGAGCCCCAAGACACGTGGGAGGTTTTCATCTAAAACACATTCATCAAGTGACACCTAATTCTCAAACAGGAGGCAAAGAAGAGGAAAGCATGCATAATTTTTCCTACACTTGCTTCTGTTGGAAGGCTGTGTGACACTTGACTGACTTGCCTGTCCCTTGGCACATAAAATCCTAAAAAATTACATCAAGTGCGCAGCCAAGTCTTTTTCCCTATGAAAGAAAACAAGAATTAAAAGCAGTACACCCAAAAGCCACCCTATGCTGTGGTGATAGCAAGATGAAAACTTAAATCTGAAAGTGACTGGAGTGTTTGGGACATGCTGTAAGGGCTCTCCTCCTCAGCTGAGCCTGGGAGATCCAGCACACCAAACCACTCTCCAGTGTCTGGGAAAGCTGTGCGGGATCCGTCCCCTGCCCCGGCCAAGGGGTCTTTGCCAGGCAGGCAGGCGTTTACCCCACCAGAGTAAACAATGTCCTGAAAACCACTAGGATGCCCAGTCTGAAGCTGGCTCCACCTTAAAAACAAAGCTCGTGGCACGGTTCTTTCAGCAAGGGGCAGTGGGATATTCAAAAACTCGCCACTGTCGGTGGAGTCATGGGNGGGGGGCGGGGGGGGGCTCCCCCCCTCGCCCCGAAACAAGGAGAGAAAGCGTACAGCTGCGCTTTGGGGAAAGCGGCAGCCCCGGACCCTTCTTTGTCCCCTTCCCATCGCAAGGGCCGCGGGGGCTCGGAGAGCAGCGGGGACGGGGGGTGTGGGCGATGCGGCGGCAGGAGGTGCAGGAGCCCGCCGGGGTTTCCATCGCGGGAACACCTCGGGGACACCCGGCGGGTCCCGCACAGCCAGTCCCCACCTCCACGTGAAACGCGGCAGCTGCGGAGCCCGTGCCCGCTGGCTTTAAGGCTGCTCCCTCCTGAGAGCACTTTGAAAGTTTTGCGAGCCTCTGTCCCTCCGCGGATAAAAGGATTTGCTTGCGCTTCAGCGAGACGCCTGAAACATCCCCCGCCGCAGTTTTTAATCCCCGCTATTGACGGGGTCGCGGCGGAGCCAGCCGAGCAGGGCAGAGCCGAGCCGAGCCGAGCCCCGCCGCCGCGGCACCCGGGTCGGACAAAAGCCCGCCGGGCAAGCAACCCTCGGCCGGCCCTTGCGCCCTGGTACCGCTCACAACTTTCCACGCGGAAAGAAAACATCGAACGATAAACGAGCACAAGACGCTGCTCTCGGCAGGGAAGTTCCCACAGAAAGCGGCTCTGGGAGAAACTGCACCTGAGCGGGCAGAAGGGGCGCGGGAGAGAGGCGGGGGAACAAACGCAGCGAGATGAGATTAAAAACGCAGCTCGCAGCGTGGAGCCTGCAACAGCTTCCCCGGGAGGCGGCCCCGGAGCAGCGCCCTTACCTAGGGAGAGCCGAGACTCCCCGCCACCGCCGCGCGTCCCGGCCGCTGCCCGCTCNGAACCCCCGGCTGCTCCGGCCGCCCCGCGCCCTCCGGGGTCCGCTCCGCCCGCCCCCGGTGGCTCCTGCCGGGGCTCCGGCGCTGCCCCTCGCTGGAAGGAGCCTGCTCGCTTTCTCTCCGCCGTAGGAACGAACGGCCACGCAGGGATGGTCACGTTTAGGACCTTAAAAATTTCCTCGATGGTGCCCCGCCCCGCCTGGCTGTCTCTAGGTCCGTGTGCCCTGCTCACGAGTGCAGTTTGCACGGCCCATTGACCAAACTCTTGCTTGGTTGCCAGGCTGCCTTTCTGCCCAAAACCTGAACAACTTTTTGGCTTGCTGCTATTCTTCAGACTTCACAGCAGGAACAACATTTTATGCCCAACCCGAACAGAGTTCATGTACTACAAGGAAAATTTTGTGAGACAGTGTTTTAAAGTCCTGTGTCATGACTCCTGACAAAGACCCGTACTAGCTGGTAGTCTTTGCTCAAAAGTTTATTGTCCAAAAATGTTTTTACACTTGGACTGGAACTGTCGATATAATTTAAACAGTTTTATTGTAGCTCAGGTAAGATACGAAATTAAACTGGGACGAGACAGACTGCATGGCAGATGCCTTAAAGAACTAGTGAAGGCCATCAGCCCCACTGCCTCTCATCCGAGACTGGTGTGACTGCACATGCTGTGTAATTACTTCTCTGGAGAGCAGTACAGACACTCTCTCAAAGGCAAGGTGTAGTCAGGGGATGAGGCAAACAAATGGGCTTAAGGCATGCAGGTCAAATGAGGTAGCAAATAACTCTGGGAGTGACCACAGGACTCTCCAGCAGTCAATGGCATCAGGCACAGCCTGCCATCAGCCCCGCTCTTGCTGGCCACAGCTTTCTGGTACACCCCATGGAAGGAGTGAATTTGAAATAATGACTCAAATGGAGGGGCAAAGTGGTTGCTTTACAGTGCTGGGCATGGGAAGCAAAGGAGAAATAAATGCAGATTAAGACTGGAAATGCTGACATTTTATGGAGAGGGTCCATACGGACCATGGCTGGTGATCTCTGTTAGCTTGGGACTGCCTGGGGCAGTTCTCATGTCAGTGCAGACAATAAGTATCTGCTTCAGACCCTGGGAAAGGGAAGTCTCCGAAGGGCAACTCAGTGAAGGTGATTAAACGGGCAAGAGAATGACCTTAGTGACAACATTATGAGAAAAATTTCATTTATATGAGACAAGAAGTGTGTCAGAAGTTAACTTAAAAGCCACTTTCAACAGGTCTTATAAACTTGTCTCACAGCCTCCCTGGTATCTATAAAGGTTTGTGCTGGTCACTTAAAAACTTCCAACAGCACTATTCAACCCTGAATTTCAATGGATTTGTGTTCCTATGTTTCTTTAAGTTCCTTTCCATAGATATCCCAGGTATATGCATCACACTCCTTTTGAGTATACTTTTTAATCCGCAAACTCTGCCCGCTCAGAGAAGAGAACCTCCACTTCCTCAGGTGTCCTCTTATTGACCAGCTGGACAAAAAGACAAAGCAGAGAAAGCTATTGAGCTGAACTGAGCCACTAATTTGGGTCTTTCCTTTATCCAGCCAACAGTGTTTCTGAGACTTAAGAAATCCTGACAACTGAGATCTGAAACCATCTTTTAAATGTATTTGAAGCTCATCAGCAGATTAAACAGGCTTGAAGGGCTAGAAATTATCAAAGAAGGTATTGACAGATTAATGAAGTGCTCACAAAAACTTAATTTTCTTAGAAAGCCACACTAAAACTCACTTTAGGTAATAAGGTAAGAATTTATATTTCAAGTTGTATTTTTTAAATGTCACTACATTTAATGAAGAAAATACCTAGAAAATTGCAATTGCAGATATAACAGTTTCAAGTCAATTAGATGTTTGTCAAGTTTCTAAAAGTAAAGAGTTTTAATCTTCCAGGCTTGTTCATCATAGCTTTTCTGCTGGTAGTGTGGTAAAACCCTCTTCTAAGTCTTGCAGCTTCGTTGATTCAGTCAGCCCTTCCACATGTGCGTACTATTCAGAGAAGCTTGGATGCAGTATACCAAAGAGTGTGTCTGAGAACAGGATTAACTTCCTGTACTGAAGACCAATAATTAACAAAATCTTTTCTTAATCTGAATTTTTTTTTTTTTGGAGGCTGATAAATGTATACAGTATTCAGGTGCCGTCACACCAAGGTCTAGTAAAATGGTGCAAAGCAGAATTTATCAACAGAACCGCCATGAGAAAAAAGGCAAATCCCTCTTCTGACTAAACTTGGACACATTTTAGTTTCTTAGAAGCCATAGTGTTCTCTCAAAGTTACAAACCAAAGTTTGAGGAGATTAGTCCTTCCTTTATTAAGGTTTTTCTACAATCCTAAAAAAGCAAAACGAGAGTACTATTAGCATTTGCCACTGAGAATGCTTGCTAATACAAACAAATTCATAGCACTTGTGTGGGTATTTTTGGAAGACTGAGCTATAAACTCTGTTTTTTACAGGCTAGTGTTTTGCCTCCAGACGAACAACAAAAGCTGCAGGGAGCAGAGGGGCAGTGCCAGCAGTACATGTCATGGTTGACCAAGTACAGCAATTTATGAAGGAAGGAACTTCCAGAATAAATTCCAGATTGGTATATGCGTGAGATTTCTAATAGTGATTTGACATCACACTTAGTGCAACAAAAATGAAATGCTTGTTTTAGAAGCTCTAAGTCTGTACTTTAAAAGAGGTTTAATGCACATGTGACAAGGAGTGAGAAGGATTATTCCAAGTGTAATACAGGTGGGAAAGGATTACAAAAAATGTGACATGGGAGAATGAATATAGAGTTTTAAAGATGAAGGAACAACCTTCCCCCAGCTTCTAATTGGTAGTGATGCATCTCTTAGATTTTTCAGACTAGCAAAGGGCACATTTATATAATGGAGTCACACACATAAATCTGAAAAGTCTAAATAAGAATGATTCTATCCACTTAGTTCAGAAATCCTCTCTTCTCCTCCTGCAACAGTTATTTGTTTCATGTTTCTTTTATAAATACTTTCTAAAAGTCTACTACTTCAAACTAGTATTTTTTTTTTAAAATACTCTTGAAAGAGAATACAAACAAGAAAAAAGCTAAAAGGAATAATTTCAGGAAAACATAAAAGCATTTGTCCTACTTCCACAGCTACTGGGCAAGATGGCAAAGGAAGTGACTCTCTAAAGTCTAAACATACTCTAAATTAATGAATGACCAAATTTAATTATTAAGATGCAGGATTACTGAAAAAAGGGATCCCTTTGCTTTAATTGACAGTGTCTTTTCCAGGCTGCAGTACGTAGCTAAGGCTCCAGTTGTGCAATCTGTGCCTTCCTTTTAGATCCCAGGCAAAGTCTCTTCTGCAAGCAATTAACCTCCAAGGAATCTTCACATACTGACAGGTCCCACAGGGGGAATTAAGCTGAGTCATATATCTACTGAAGTTAAGGGCAACTCCCCCACCAACTTCACTGGGAGTAGGATCAAGATCTCAATTTTTTCAGTTTAGAAATGAGTGAAGAGTAATGTTTGTGTGTGCAAGCTCAAACTAACATAAACTGCTAATTATTTTCATCTGGATTTTTTTTTATATCTAAACGATGTGAAATTAGTGTAGGATTTTTCCATTTTTGTATATCTGCAACCAAATCAATAATAATAAATTGAAACGGATTTTCTAAAACCAAGACCTTTGCTGTCTTGGCACTGAAAAAGTCCAAGATGACAAAATGAATCACATTGCTAAGAAAAACACTGAAAGGACAGCCTGAGTTAAATTGCTGCGTTAACTTCCTAATTTGTCCAGTGAAAGTTCCCGTTGCCCACATGCAGGAGGCTGGTGTGCAGCTTCCTAAAGGCCCTTCTGCTTGCATTTACTTTGCTGCTGATAAAAGCAATTACTGACCCAAGCGAGAAAAGTTTATCACCGTTTGGTATAACTCACAATACACAACAAACTGTTTTCCCCTCTAATCTTCTTCGAAATGTGCTTTGCCGAGGCTGAGCTTGCTCAGCTCTCTTAAACACAGGGACCTAATTTAGGGAGAGCACAATAGCCCAATGGAGTGACGCCATCAATGAAAAATGACCCTTGTGTAGCAGGTTACCATTATCCCATCTCCGAGTTGCTCTTACTCACCCACCTACACCACTACAGCTGCATGCAACTTAATGATGGCTTCAGCCTTTCAGGCTGCTAGAATGCTATTTATAACCCCACGGGGTCTGACTGTGCTGCTATTCTTCCTCCCCATCCTCAAGGGGCATTATTCAGACAGCATGACATGGAGAGATGGCTGGTACTACAGAAGAGCAGTTTCCAATAAACAGATCATTGTGTTTTAACATAAAGAAGACTTCCAGTTACCAATTAGGAAGGCTGAATTCCACCTTTATTTTGTGTCTCACAAAGTATAAGATGTAGGAAGAGAAAGGACTGTGGAGATGAAAAGTTGACAGAAATAGGAAGGAAAAGAGATTAGTCACGAATTTCTTTCTTCTCTTTTTTTTTTCCCCCTACACTATATATTTTTCATTTTCTTCTTATCTTGAAAAATGTTACATTCGATTTTCCGTTAGATGGCTGTACATTAAAGTGATATGGACTAGTTGGGAAGAAAGGGTGAGATTTCAGGGTTGGAGTTGTCCCACTCTGCAGCCTTTTGCTTTCTCTTCCTGCTCTGCTCTAGCTGCCATCCTTTCCTATGTCATACTGAGGAGTCTGATGGCCCTACAGCCATTTCGTATTTATTTTCCTTGCTCGAAATAATAGCATGTAAAAGTGACTATTAGGAGCTCTTTATCAACCTTCTTCTCCGCCCGCTTAATTACCCTGCCATCCCTTCCTCTCTATTCAAAACAGTTCTTCCAAAATGACCGGAGGATATGAAGGCACCTTGTTATGCAACAAGGAGGCAAAAAAAAAAAAAAGATGGAAAAATAAATACATAGAGAAGGGTCTTGAGGAATTTGAGGGCTGAGGACCACCTGCAGTGGGTGATTGAATGACTCAGACCAGGGGCTGGAGTGACCTCGAGGAGCATTTTTGTGTGTGAGCCGTAGCAAGGGGCCGTGCGTGGGTTTATTTGATTTTGGAGCAATGGTGCTTCTCCCTGGGCTCAGGGAGGAATCACAAAGCAGCACTCAGTGCTGACTTAAATCACTGAAGGGAAGAGGGATACAGAAACTCTGCAGAGGCACAGTGTCCATCAGGTGAAGCAGGTAGTGGACTGTGTTAGGAATGGTGCCACATCAGTAGAAATTATGCGGAGTTACATAAGATCACCGTGCTTCTGATGCTTCTTCTAACAAAATAACAGGCCAGCAGAATAATTGGCCAGCGTGACACAACAGAAATACCCACCTGGTTACAGTGTGGCTGTGGACCTTGGGTAACCCTGGGCTGGCCAGAGCAAAAAACCCTGAACCATTACAGCTTTTGATACGTTCATGAGGGCAGAACAGTGAATATTTCAGTAAGATTAAGAAAAAGAGAAACAGGTTGCACTTTGGTGGGAAGGATTGGGGCATCCTGATGTTAGGAGGCTCCTAGGTGGTACTGATTCAAGGGCTTCAAGAATCACACAGTTGCTCGGGGTTTATGTCTCAATTAATATCGATGCTTTTCTTTCTTTAGTCTCTCTCTACAGTGACAAACTTGCCATCTTTGTTACAGTCTGAAGTAAATTAACATTCATGGGTATATTTCCTGTGCCAGATGATTGAATTACCATCTCCACCATGTTTCTCTTTCTTTTTCAGATAACAAAAATAATCATCTTGCTAATTCTACCTTTAGTTTGTCAATTTCTACTTTTTGTTTGAATTTACTCTATCAAGAATGCCTTGGAGTGGAAAAGCTAGAAAAGAATAATTTGAGCAAAGCAGGTGACAAGTGCTACAACAACATTGCTGTGCTATGTCTTTTCAATAACATTTGTTCTCTGAATTTAGCCTGCCTGAAAACTTCAAAGCAATTATAAACCTCCATCTAATAGTCATTATTCTGTTTTTTGCTGTTGTGACTAATTATTTTCTTCATTATTAATGCTAAATTCAAGAATATTTTTTTAAAGCACGGCCGATCACATTTAAGCAAACTGTCTATTTATTTTGTCCAGAAAAGAAGTTACCTAATTTTAAAGATGCAGAAAACACACAATGCCACTCACTTGAAAATTTATTTGTCTGGACAGGGAATCAGACACAAATTTATAAGTTTTGGGCCATCTTACTTGTCCTGTTTTAAAAAAAACCTCATACATATTAAATTAGAACTTTTATCTGCAGTATAGTCAAGGAAATCTCTCGCAGTCTTCTGTTATTTGTAATATTCCAATTGTTTCTAGGAATCAATACAAATAACATATATTGACTGCCTTTGTAAGATATGGCAGCTGCACAAGTCAGTCACATTTTGATGGGAAATCAGATTATTTTTAAGATCAGAACACTGTAATCATGCAACTGTCTTCCTATTAGAACAGCATGGAAGAAACCCTAGCTTTAGTAGCCTGAGACTGAGTTGGTTATGTGTATCTATGGTACCAAATTGCATAATTGCCTGAAGCGGGGGAACTGGAACCAGTGCTCCAAGAGACTTCTGTGGCCATTGGCTCAGACATCCATATTCCTATAACTAGTGGTGAAACAACTCTGTACTCTTCTACCACCAAAAGGAATGGTAAATTATCTGAAAAAAAGGAGATATCCGTTTCAGGCGGGAGAGATGTCTTCATGACATCTTCCCTGGGGCTGGGGAAGACAGATTCTGGATTTTGTTTCTCTCTGACCTTGGCAGTTCAGCATACTTTTCTCAGCTTAAGTGCCATATGTGTAAAATATGTGATGATAGGAGTAGTGCCTTATAACCTATGGGTCTGCAAGGACCAATCCATCAATGCTCCTCTGGCACTTTGATGCTTACAGTGATGATAGCTATAAAAAGTGTACACATAGGGAAAATAATCCATTATCTACCCATGCAGAGGACAAACCCTAAATTCCATTTTTTGAAAGGAGTTCAGATTCAAGTGCCTGTTTCAAGACTCAATTGACTATTTTGATGATGGTCCATTAATCTTCTAAACTGGAGTTTGCAGATTTGGCTAATAATTTATGTCTTGTAAGAGGACAGGATAGCTCTGAACCTGAAAGATTACACACAGCCTTACTAAAAAAGTTAACTTATGTTGGGGAGCTGTCTTTGCCTAAACATTACAAACAGCAAAATGGACACTTTGGTCCCTGTCAGTGACACTGTTCTTTTTAAAAAGACCTTAAACTTCAGGTTAAGAAAACCAGTCGAGGAAAACCTTACAAGCCATTCCCTCAACATGCTGGGGTACATAATTAAACTACTAAGCTGGAGATGTGAGCCATATTTCCAGTTCCAGCACGAAAGGGGGGGAGTTTGCACAAATTCTGTCCTAGGGTCTGTCTTTTATCTAAGCAATACTGAATACCTGAGCCAGATCTCTTCCCACCTCTCGCTTTTCATTACATAATTCAGCAAACTTTGTTTCTATGCCAGGACAGGAATGGCTGCATTTCTGTCTTGTTACCAGACACTGACCCAGAGATGCTGTTGCTCCCCCTGGATCACCTGTTCCTGTTCACATCATCTCCTTTGATCTACTTGGTTTCTAAGGATGAAGGTGGAATTGGTGGCTCCTGCCAATCTAAGAGCATGCTACCACCTAAAGGGAGAGATGCTGGACATGCCTTCCGCTTTTTCCTGCCAGGCTGTGAGCTGAAGCAGCTCCCCTGGCTGCACCCGAGCTGTTGCTGGGCAGGAGGTGGAAGTAAGCATCCAAGGGCAGGGGGGAAGCACAGGAAGGAGAGTGGAAATGCTTTCCACAAGCAACAGGACTCCTGAAATGAGTCCAGACTTGAAATTTTTCTCAGGAGCTGCTCAAGAGTGCGGTGAATTGGAAAGGGCTGGGGGAACATGCAGTTGCCCTCAGCAATTCCCCATGTGCTGTGTTTCTGCCACAGGGTGCCAGAATGTGTGGGTGGAGGTGGGTGTGTGAGTGGTGGTGCTGGGTGGGTGCACGTAGCAGATTCACAAAAGAGGCACCAAAATAATCACCAAGTTCTGTGGCAACACCACAAACAGGAAATATTTTTCAGTGTGCTCTCTGGAAAAGCAGAGAATTACTTTCTCCAGAAAACAGTTAATTTGATTTTCATGATGCATTGTTGTGTCAGAGTCAGAGATTACAATCAATCATTAAGAGATTTTAATCTGCTTTGCATTCAGTCTCTAATTCAGTTTCAATTCCAGCCTCACCACAAGATAGTACAAATATAATCACAATGCACAGCAATCGGGATTGCTGTTTACCTCAAAACAACCATTTGTAAAATAACTCAGTAAAGATGCCGCCTAACTCTTTCTTGATGCAGCAGAGATCTTGCCAGGCCAATCTATACTCGAGTGGTTTATTCAGTCTCATTGGTAGCATGAACACTGCATAGAGGCTAACATTTAGTATTGTGCTGGAATCAGTCGGTTTAAAGCCTGTTTTCACCAGTCCCTGCAGCAGCAGGGAACAGGGCCTCCCTGTCTGTGCCTGCAGCCAAACCATATGCAGCATATGTTCAGCTGAGGCACTGCTGACACCCCCTGTCAGCATCTGGTAATTTTCCTAGCAGAGACAAGACTTATATGAAAGTTTTAACTCTGAAAGTCCTGAAGAACCACAGACAGTACATTCCAGAATAATTGTTTCAACTGAAGAGCCGGAGGTGCACCTTTGTAACCAGCCAATTTCAGCAGGCTGCAGTATCATCTCTATATTTCACTGTACCAGGCCAAGAGAAGATGCTTCATTTGTGAGAAATCCTGCTATTGTTCTGCTTATAAACAGCTCCTGTTCAGTGTTCAGCCCTCAGAGTCACAGATATTGCTGCCTGAGAAACACTGAAATGACAGCCGTCCTGCTCCATGCACAGTATTCTACGTCTTGATTTTCCAGCGCTTAATCAAAATACATCATACAAATAAACACTTGGAAATTATTCAAAATTGACTATTACATCTTTCACCGTTCTGAAGGCTAAGAAACCCTTCCTAAGGTTTGCAGTAAGACACCATGACTTCTACTAAATCATTCAGCACCCCAATGAAGCATATTCTCTTCTCTCACTAGTCTTGCTTCTCTCATTGCCTAGAGCGCCAAAGCTACACCACTGTTACTAGCAGAAACCAACAGGCAATTTTTAGCCAAATCTCATTTTACTGGAACCTCTAAGCTTTTGAGAGCTAATTAGTTCAGATTTAACCTGGTATTAAATGAGAGGGAGTGAAATCCAGGCTTTATAGCAAGTATTAAACAGCTTTGCTAACACATAGTAATGAAAAGCAATTAGCATACGACCAAGTCCAGGCTCATTTCACTTAAACCAGCAACTGTTTTCCCAGGGAGGATATTGAGTACTTGTGACTACTTTCTGCTGCAGTATTCTTACATGGAATCATGTGGTGCTTTCATCCTATGCTGAGAGTTTTGGAAAATACTTCACTGGCATCAGCCACCCGCTTTTGTTCCCATAAACTTCTACCTATTTCCTGACCTTCCCTTAATGGGTAAACAACTCTTAACTTTTAAGTTGTTAGCTTAGCTAATTATGCTCAAAGGTACAGAGAAACCTCTCTAATTTACCAGAGACTCCTAAAAGCTCAGTTTTGTTTGGGTTTTTTTCTTATTCCCTAGAAAAGCTCAGCAGCCAACTTGACGGCCATTACTCCAGGAAAACTGGCAGTCGGCAAGTTGCTTAATCCTCAGTTTACTTGCATACTGATTTCATACCACAAGTTCAGTTCGAGTGCATTGCTAGAGCTGTTTTAAGTAGGTGATTCTCTGCTATTGCATGCTTATAATCACACTGATGTCAAGAGATAATCTACAATAAATGCGTGAGCACCTGATAGTTAAACTGGGGTAGTAAGGGCAAAGGCCAACGGGGTGATTGTTTATTTTCAAAAGATACGTTTATTAACACACAGGTGTATTTGAATTTAAGTGAGATTGTTCCAACACTTCCTAGAGCAGAACTGTACCCTGGGCTTTGGTCAACCTTAAGTATAAGTCTGAAAGCAAAATTCGGGTGTAGTTTGTAGTTCTGAATTGCCACTCTTTGCAGGTGATACCAGGACCAAAATCAAAGAGTGTCTCCTTCCCTGCCTACCACGAAAGGCAGGAGCTGACATTTCGGAAGTAATTTTCCTTGTTTGTAGATGGAATTAAACCACACTACTTAAAGTTTTCAGGTCCTGTCTTTTTCTTTGCAAACAATAGATGGTTTTCATCTGCATATGAAACAGTGAGAACAGCTTTTTAGAAACAGTATGTTACAACACTTTTTCAATGCCAAATACATTACAACACAGACCAATGGTACTGTCTTCTCCTGAAAAGAGTTTCATAGAAAGAGTAATAATTAATAATGTAGTTTGCATGGGCTACACCGTAGTGTGGTCACATTAAGATACATTTGGTCACTCTGTATTTCTCCTGTCTTCCCAAAATGTAAGCAACTAAGGTAAGTAAGTATGTAAGTACGAAGATCAGCTTAGTACCCTTCGGCAAAGTCTGCCTTTCAAAATTTCTGAGTGACAGTGGAGGACAGCGCCCCAGCCCAGTGCCATCAGTGATGACACCCCGGTGCACACAGCCACCAGTGGCTCGGCTTTGTGGCTGGGTGGGCTTCTGCCCAAGGTGGGTCCAGGAAGCTGGGGTAATGCCAGGGAATTTGCCCCCCAGTGCCACTGCCAGTGGGATCCCCTTGAAGTCACAGAGCACAAGCGGACAGTTGCGTGGTGTGTGAGCTCAGCAGTGAATAATGCCCAAATGGCTTTGCTAGATGAACTGCACAGATTATCTGTGACTCTGAAAACCATGTACGCATTAACAGAGGGACAAACCACACTGCAGCCAACACGCAAAACTTCTGATATTTTGATATTAGTCTCAGTCATGGTTTTGCACTTAAATGGAAAAACTAATAAAACCATAATTATAAAATGTAATTAATTACCACCGTATATACGTAAATGATTATGTCTTCCAGCAGCCACTAACTACAAGATCTGCTCTTCTGGATAATATTTAATCTAAATGTATGAAAATCCATTACACAAACTATTGTCCTGTTACAGTACAAACCTTGTTCCAGAAAACCTGTTTGGTTTTTGAAAAAGCCTGTTGTTGCCTGGATTCTGGGCTCAGTTCTGCTGAGCCCCCTGTAAGCCCTTAAATGCCTCTGGGAGGAAAAGAGACTCAGCATGATCCAGATGCAGTCAGTACCTTGTGGGATTGAGCCTTAAGTTAATATGTAACGAGTGGCTGCACAGCAGTGTGTGAAATCAGCAAGTTAAACATACACTTGGAATAACTGTAACATGGAAGGAAGAACATTTACAGGAGCATTTTGTTAAAATCTTTGTCTTGAAGAGTCTCGTATGCAGCACTTCTATATATTTACCACATGAAAGCAAAGTTTGAGAGTGCGCTGGTGGAAGTAAAATTAAGTAGTCGAGGCAGAAATAATCAAAAGTTGCAGCCAAAGCCTTCTAGTTAAATATCGTGCAGACCGTGAGCTGGTTATTATCAGCTGGAATCTACCCCGAGCAAGCTGCACCTGACAGTGTGGACAAAATGGATGACCCAGAAGGGTTCACGCTGAATGCACATCCGTGAAAGTGAAAATAACAAGGAACCTCAAAACTTCATCACCCAGCTCTAGTACTGGCAGGTGTCAGCAGCAGAACCGAATGCCAAAATCATACCTGGAGATACTGAAGCAGGTGAAAGAGGCAGAATTCTGTCTTTGAGAGCTGCGAAGTGGCACAGGAAGGCAACCGGGTGTGCAGCAGACACTGCTGGTGGGGAGCGGAGTTATCCCAGGGGCAGAACAGTGTGGAAAACCAGAGAGGGGCCTGCCAGAAATGCACCAGGGACGTGTGCCTCCCTGCTTTTCCTGCCTGGTGTACAATGGGGGTGCAGCTATGCTTTCCCAGAGACCCACGTTTATCCCGAGACTTACAGAAATACAGAATGCCCCTGGCTTTGTGCTCTCCAGTCACAAGGACCTGTACAGCTCCCTCCTGCATATCCCGGTACAGAAGACACAGTTCTGTATTACAGAAAATCTGCTAGAATGTGAGTCAATCTTCCCCTTTCCTCCACAGAAGATATAATTGACTTTCAATTGCATTTTTTTTCTGAATTAGAAAGATAAGAAGAATAACTGCAATTGTGAATGCAAGAGAACACTAAATCAAAGAGAAATTAATTTCTGTCTTACAGTTCTTGTAGTTATTCCATGAATAACCAAAATGAGAATCTTTAATGGCAATATCATATTCATTTCTTAAAAGTGGAAATGCCAGCAGATTTCCTTAATAATAGGGTTACGTATTCAAGATAATTTTCAAAACCTAATTAATAATTTATAATGAAGTATGAGGCTTCGTATTATGTCTCATGCAATAATCTGAAACTCAGACATTATGGAATTCCCTATTATTAGCTAAATTCATTTTAGCTGAATGCTCTACTGGGATACCAGTACCAAGAAAGTTAACTGTGTGAGAGGATAAAGACAGAACTGCAACTCCACAATGTCTGACTTATGCTCAAGGCCTTCACTGAAAAGGAGGAAGCAAACTCCTCAGGGCAGTCCTCTTCTCATGCAAGACTGGGCTTTTACAATTTTAAGCCTTCTGAGTCAGACACAAGGTCCACAAATGTTAAGGGGACTTTCCTCTGCTTCTATAAATCTTTAAGCAAAAATTATCAAAAAGGCTAAGTCCAAGTAATTTTCTTGGTCTCAGGTCACTCACCAGGGTGCTCATCTAAGGTGTTGCCATATAAATACTGATTTTGATCGTGGTGCTAGGAGGGGAGAAAGTGAAGAAAATACTAAATATATCTTTGTGGTTTGAAATTTTAGGAGAAACTGAAATGCAAATAATACTGCATGGCACAAAATTGATCTCCAGTCAACCTGCAACTCACAGAATAGCAGGTTGAGTTGGGGTTGGAAGACACCTCTGGATACCATCCAGTCCAGCCCCCCTCACAGAAGGGTGGAGGTTGGAAGGCACCTATGGAACTCCCCTGATCAAAGCAGGGTCAGCTAGAGCAGGCGAACAGAGCCATGTCCTGTCAAGTTTTAAATAATATTTTGAAGTCCCCAAGAATGGAAATTCCACATCATCTGTGGGCAGCCTGTTCCAGTATTTCAGCAATTTCAGAAATTTCCTGTATTTCAGCTTGCGCAGATTGTCTCTTGCCCTTTTACTGGACACCAGTGAGAAGAGTCTGGCTCTGTTGTCATTTTCCTCTTTACTGCTTCACTCCCATCAGGTATTTATGCACATTAATAAGATCCCTCCAGCATCCTCTTTTCCAGGATGAATGGTCCCAGCTGTCTCAGCCTCCCCTCATATGTCAGATGCTCTAGTTGGTGTAACAGGGACTACTCCCAGCTTTGCATCCCCTGCAAACATGCTGAGGGTGCACTGTCCCATCAAGAATGGAGACGTTAACCAGTACTGGCCACAGCACTGGTGTCTGAGGTACAGCCCTAGTGCCTGGCTTCCAGATGGGCTTCGTGACATTGATCAAGTGTCTTAGAACCCAGTGGTTCACCCAGTTTTACATCCCCTAACTATCCACTTGCCTAATCCAGGCTTCCTTCCAGTGTGCCTGGAAGCATGTTATCAGAAACAGTGTCAAAAGTTTTGCTAAAATCCACTGCTCTCCCCTTGTCCTTGGAGCTGGTCATTTTGTTGTTGAAGGCTATCAGCTTGACCAGGCACGATTTCCCCTTTGTGAATCCATGCTGACTACTCCAAATGACTTTCTTGTCCTTCATATGTTTGGAAATGGCTTCCAGGACGATTTGGTCCACCTCCTTCCTTGGGACTGAGCTGAGGCTGATTAGCCTGTACTTTCCCATCTCCTCATTCCTATTCACAGAGTCCACCCTGTAGCCCCCACAGACAAAACCCTGCCATGTAAACCCACTACACTCTTGTGTTCTTCCATTTGATGTTTAAGTTGTCAGGAGCTCCTTGTTCATCCATGCAGGCCTCCTGCCATCCTTGCTTGATTTCCTGCTTGTTGGACTGGAGCATTCAAGAGGCGATTCTTGAAAGTCAACTACCTATCTTTGCTCCAAGATGTTATACCACAGAAATCTTCCAAGGATGTTCCTGAAGAGGCCAAAGCCTGCTGTCTTGAAACCCAGGGCTGTGATCCTGCTATTTGTCTTGTTTCCTCCTCTAAGAATCTTGTACTCCATCACTGTGGGTCACTGCAGCCAAAGCTGCTCCCAGCCTTCACGTGCCCAGCCAGATATTTCTTGTTTGTAAGCTCAGGGAGGGCCAGCAGAGTGCTGTTTCTCATTGGCCCTCAGTCACCAGGATTAGGAAGTTATCCTCAATGGAGTCCAGAAACCTCCCAGATTGCTTGTGCCCTGCAGTGTTGTCTCTCTGACAGATATGGGAATAGTTTAAGTTGCCCATGATGACCAGGATTTCCATCATGAGACGGTTTAGCGTCTGGTAATATTCACGTGGCTGCAGAATTTCTGCCTTTGATTGGTCCTAGTTGGAAATCTGTTACATTTTCAGAGGACCATTCCCTGTCTGGAAACTACTCTTGCATTTTACAGCCACTGCCAGCAGTCTCAACCAAAGCAAAGAAGTCTTTAGAAGGCTCGGGCACTAAACACACTACTAGCAGTAATATTTTCATACTGGTGACCTAAGTTTGGACATGTTAATAAAACAACACATCTTTCCCATGCTGCATATGCTTCACAAGTACAAGAGCTGACTTTCAGGGCCTTTCTTCCACTACTTTTTGTCATCTCAAAGTTCAGTTGAAAATTGTGGAAACATAGAATACGCAGTTCACCTACCAACAGTTCATGCCAAATCTTCTACTATGGTCAGAACACAGGAAAACAGCAACAAAATGAATTAAAAAAAAAAAAAAAAGAAAAGAAGACAAAAGTAAGCATGTCTGCATGTTGCTGTTTCGATTACATTAAGGCTTCTCCATCTTAACAGCCCCACACAATACAAAGCAGGCCCTGAAAGAAGGGCAATCCCCCCTGCAAATATTTAGGTTAGCAACTGCAAAGTAATCCAGGCACAGCAGTGTTCATAAGACCAATTCATCACCAGGTCATACAAGGCAATTAGGCCTGGACACTGGATGCAGAGGGGAGCAGATTAACAACCACCAAGATGTTTTAAGTGATCCCGGTTTATTTTTAACAATATTTTAAACCCTCTGAGAAGATTAATTCCTCAGCCCAAGAGCTGAGTACCTCGCTGCTGCCAAGGTAAAATGATGTACTAATTGAGTTCTCTGCACAGGAATTTTCTTTGTAGGTCTTGGGAGTGACACTGTTTTGATGCTGTTAATGTCAGTGCACAAAAAACACCACTGTCCTCCTCCCTGAAAGTCTGATTTCTTTGCAACAGGACGAAAAAGTTCCTACCATTTTCTCTCTTCCTCATTCTCTTTTTCATGCCGTTATGCAGAAAACACAGAGAAGATTACATCCATAAAAGCAAAGCCTGCTAATGTGTGTTCTTCGATCAAGAGAGCCTCTTTCATAAGGATGACTGTAAAACTCTCAACAAGTATGTTATGTCTTTGGTATTATCAGTGGTAAATAAGACAGTTTGTTACACTGAAGTTAAAATGCAGCTGATAGAATAAAATACAATAAATATATCTATTGTGAAACATAGCAGATACGATGTCAATATTTAGAATTAAAAGAAAAAGGTACACTGGAAATAAACAGTGAAATATCCAGGACAAAGTTTTTAGCCATATTTCTGAACAAGAGAAAGTTGTTATGAAGGACCTGCTGCTTTAAACTGGACCAGAGGCCATCTAACTAACTCTCTTGTCTCCAAGTGGCTTAAGGGGGAACAAGAAACAAGATGAACATAGAAAAATTTCCCCTTCATTTTACTTTCCCATCTTCTGGCATTCTACAGCTTAGAGTCTTCCTAAATCACAGGCTGCAGTCTGAATACACTGTTTTCTAGTCCTCTTGGGGCACTTTTCCACAAATTTTTCTGCTTCCTTTCTATTTGTGTTAATTCTTTGGATTCTATATCCTCATATTTCACTGAATTTCCCAAAATTACTTCCCATAATTAATTGGTACCTCAAGTGAAATATATTCCTTTTGGTTTGATTTTAATCTCCTGCCCAGATGATGCCGTGTCTACTTGAAAGCCTAGTTGTGCTGGAGAGTGCTGAGAGCTGGGTGCCTCCAGCCTCCCAAATACGGGTGTTGAAAGAGGTGAAGTAACAAACAGGAAGGGATGGGTTTCCAGGAGAAAATGAGAAAAGGGAGCACAGCTGGCAAGACAACATACAGACAGATATGCAAGTTGGGTTTCTGGACTATCGCCCAAATATTTAAATGGTGGTCATACTTGCTTCTTGTACCATTAGGAGGGGATTCCTGGTTTTTAACAATCTCAATGACTGTAATACATAAATCATAAATAAATAATTAATTCCTTAAATCGTGATGTTCTCAATCTTTTGTTTTCTAGCTTCTCTACATGCTTCTCATATTTTATGCTGCCATTCAGGTTTTAAGTAACATGTTTAACTCAGCTTTCTTACAAGCTGAAAAGTCAAAGCCCTACTGAAGAATGCCACCAGTCCCCCAAAATTCACTCATCCTCTCTCAACAGCCAGTGCACCAGGAAGTATAAATTTCATGTCAACCTTTTCTCCAGAGTGTTACACAAGTGTGTGACAGTGAGCTATTTAGCAAACTTGGCTACTTTCTTCCTGGATAGCTAAGCTGTTCCATCAGCAACATAAAAATGTTTCAACAACACAGCAACAAACCATGCAGCGTGCCAAGGAGGTACAGAGCCCTTGGTTCATTGTTGGGAGGTTACTTTTAATTACAAGGTCCTGATTAACACACTGGAACAAGGCAATAGCTTACTTCAAACAGTTCCAAATCATTGTACTTTAAAATGCTGACCCTTGACATAAGCAAGGACAAGTGACGAGAACAAAAGGAAAACTGTTCTGGCTCTGAGTGAATTTCAAGTTCCACGACAGAACTTTGCAGAAATCCAGTAATCTATAAAAGGCAGCTTTCAAACGTTAATTTTGTAGTACCATAAACAGTCAAACTCTTCCCATTAGTAGCTCGAATCCCAAACTGATGGTATCATTCAGGGACTTACTTTTAAACAAGGTTGCTGTACAAGATTTTCCTTTTAACTCTTGCATTGATTTTTTCTAGCTGGTGCAACCTAACATATCCTCTGCCTCCTCCTCATTATTATTATTATTATTGTTGTTGTTGTTGTTGTTGTTGTTGTTAAAATCTGGTTTATTTAGTCTGTTAACTGACTAAAGCATTTTACTCATGCATTTTGCCCAGAGGCAGCATTATCTGTTTCTTGGAATAAGCATTCTGGTTGTAATTCAGTCTCTGCAACAGTAATAATGCAGGGACAGATCCTGGCTTCATTTGAAGCTCTTAGCTGCAGTTCTTCCATATGGAAGTAAAACGTGAAATTACCGTAATTAAGACCTAGTTGAAAATACAAGAGAATAAGGAAGTACACTCCTCATCATAGCCATGTTAAGCATGGTAAAAATGAATCCAGAAGCATTTGTAGAGGAATTGCCTTCCTTAGAAAGAAGGAAACTACTGACAAAATGTGGGCTGAGCTCAGCAGCTTCTGCACTGCTGCCTCAAGAGGGTACCTGGGTGAGTTGCTGAACATCTGAACTTTGAACATTACAACAGACGCTTATTTTTTATTGCCGCACGTGCATGAAAGCCTCCTTTATTTTCTCATCCCAGGAAACGGAAGCCATATGAAAGAGAACACCTTCAGAATACGTAAGCAGTGCTGGCAAGTTTCACCTAGAGCCATAAAATACAAATAAAATAGAAACCACTGGGATGATTAATTTGTGAAAATCTCTACTCCTTAATTTCATCAGAAGACAAATTATTAATCTGAGTAAAATAAATGATCAATTACTTATTAAATCTGACAGGGTGCAGCTGATAGGGCCTAGTAGGTAAGTCAAAGTCACTTTTAGCTAGAGTTCAATGGGCAAGTCCAATAGGATGGTTTGGGTGAATGAAAGACATGAGTCGGCTTTGAATAAGACAGCTGATTCTTGCACACCAAATTAACTCTTACCTGATACTCTGCACAGAGCTGTGGGAAAGGTGGCCTCCCAAAAGCCGTGCTGGTAGCCAGGAACATACGTAAGGTAAGCCCTGTGTTGGAAAGCCGGGTTGCAGCGTAGTTAAACTGCTCTCAAATTTGTTTAGTGTAATTAATCAAATCCAGTGTGTTTTCAGAGAGCATAAAGCATTTCCATAACACAAAATAAATATATGAAAAAAAATACAGAAATGCCAAATATGGCGTTCTGACTGTCTAACAAAAATGCCGGATGAGATCAATGAGCCTTGCCTTGAAGCCAAGCAGCAGTGGTCCCACAGCCTGCACTGCAACTGCAGGTCAGGCACTTTCCTGCTGGCTTGGGTACAGAGGGCAGATGTGACACGGAGACAAACATCTCAGACATAAGTGACAAGTATTAATCTCTCTCACCTCCCCCTGCTCCAAGCCAACACATGGCTTGGAGGACGTTGTGTGTGTTAGCAGGGATTGAATTTGCTCCTGGTAGGACCCAGGATGAATGAGCTGCTGGCACAGGAGATACCAGCCTTTCTCTGCAGTCCTTGTGTGCTGAGTACCCCTCAGCTCTCCTGCTGAACCTCAGGCTCAATGGGACTGTTAGACCAAACAACTAATCAAACCAAGCTCTTCATTACAGTTGTCTCCATTCATGGCCAACCTACTTAGGACTCAAAATATTGTCATAAAACATGCACAAAATTTATTCTAATTCAAAATCAAAGGCTGCTATGGAACATGTGGTGAGAGCAGTACTGAGAAAATTTACTGTTTCAAGGATTAAGTGTCCTGAACGCAGATCTTAGAACAAAGACGGATTTTGAAAAAATGTTGGGTGCTTTTCATTAGCAGGAGGCATAACATTCTTCTTCTCTTCCATTTTCCCTCCAGGAAGACAAAGAAGGGAAAGAGACAGAGGAATGTTAAATGATGTAATATCTCAGACATATAATTCTTCATAATGATGTAGGTGCTTTCCTTGTTAACAGGGCACTCTGTGCCAACAGTGTAAGTACATACAGATTTAGGAGGCTCTGTCTGTTCAACGGACTGGCTTCTGGAATTCGCGCTGAACTTGGAGCTGGATTAAAATTGTGTGACAAGTAATTCTTCTTATCACAATAATGTGTATTATTATCTGTTGTCATGGCTTCAAGTAATAACACTTTGGGTAGCAAAAATAAGCCATGTTTTGTGTTCCTATTGAATCACTGTTGCATTTGACTAATATGATTTGGGGGTTCAGGCTCGTAAACAATTTACCTTCTGTTTAAAATAATCCAGCTAATACAAGTGAAACAACTTCTCCAGAACCGCATACCTACATACAATGTTAATACTTTGAGAACAACAGCAAAACCAGATTCTCAAAAGACCAAATAATACAAAGGACTGTCTCTCTCCCAGAACAGAACACTAACCAAAATGAGACATTTCATTGTGCATTAGCAAGGATGGTTAATGAGTGTTTCCAATACAGACTGATAACCATGTGACTGAAGAACAGAAAATATGATGCTTCTATTTGTAATGGAGGAGGTTTGCCTGGGAAATTAACTGACTCTTTAGTCTGAATCTGAACTTCTTAAGATTTTACAACCGAATCTGAAAGCAGGATTGGCTGGGGAGCTCTATTCCAAGTGAAGAGAAATCATGTACTATACAGAAGTTGATGACAGGAGATAGGAGTGGTAGCTCGGCACAGTGAAAAGAAGAAGGTTAGGCAGTTTCAGGGATCAAACAGGGCAGCAGGAGGAGAAAAAAAGTGATGTGATGGTCCTTATGAATGTAGCAGTCAGGGCAAGCACCACTGAGGCCCAAAGAGATCACTCAATGAGCCTATAATTAAGCAGCCCTTTGCCTCTCCAGGGACACGGGACTGTCATTCCCTGAGCAACAACGACCCCTTCTCCCTGTCTTGTAGTTTAACAGGTCTGTTCTGTATGGAGCTACAGACCAGGAATCAGTGACGGAAAACACAGTTATTGTAGAGTAACGTGCTTTTATAGAGAAATAAACCTTGTAGAGACAATGAATTCTGCATCACAGACAGTTTACCTCCCTGCTTCTTCCTGAAACAGACTGTTCCCTACTGGAGGGAACTCAGTAGATTGATTTCACTGCTTTTTTCCTCCATGGGCTTTTTCCTTCGGTAATACCTAGTCATTCCTCACCACCAGATACATCTTCTCTAGAGAAAGGCTTGTAGTTTTCCTCTGCCCTGTAGCTTCTCAGCCTGGCATTTTCATCTGAGATGAGATCCTCAAAGCTAAATTATTTCCTCTTGATTTTTTTATTTTTTTTAGGAGAAGGGCAAAAAGTATTTGGTTTTTTTCCTCATGGATTCTTTTACAGAAGGTCAGCATGGCTCAGCTGATGGCCCAAAGAATCAATTTGACTTGTTTTTTTCCCCAAAATTCATAGGCAAAGGATACAAATACACCTGCAAAGCTCTTCCAATCTCTGCCTCACCCAGCAGAGAACCACTCAAATGGGCACTCTTAAAGCCCTGAGATCTAAAGTCACACCTCTCCTCACGCACATAGGGTTTAACACGTAGGAGCTATTTAAACTCTTCCAGGAAGGTCAAAGGGAAGACTTACAACCAATATAACATAATACCCTTCACATCTGGTACCGGTGTTTTGTCATTGAGATCATGTGTGTGTTTGTACTCGTGTGTATACAGTGATCCATCAGAGCATTCTTAGATGAATACCGTGTAAGACCATGACATGAGCCAGGTTCACTCCTTGACTCCATGCTTGTCTCAGCATCTTGCAATTCTACAATATGCTAGGGAAGAAAAATTCCATGCAGGAAAAAAGAAATATCTCTTTTCTTTTAATAAGTGGTGCCAGCCACTAAATCTCTACATAGAGTGGTAAACCTGTCACAACTAGAAATAAAATACCAGCAGATTCAAACTTGTGTGATTTTTCTTTTTGCTTCACTTTACTAATTGGTCAGTTGTGCCAGGTAATTCGCTTAAATCTAAAACAGACCAGGAAGACTTAAAATAACATTTCAATGGGCAGGCTGTGCAATTTTACGTGGTGGGGATTTACATTGTCTTGGCTAATCTTTCGATATACTGGTTTACAAAACTAGAGGTCCCTCCATGAGCAAACAATCTGTCTGCTGCCCCAGCAGCGCAAAGCACACACTGATTTCCTTGAAGATGGGGTTGCTTTTGACAGTTGCAGAAAAGGGTCTTGAGCCTGCCCCTACTAAATCAATTCATTACACAACTGCCATTCAAAAGCTGTCCACGCTTCACGAAGCATATGAGGATTGCTGCTGCTGCTGCTCTATACTGCCACAGGAGCTCAGCCACAGCTGTAATTCTCATCTAGTTGGGAAGCTTGTTAAAATCCTCTAATTAAAACCCTCCATGGCCTTATTCAAGTCCTTCTCGCAGCCCTTGACCTTTTCCCCTCAGCTGGAACACATACAGGTATGGCAGTCTGCTGTATCACAGCAGGCAGGAAAAGCATTACGGTGTCCAGCTCCTAGAGACTCCATTTTCCCATAAATACTTCTGTCTTTCACACTTACTATTGTGTTGAATACACTACAATGACACTGTGTCATGAAATGTAAAACTTCTGGATCACCTATCTGCTGATCTGCTTTTACATCGCTATTATTTTCTTTAAAAAAGAAAATGAGGAGTTCCAATATTTGGAATTATTAATTGGGCAGAGAATAGACAAAAATACTGCATCTTCATTTGCTCATAATAACAATTTTTCAAGCATCACAAACCACAAATATTTCTGATACAGTCACATTATATGATTCTAATTATCATAAATAAATTCCCTTTATGCCCTTCCCTTTAAGTAGTGCATGCGAAAAACATCCATGCAACTCATTAAGAGTTGCAACTTTTTTCTGAGTAATAGCCTTAGTTTATCAGAGCTGCTCCCTAAATTCTTGCAAATGAGTTCTGCTTATGTTCTTCTAGGACTCTGAGCACAGAATATGCAGAGAGAGAGGCATCAAGGACTGGCAAACCACTCTGTTCCTTGTGGGCTGGAATCTAAAGGACAGTTATATTTAGAAGACAAAAACTGCAGGAGAAACAGGGACTGAAACAGATACAGTAATTAGACAATGTTCTTTTCCAACCTCGTGGGACAACATGTTGGTATTCCTATGAGAGGAGAAACAAAAACTTGTAATTAAATATGTGATTCTCTGGGAAGATTTATAGCCCCTCTGAGAGCAGATGACATGTAATGCCACTATCAACAAGTACCAATTAGCCACTCACAACTTTGGCATATTTGATTGTTATTCATTCATTTGAGATTTGCTTGCTGATTGTACTAATCAACAAAAAGGAAAAAGCCTTTGGAAAGGATTTATAATGTCTATAAGGAAATCTTCATTTCCAGTTCTCCCTGAGAAGTGCATCTAATTGGTGCACCAGGTCTTCAGGAATTATGCCCATCAATTTGTTTCACCTAAGGGCATGAAAGAAGAGGGCAAGGAAAAACTGACTTGGTTTTACATTCCCTTCTGAGCCTTGCCTGCTCAAATAGTACATTCTTCCATCCAGAAGTGTAGTCTGATTGGAAAAGGAGGAATTAGACCATTTGCCAAGGATTTCTAGATAACCTGTGACTGAGCCCACCATAGGCTGCAGTGAGCCAGTGAGACCCCAAGGCACGCTGCTGCCATGGATGTGCACATCCTGCACACGGACGTGGGGCATCAGGGACACGCAGCAAGTCTGAAGTTTTAGGGAGCATAGCCCATCATGTCCACGAGACAAAATCCCTGTCCATAGGCAGAAACACATGGCTTTCCCAGAGCTTCCCAGGATTCCTGTATCTCCAACAAGGAAATTAGCTCAGAGTGTGACAAGTGTCCACACCACACAGTGCAGTCACGATTTTATGTCTACCACATCATTCTCCTGGAGAAACTGGCTGTTCATGGCATGGACAGGGGCACTGTTTACTGGGTAAAAACTAGATGGCTGAGGCCAGAGTGTGGTGGTGAATGGAGTTACATCCATCTGACAGCTGGTCAACAGAGGTATTTCCAAGGGCTCACTATTGGGGCCAGCCCTGTTTAATATCTTTATTGACTTCCTGGATGAAGGGATACTCAGGGTTTATCTCAGAAGAACTTAATACTCATTTCGGGCAGATCAAAGAACTCGATCTTGGAGCTCTTATCTATGATATTAGCTGCAGCAAGGCAGAGTGGAAGCCTACCAAGGTGAATGGGAATTCAGAGAGCTTTGGATGAGATCCCATAAGAGCATATGGTTGCAGAAGTGAGCCTCAAAGCAGACCACTGGCGATCCCAGTAAAGTCAGACAGGATCACTCTATTGCTGCTACTGTTGTAGTGACACAACACATGGTGTGTACATCTTTGCAGGACTGCAGACTTTCATGTGATGAATTAGGGGCCTGAACAGTTGGGGAAGGAAATGGCAGGAGGGACTGACTGCCCTGGCACACAGCATGGAGCAAGCACTGCATCCAGGGGGGATGTAGGGGCTCACTCACTTCTTCCAAACCCCTTGCAAATCCCTACATGAGTTGAAGAGCTTTAAGTTACTGCTGTAATTCTACTGTTAAGTTTTCACATGTATGCAAACCCCTACACAACACAAATTATTCTAATTTTAGGATTTAGCTTTATAACCATTTAGAAATCTTAATTCGTCTATCAATCACACCTCAAGGCCTAAGCTCAGGGACACACATCTGTCAAAAATCTTCAAGAAGAAATGTGAAAGGGAAGAGATGAAAAGCAACCCTTCTCATGTTAAGCTCTGTACAGGCAGGGGAATCATTGGGCACTTCTACAGCCACTTGCATCGAGTAAATGCACTCAGGGCTCTGCATGAGCTCTGCACATTCTGCCTGGCAGCAAAGCTAGAACCCCAGGCAGCTCTTTCTCCTTTACAGGACATCATTGTGGAGCCTGTGGCATTCCTTGTGACAGGGTGCTGTCAGGTAAGGCTTGGGAAAAACAACAGTCCCCAAAGTGGTGACAGAGCTGGGAGGAGGTGACGCAGGCTGGCCAATGTGACCATGAAAGCAGCAGCACAGTCTAGGTAGGAGAGCAGGAGTGGACCGGGCAGGAGGAGACGTGAGGGCGATGAGGAAGGACCATCACATCCTCAGCGGCTGAGGAGAGCAAGGGGTGGGGAGGAGAGGTCTGCAAAGTCGACAGAGGGGCCTCCAGGTGGTGATGGAGAGGCCATGAGAGAGTCATCCAGGAGAAGCTGGGCCTTCCCAAATTCTTCCTCTCTCTTTGGCAGTGAAGGAAAACTTAGGGAAATATGCAGATTAAATAAAGGAGTGAAGAGCTACAGTAAAGAAGAGGTACAGTAATGTGAAAAGGCAAGTAGAAAAAAGAAAAATTCACTGAAACAGGTTATCACCTTTTTTTTTTAAGAGTGAAAAAAACCAAAGAGCCCCAGACACTTCCGTCTCACAGGACCAGCCAGCACATACACAGCTCACCTGAGGTCTGTGGCCTTGGCAGCATTGCGAGTGTTTTATTTTCACTGACATAAACCATTCATGAGCCATTTCTCCAATGCATTAAGCATAAACAAGCTTTCCTTTTGCATTAAGTATTTCTTCCCACCACTGTGATTTCATCTCCTAAACCAAATATTTTTATGCATGGAACGACTGGAAGGAAAACAAGTCTGAGACTTCCCACTAATTACTCCATTTCCCAGGAGCTCCCCTGCAATGTCTGGAGCCAGAGTCCCCTGCCACACGCTTTATTTTGTGGAGTCTTTCCATTTTACGACGTTTGAAGCAACTGGTGGTGTTTATTGATCTTTCCACACAGCTGTTCTTTTCCTACAGGAGTACTGAGATGGTTATTCTTTGGTCTGATACATGAGGCCCCATTTTCTGTTTCAGGGAATTGAGGAGGCAGAAGCTTTTTAAGACTTAGAGTTTGTGGGTGTAAAGGAAGCAGAAAATGCTACACACTAGTTTCACTTTCACAGTAAAAAATGTGCTTGTGTGATGAATTCCAAAATCCCGTGAGCAAACTGTCCCAAATGAGACTAGCTGCGATACATAAGGATGGGGTGGGGGAATTGCCACAGATATGTGCTGAGACGGGAGGGATGAGCAGTGGGCAGCCCTACAGGAGAAGGACGGTGGAGCATCTGCCCAAAACAACTCCAGCTACACTTGGGTGGCTTCCAGCACATCTCCTCATGTCCCAGACAACACTTGAATCCCCCTCAGCAACTTCTACTGTTCCTCAGCCATCCTAACTAATTTCTAATATTGAGAGATCAGACAGGAACGGGAATGGCCACATGTACATACAAGACCTGACTCATGCAATAACAAAAACCACAAGCGCTCACGACCCCCGGATAACCCCAAACTGGGGATAGCATCGCTCGAGCGTGGATTACGTTTCAGGCTTTTGCGATGGCCGCAGTCCCAAGGGACCCCAGAGCCGCACAGCCCCGCGGCTGCGGCCGAGGCTCTCCTGCGAGGGGTGCGCCTGGCAGCCCGCAGAGCCCCCGCTCCCGCCCGGGTGTCTCCGGAGCCACCCCCGGGACACGGCAGCTCCGAGGGGTGCGCCTGGCAGCCCGCAGAGCCCCCGCTCCCGCCCGGGTGTCTCCGGAGCCACCCCTGGGACACGGCAGCGGCGGTCACGCTCTCCGGAGCACCGGGATGCTGGTGAGCGCTCGTAACTTGGCGAGGGAGCGGGGAAAGAGCACGAAAGGAAACTCGTGAGAGAAAATACCTGCCTTACCGCTCTGCCGAGTCCTCAGAAAACGCAGCGCGTACAAAGCTTTCCCAAAAATCACATGAGGATCTCCGCTCAGCACGAAGAAAAGCTGGGGCGCCCTCGTCCTCCCCGAACCGCCCCTGCGAGCAGCCGGGTGTGCCTCCGTGAGGATTCCCAGCCCTCCAAGCGCCCGGGGGTCCCCGAAGGCGCCGCCGCCCCCGGAGCCCTTCCCCTGCCTGCTCCGCTCGGGGGGAGGAACAGCTGGAAGGGTGTCAGCACAACACGCTCCATAAATTCTCCCTCAGTCTTCTGCAGACGTAAGTCCTTGAGAAAAATGCCTAAATCCCGTCGTTTGTTGACATAGTAACCACATTTAAGTTTTTGCCCCCCTCAGAAGCCCTCTGCGTAAAACAATTCATTATGTGAAAGATTTATCCAGCGTGCAGCGGGCTGGTTTGTGTGGTTTTATTTGTCCAAGGAAGAAATAAAGAGACTGGACGTTTATACACTAGAGACTTCCCACCCAGACCAAGGGGTTGCTTCATTACAGCAGATAATATTAAGGACTTCCACAAGTCTTTGAAGGAAATGTAATGCCAAGTAAAAGGAAAACAAAAATCATTATTGAGATAAACAGCCTATTTCTAAAACCTAAGTGAAGTAAAATTTTAGGAACTTTTCAGGAGGTCACAAAATGTTTTGTATTTTTCCTCTCACTTATTCACATACGTTTATCCGATTTCTCCAAAGATGCTTAAAACGTTTTAAAAGTACCCAACAAAATTTGTAAAGCCGCAGCAGATACTGTGAGAAAGAGCAGAGGGTCAGAAACAAGTAAAGCCTGTGGAAGACCTTGCTTCCCCAATTCTATGGAGATGAGCCCTATGGAGATGAGCTCTTTAGTCTCCGGGCAGTGGAGAGAAGAAAGATAAAAGAGAATTGTGCTGCAGGGATCACGTGGAGTTTAATGGGTTTTAATGCATCCCCTCATCCAAACTGCTGCCACCCTACACAGACCTGCATGCAGATTTCTGGCCCTTTTACTGGTAATTTAGGCTATGGAAGCAGTCTGGCAGGCTTGTGCAAACCATGCTACCCTGCAGGGCTTTTTTTGACCCCAGTTGCAAAAGGATGGGGGTGGGGGGTAAAATAACAAAACCCGAACCTTGGTATTTCGAGTTGAAAAGAGTTGGAAACCAGCAACGTTTCAGTATTTTAACTCAATGTTGCCTTAAAAACTGCCTGATTTACAAATCTCTTTAATGGTCTAATTGTGTATTACTTACTATAGAAAACTTTCTCTGTGATCAGGGTTAAATGTGTGCCTAAGCTCGGAAGCAGCAGAGCAGCATAAAGAGTGAGAGATCTAGCATTTTCCTCCTACCTTGAAACTCATTACAAGCGACCATAACCTTCCCCTCAACACCCAGGCAGCTTCATTTTCTTCACACCATGCTCATCCTCTTCTTCCCCTCCCCCTCCCAAAACAAAACAAAACAAACAAAGCATAAACAAACAAAAAATTCAAATAAGTTCTTAATCCACATCTTCTTACTGGGTTGTAGCTGAGAATCATTTCCTGAGCTGTCATTTAAATGAGAAAAGAGCAGAGATAAAGAAAGGAGAAGCTTAAAGGTGCATTCACAACTTTGGAAGTCACACCCTTTGAAGACGTTTCATTACACTTTTTAAGGATAGATTCTGAAATATAGTTCCAGCATCTGTACATATTTCTCAAATTATCACCAGCTAATGTCTTGGCCCCATACCAACTATATAGGTGCTATTTTAAATCTTGTATATGTTTTAAGAAACTGGTAGGTATTAAGAAGTTTGTGAAGCTCTGGCACAAATACCATGTTGCTTTGTATTTCGCTGTGTGTGTAAAACCAAAATATTTTCAGTAGCCAAGGTTTGGTTAAGTTTTTTGTGTGTTTTAAAGCACGTCCAAAAGGGTGGACCACTAGCCCCGTGCTCTGGCTCCATGGATGATTCAGTGAAACCCATGGAACCACTGGAAGTGTTTGTAGTTCCGGTGGCTCCAAGGTGGTGTGAGGGAACTGCACTTCTAGCCAGGTCTTCTTTGGACTTGCTGTTGAGCTCAGTTTGACACTGCACCTGAGCAGCTGGTGACCGTGAGCTGCCAGGCTCAAGGTGAGTGTCACCTTCCTCTTTTCCTTGGATCCCTTGCCGCAGTCTCTGTTTGCCGTGCACTGCAGCTGTGCTGGGGCAACTGGGGCGGCCGTTTCAGTGGGCTGATCCCCAGCTGAAAACCAACGCACCCAAAAGCCTTCATTTTCCATTTCATCAGCCTGTCAGGCTGACCTGGCTACAGTTGTGTGACTGCTGGCTGCAATCCAGGCAGATGGGTGGGCAGTGCAGGGAGACAGCAGAACAGAAGCCCCCGAGTTGCACTAGGTTACATATTATTAAATTCCCATCTAAGCTTGTTTGTGCCTATGCTCTCCCAGTCAAATGGGATAACACTCTTTCCTTGTCTACAGACTGTAAATCATGGGGTATAGAAAATCAGATTTTCCACAAGCTCAAAAACTCAACTTCGAATAATGTATCATCATCTAGCAAAAACAGATAAAATATACAAGAAGTTAAGTTGATTTATTTCTGTACATTGTGCATACCAAATGAATATTCCAATGATAGCAGAATTATAAGAACTAAAGTCACTCTTCTCTTTGTAAATTGAGCCCAGATCCATTAAATAAGCTATTAATTGGGGGTAAGGGTGGGGTGTGAAGTCGTATATGTTCTATATTATTTTTCAATATCGTTTGTGCTAAGTCTGTTTGGCTTTGTTTTTCTGAATCTTTTTTAACCAAAATGTGAAAATAACCTGCTTGCACTGTTTACTTAGAAATGATATAATAATTAGATTGTCTGACCACACATAGATAACTAGGAATTGTAGCAATTTGACAACGTCATCCACAGGATTTCATAAGATAACAGAGTTGCACAAGCACACTTAGTAGACCTGCTATTGAAGATGAGCCTCTATACTGATGAGATGGCAGAAAAGTCCTACGGCCTGTAGTAACGGTGTTTTAGAAAGCAAAAGGAGTGAATGAACTCAAGAAATGGGCTCTGGCCCAGAGCTGCGAGCACAAAGCATTAGCAGCTGCTTAGTGCTATGTTTGCAAATGCTCTGGTTCCTGTAGAAACACCTAATCCTTCCTGAATTCTGGCCAGTATTTATGGTTAAGTGCAGACAGTAAAAGGCTGTTCTCATTACCTCCTTCTTATCTGTATGGTCCGTTTTGTGTGACAATGGATTTTCGGCTCGAATTTTAAAGCTTAATTATTCTGGCCACGTATTCGGCATCTATTTACATTGCAATGTGTGCCAAAGACCTATTTGCTGGGGGATGCGTGGTGGGGTGGGAAGTTTGGGTACTGCCTTAGCCATAGGGAACAAAACAATACAAGGGAAGCCCAGGAACCCACAAAGCCCTTACTGCAAATCATAAACTTTCTATAGGCATTCTTGAACTATCCTATAGAATGTGATACTGATTTATGTCCAGCAATGGAAGTCTCAAATATCCTTTCAACAGTGTCTGGAGGGATTAGCAGATTGTCAGAGCTGGGGCTGAGAACTCCTTCCCATTTTAGGATTGACCTCCTCGGTGCTCCGACCATAAATTGAGTTTCACAGAATCATTTCCTTGGGGTCCTGCTCAGTCCAGCCAGACACAGCCCCCAAAAAGCCACAAAATACTGAGGCGAACTGAAAAGGCTAAACCCAGAAAAAAAGCACGCCGCAAGCAAACAAGGTTTGTGGTCTTTGAAAAGCTAAAGCTGAAACTCCTGGCTTTTGAAGGGATGCCTCTTACCCAAAGCACATCAATGAACCGAGCACATTGTGTGGCTGTTTCACTCGCTCAGGCTTCTAAACGTTGTGCATGTACCCCTGTTCAGTATGGTGTTCTGGAAAGTATCTTGATGTCACTTTATATTTTTGATTTTTATTGAATCCGGGCCCTAAATACCACAGTTGTGGATATGTCAGCCACAGGAAATAGACCATGTCTGATGAGGCAGGCATCCTGTATTCAAATGGGGATGCAAGTGCTATGTATTTGCTGCCTACAGCTCTTGATGGAGCTGTGCCACTCGCAGCAGCAGCTGGTGGTGGAACAGCTGTCCTCTTTATGCTGGAGCTGGAGTTTGTCTGACTTTACCATTACCTGATCTATCTCACTCAAAGAGCAGAAAAAAAATCTTCATTTTCTTCCTATGGGATTGTTTTGCTCTGTATTAACTCCTTTACCAGCTCACCACACAGTCAAGATGAGCATCAGTGATGCTCCAAGGGAAACAGCAGGAGTGCACCCAAGGGGAAAGGGAAGAGGGGCTGCCTGGCACTTTTTGGCAGTAGTTATCTTTTAGCCCGGTTCAAATATACTGCCTGACTATACCCTTAGGATACAGCCAGAGATGTTGTCCAGGCCACAGATTAACAGGGTTAAGAGGTTATTTCTTTATCCCTGTCACACTTCCATGAAGATTACTGCCTCCTCAGACCTGCCAACAGGGTGGCACCTTTTGTATCCCCTCAGTCTCAAAATTGTCTGGAAAACAAAAATCTCCTGTGAAAATCCCTGAGGCTAGTACAGATCATTTTCACAGAACTGTGCCAGGGAGTGACGAAATGAGCAATTATATCACTGCATCAGAGGGTAAGGTTTCACCAGGTGCATGCCTTAGTTAATGCCTTGTTACCACTGAAACAGGGCAGAGCCTCCTCTCTCCCTCCTGGGCAGTGAGCTTCACCCCCTCCTCATGCCAACTCCACTGTTCCTCTGACAATTTGATGAACCAGTTCATCTCACGTAACTGACAGAAAATGCTTCTTTTGTTTTCCCCGTTTTTTATAGCCTGTGAGATGAACCAGCTCACACAGGAGTGGCAGAGCATTCACAACGTGCAGTCAGGAACCAGGACCGAGCTTGGGCTGGAGCTCATTGTGATGGGAAAGAAGGGGAAGAAGGGCTCAGTGTACAATAACATCTTAACATGGGTCAGCTGCAGCCTCCCCTTAACAATGGCTGTTATTGCTATTTCCTAGCTGAGCCTGAGATCTGTCCCAGCACATACTTTACAAGCTGTGGTGAGGATGGACGGATGGTTTGCACAACGCTGGAGACCTTTCATCTCCTCTCAAGGAAAAGCTCTTTCTTGACAGAGACAGGAACAAGTCCCAGGAAAGTGTTAATTTGTTTAAAGCTGCTGTGCAGCTCCTTTGCCCTTCAGGGCCCTGGGAGCTTTGAATCACCAAGGCGTCCGTTCAGATGATGCAATACTTGTACCTGGACACGCTGCCAGAGGACTCTGGTAGGAGAAAAATGAGGAAAACCAGAGGAAGACTAAATGCTCTCTTTCTGTTGGGCCTTGTTATATTAATTTGAATTCCTGCCTTCTGATTTACCAAGTTACCTTGTGATTCTTGACTGCTTTGCTTGCAAGCCTACGCCAGCTCCACTCCAGCCCAGGTACAGATGCTGACATCATCTTCCCGCTCCCGCTGGCACTTGCCTGCTAATGAAATACAACTGCACAGAGGAGGAAGGAAATTCAGGGAGTGTCAAATGCCAGCCTGAGTGCCAGCATACCATAGCAGGCTGGTGCAGTCACCCCTGGCTTTGCTTCAGAAGGCTTTGGGGAATGTCACTTCTTTTTGTATTATGTTTTGTAGCATATACTTGTAGGGTGACATTCTGCCTCCTCCTCTGCTGGCTTTTGTGCTGTGCAGGTTGCTGTAGCTGGTCATGTTTCAAACAGTGCTGAACACTTGTGGGAGTGATTTCAAATTACTTTATAAATGTCCTGCTTACAGGAAGGCATGACACTTTGAGGAGGTAGTTTGCCTTCTAAAAAGGAAAATCCTTTCAAAGGTCCCCCAACACTGGTGTTCAAATCTCTCTCAGCTGCCACAGCAAGTTGAGAGACCTGCATCCTGCCTTGACTGACAGTTTTGGATTTCGTCTTCTAAACATGAATCTTCTGGATGAGAAGTGCTCAGAGAGGCAGGATTTGGAAGCTGTATGCTTTCCCAAGCACGGCCTTCTTGTGACACAGCATCAGTCAATCAGTCAATCAATCAATCAATCAATATCGGAACACTGTTCTTTAAATGGGTAATATATCTGCATGTAGCCCAAGTTGTGATGCCAACTCCACCAGTAACCTCAGACCACTGAACCAAGTTAAAATCTGGCTGCCACAGGAAGAAGACCTTTTCTATCCTCCTCTCTAATTTTCCTTCCCCTCTATCCCCATTTCCACATTCCTCCCTCTCCCTATTTACTTGTCCTGACTTCATTCTCTGCCGTTCTTGTGAGTTGAATTGGCTTATTCTTATTCTGTAATTGGAGCAGTTCCAGAGCTGGCAACAAGGCAAGCAGCGAAGATACATGGTGAAGAGAAGTGAGAGGAAGAATGGGTGAAGAAGCTGGATTTCACTCTTGCCCAAAATGCAACCTAATCAAGAGCCAGAAGGCAGGGCAGGGCATGAAGGGTCTAAAAGCCAGAGTTACAGTGAAGGGAGCAAATCGTGCTGTGCCTGTGTCTGCAGACGATGCTGTAGTTTGAGTCGCTCCCAGAGAATTGCAGCTTTCACAGCCTGTTTATACACAGGTTCAAGCCAACATGAGAGCAAAGAGATGACCATTGTTCACTCCCATGTTCTAGGCAGTTTTGGCATGAGCTCCAGCACTCTCCAGTCATGCTGCACAGACTATTCAAGCAACCTCAGGAGGAAAGGGTGGTGTGTGGCTGTGGGAAGCATATCTAATTTGTCCATTGAAGTCCCCTTTAAATAGGCCCTCTCTTCTACAAGGCAAGTCTCATTCTTTTGCAAAGTACATGGATAAGCCTGGCTTCTCAGGCCGCTGGGAATAGCAGTCAGGAGAGCAAACCCTCCCAGAGTCTGCAGTTCCAGTGAGCTCTGTGGACCTCTGCTGGTGGCTGCCGTCATGCTTCCCAGGACCTGCCACATGACCTGCCTTACTTGGAATTTCCAGTTAGCTGGACTATCTCATACTGGAGGGCTGATTAACTCATCTTCTTGCTACAGTGGTCCCATCCCAAAAGAATGACTGAGGAAAGTGACTCCCAAGCACACAGAGTTGGCCCTTTCCCAGCTGCCATGTGGGAATAAAGAGAAAGTCTTTGAGGAGCCAGCTCAAAGGATCTGTGAGGAGATCCTGACAAGATGACTTCATATTTCCTGCCCCAAGGCTTTTTGAGCAATATGCATGTAAAAGCTGAAGTTCAGCATATTAAAAAACTCATCAGTCCTATATGTAATCCGTGCCTTATTAGATTTCCAGCGATGCAAAGCGACTAATAGTTAATTTGGAAGCTACCTGGAAGTAGCTTTTTCATTTTATGTTCGCCAGTGTTTTTCCATGTTGCTCCATGTAACTAAATTAAGTGTTCTGATAACAGTGCTAAGAGCAGTGGGAAAGCCAACATATTAAATAAACTTGGCCACCTCTCATATTTTGCATGCCATCTCTTGCTCACAGCCTATGGGTTTAAATGCCTGGCAGCCGAAGCTATGGCCCAGAGTGGAGAGTCCTTGGAATTCACTCTTCCTTGCTTCATCTGAATCTGAGTTTTGTCAACCTTTGCTCTTATCTGTTCACCAGGGCAAGAAACACAGAGCTTTTTGCACAGCTGATCTGCAGCCCAGATGGTTGGAGGCCTATTGGGACCAAAGGAGAAGAGTGGTTTAGAACTACCCTGAGAAGTCTTTGAACCTCAGGACTGCAGGAAGACTTCAGTACAGCAGCAGGGTACTGCCACCATCCATTCCAGCCACTACACTGCCAGGATGCCAAGAAAATCAGGAGAGATTTTATTTTTCTGATTGCCAGGACAATATTATTCTGAACATATCTTGCTCACGGATATCATGGATATTATGGAGTTATAGCCACATTTTCTTTTCCATCCCCAGCTGTCAGTTGGAGGTGAGAAGTTGCCCTCCCAAGTTGTCTGCTCCTGGAGCCTGGCAAGGCAAAGCAACATCTGTGACCAGATAGCCCAGAATAGAGCCATAAGTCATCTGCTGGCACTTGAGGGCAGGAGCAGGTAGGGGGAACAAAGTGGTTCCTTGTTCAGAACAGAAGTGTGTTTACTCTGCCATGGGTGACACAGTGGGTGTTGTATTTACCGTTTGTACCTGTCCTGACATCCCACTGTGTGAGTGCACTCAGCAAGTCCAAAATCAAATTAAATCGACTGTGTTATTTAGCAGACATTTACTCCCACGTGGAGGTACTTGATTACTTTGTTGACAAGTGCTGTGGAAATGTTAGTTTATTAAGGAAGGTGAAGCAGAACCACTTACAGATCATAAAAGTTTAGTAGAGGGGTTGACCCCTGCAGAGTTTGGTAACATCACCAATGTGAAGACAGTGTTGCTGTCCTTCTGGTCCTCTGGAAATTCACCCTCTGTAACTCCGAAAGGTCAGCAAAGCCACTTGTGATCTATGAAGCATATCCCATCAGGGTTTTATCTTCTGCCCCTCTGTGAGTGGCTGACACCGCCTGCTTATCCCTACTCACAAAAACACAGCTCAGCCTAGCCTTCACAAAGCTCACTGCAGACTTTTTCTGGAATAGTTCTCTGAGCTGCAGGGGCCCCAGTGACATTTGCACCCTGTTTTGCTAAGTGGCAGTCATGGCTCCTACAGTCAGTCACTGTGGGCCACAAGTTCAGCTGTCAGTGAGTCAAAAACAGTGGCTGTTGGATCATAATCACACTGGTGCTACAACCAGCAGCCAGATGTCACTTGACACAGGACTTCAGCCTCCTACAAGCATGATTTTCTCTATTTGTAGAAGGGCAAAGAGCTCAGCATGTACTTTTTATAAAGTCACAGGAAGCTACACAGAAAAAACAGTGGTTTTATAGGGAAGCCTGTTACTGTCAGAAGGAGAAACAGCATCTTTTTTTTGAAAGAAAATTTTTTAAAACCCTAAACTTAGTGCCATTTACTTTGGCTTTCTTGGCACACCCTGAGGTGTTTACCAGTGGGGATGAAAATTTACGCTGTTCAGACCCCTCAGAGAAGTGGCTACACTAATCAAACCACCCAAAGTGTGATTATGGCAATGGCTCGTGTTTTGGTTTTAAGTAAACAAATAGCCATCCAAGTAGGAGGAGGATGACTCAGATAAAATCACACAGATCTGTTATATATAGCAAACACTAAATATGCTTAAGATTCCTCTGATACTTTAAAAAGGACAGTTTAAATTATCACCCTCTGAGACTCCATAGGTTCTAATTTAACAACTACAATAAAGTTAATGTACTCATTTTTAAAAATAAAAATACTTCTGCTTCTTTTGAACTAGGCCAAATGGCCCATTTCAAGATAAAATTTTATTCCTTTGGACAAAAATAGCCTGAATTTCTTGCTAATATTTGCTGATTTCAGAAAACATAGCACTTGCTTGTATCTAGAAAATAGAAGGGTGTGGAGTTTGCCAGCTAACATCCTTCCCATTTGTACAAACTCCAGTCCTCTGAGCTGTACTGGACCTCTAGGCTTTCCTGTGGGATGAAGGATTTCTGACAATGCCTAGCTTTCAGACCCATGCAAACTGTTCTTCAGGCACAGAGTAACCCATTCTTGAAATGTGCTTCTTCCTCACCTACCCTTACTCACAGGGCAGCGTAGTCGGTCAAAGCACACAACAACTCAAAGAAAGGACAGTCGTGGAGCAATTTCCTTTTGTAAATAATTTCGTATAAGACTCTTTCCCAGTTTTTTGCATCAGTGCATAGATGTGTGTTCCCGTTCTGGTTATGTACACCAACAAATGACAGAAACACAGTGACATACATTGGAATACACCTTTGCAATCACAGCTACAGCTCTGGAAACTGAACTTCAGCAGCAGCTCCCTAGGAAATAACAGGAAAAGCACACTGAAACTTTGTTCCTTCTACTTATCCTAACCTGCTTCATGTTTTCCTTAGCGTGGTCCCTCTGCAGTGTTGCAGGTGGACGGAGGGACACTTGCAAGGAGCAGAAGTCACACTTCTTCCCCCTGCCTCCATCGGTGCTGCAGGCACTGTTTGCACAGTGGTTGGGGCTCAGAGGACAGCTGTGTTTGCCCTCTTTCTCTTCCTTATGTATGCATATAGTCATGTCTAAGCGAAAAAGTATCCTCAAAGTCTTCAGGAACAGACAGTTAACTAAGCTGGAGAGAAAGTCATAGGGAAGAAAAACAAGGCTTGCCGCAGACAGACACAAACACCAATGCCACCCTCAGCCACAGGGAGACATCAATTCCCAAACGCAGGTTTCCTTCCCCAAATGCTGGGAGAGGGCCCCTGGACAAATGAGGTCAAGCCTGGGTCAGTGAAAAGAGGATATAGGTCTTTTAATGTGTAATGAGGCAGAACCTAAAAATCTACTGAAGAAAAAGGAAAAGCAGCCAGGTCAATAGGGAGCGTCAGATGCAGCCCTGAATCCATAGATACCATGAAAGGGACGAAGCGCGTTCAAGACCCGGACATACCAGGGACTCCATTAGCTGAATCCCAGTTTTCCTTTGCAATTTAGCAGAATTCTGAACCACAGGGCCCTGAGCTACTCTGGGCATAGGGCCGGGAGAAACACCTCACTTGTCTTTGGGTCTCTGGTTTCCAGTTTGTACTATGGTGCTGGAGGTAGAAGAGCTGTTCAAAACTGCCTTGGACATGAGGGAAGGCTTTGGACTTCCTCATGAACTCTCAGATCACACCCATTCCTGCCTGGCTGTGACTTGTGCCCTCAGCGCTGACTGAGAGGGCAGTCAGAAGAGGGCAGGGGCGAGCGAGTGAGGATTAACAACTTTTTGGCATTTCTGATAAATCCAGGCCTGCCTAATTATGCTTATAAGAGATTAAAGGTGGAAAACCTGGGCCTAGATGGTGACATGCTGATAGACCATGACTGACTCAGAAGAGGGCTTTGAGCTGGAAATCACCTGGGAGATCAGAATCAAAATCCACAGTTGCCTCGCAGCCCTCTCCAGAGTGTGGAGTTAGGCAGAAACTAGCTTTAGCATTAGTAAAATAAGTGTAGATAGTTATTTACTGCTTCACTGGCAATTTACATATTATTTTCTGTTCCAAAAGAAATTAATAGAGCTGAAGCAAATGTGCCACTATAGCATCTTTCTGCATAATAGTTACTAATGGAATGGTTCTTTGGTATCCCATTATAAATCCAAACAGTCCATGTTATAAATGGAAATGGAGAGTGACAACAGTCCTTTCATCTTAGCTTCGCAGCATCTTTTAATCCTCACTAACAAGAAACTTGATTTCCATTTTGTCATATATCTTATAGAATCAATAGAGACAGGAATCAGAATTCGTCAAAATGCTGGGCACAAAGCCAGCTTTTCACAAATGATAAGCAACAACAATAAATAATGATTTAATTTAGCGCTTGTGAGAAGCATCAGATTTAACTGTGCCACAAAATCCAATTCTTTATCTTAGAAAGCAAAGATAATACCAGTAGTGGCAGCTCAAGTACACCCCTGCTGCCTTAGAGTGGCAGCCAGGCTTGGAAAGGCCCCTTCTAAGCTCAGTGGCACTGAGAGGACATGCTGATACAGTCACTGGCCTGTCACTGATGAGTGGACATCTTTCTGCAGTGATCCACTGCTCACGCTTCCACCTCATCTGCTGAAGTGCAATCTGTCATTGCCCACTGCAGGCCTCCACCCCAGGGACGTGATGCTCATCCTGTGTCATCTCGAGCAAACACCCCAAGAAACCCATGCAAAATCCAGCAACAATTGGAAAAGATTAAAGGAAAGGACTGGAAGTCATTCCCTCGTCTTTTCCTTTGCCCTGCAGCCAGGTGAAGGTATGAAAAGGGTTGTTGCTCAAACTGCTGTGGCTTCAGCCAGGCAGTCCCGTAGTACTGAGTTAATTTAATTATCCAGTTCTTTGGGGATTGTTTTAGATTTTACAGTCTTATTGCTCCCACTGATGTAGGAAATTCTGAAGAAAGGGTGAAGGCACTCCCTGTAATACAGTCTGTCTGGTTCTCAGCCCCTGGAGCCACAGATTTTGGGGAACACCTGCAACATCTCAGGCAGAACAAGCTGTCCTAGAAGTGAACTGGGAGCTGCCAGAGGGGACCAAGAACCCCAGCTGAGTAAACCAGGCAGAAAACATTCATATGAGGAACAGCCCTTCCAGGGCCAGGATAGATACAAACCACACATCTCCTCTTCCTGATAGCCAAGAGCCAAAAATACTTGCATTCCTCACATCTACTGGCAAATCATGATCCAACTTAATACTGACACCTAATGATAATGCACCACAGCTATTTGTGACACTCCAAAACCACTTTGGCTCTCAGAAACTGCTTCAGTCTGGAACTGCTGCATCTGTTACGTGTGAAGATATACGAGAAATATGTGTCTTCTTCTTTCTCTATCGGTTTTTGTTACATCCCACATTTCCAGAGGGAAATGTTTTCCATGGAAACACAACATCAAAGTCCTACAGGGATTGTAGAAAGCTAACAAATGGAGAGCTGGCTTTCTTACTCTGCATTGAAGATGACTTAAATTAGGTAATCAATTAAAGATATTTTGGTTAGGCATAGTAGCTCAGATGTCAAAAGTAGCAAAAATCTTCTTGCCTCTGCTCAGGGAGGATGATATTCTGAATGTCTAATTTCAAGCTGAGTGAAGTTACCTGATTACACCCAGTGCAGCAGCAGCAGACTTCTGGGCAAATCATTACAACTGCCTGCAAGGTATGGTGTGGAATGAGAACAAACTGTTATTTCAGACATCCACAGGTCAGACAGCTTTTCATCTGGTCATGATTACAGAGGAGCAGATTCCCCCCTCGCATGCTTAGCATTAGGCAATAGACAATAATGAGAGCTTTGCACCCCTGTGCCCTAGCCCTCCTCAGAACAAGCTGTGCAGGATGAGAGATTAGCATCCTGCAAACAGCTTCCCTTTATGTAGCAGGCATGAGTAGCAATATGGATGGAAGTTTGTTTCAGGAGATGTTCTATTCCTCAATACTCCACTACGCAGGAATATTTCAAATGCAGACAGCTCCGCAGTTCAGGCCTTCTGAATCTGCAGTGTGACATGGACAATAGTAACGTAATTGCTATAATTACAAAAGAAAACAGAATGTAAAACTTGTATCTTACTGTTGCTGAGCCTCACCCATGCAGTTTATCTTTCCATGTTTCTCAAGTGAGTGGAAAAAAATAATTATGGCCTAAGAAAGTCAGAACACATCCGTATTAGCTCCCTGCTAAAGCTGTGAAGGTGGGAGCGTGGGAGGCTGCTCACACAGCAGCCTGGAGCCTGCTGATTGTGTCTTCAAGCTGCAGCCCATTAACCGGGGCACCTGGCTCAGGGGCAGATCCCAAAGTGTGGCAGAGCTCAGCAGCCTCTCTGCTGCTTGCTGCCTCTCAGGCTAGAGGCAGCAGGTTGCTGGACCACAGATCATCTGCATCTGGCATACAGGACCAGAGGACAGGAGAGGCTGCAGTGGAGCTACAAATGCACGGATTCAGCAGTGGGAAACCGGAGACAATTATGTGAGCCTCACAGTTAGCACATTATATTCAGCAAATCCTCTGAGGTGGTTCATAGTCCTGTAAGTCCACAATAAAAGGCACAATAGAAAAAAATGTGATGGTAAAATGTGTTATGCACACTGTCTGATGAAAAACATACCAAGAGACTGGGACTGCAACTCCAAAGAATGCCCACTTGGCCAGAAGCGGGATAATATAGGTGTGGAAGGGAAACACACCTCGCTGCACACCAGTGCAAAGGGCAAGTGCAGTCTGGCCCTCTGTGAAAAACACAAACCATGGCACGGAAGTCAGGGAGAAAGAGTTAAATGTCCTGATGTGAAGGTCTCTGATGGATCTCTATCTTTGCTGCTAAAGTCTGGCTCTTGAGACCCTTCCGTGCATCTTTAATTCTGAAATTACCTGACTTTTATTGAGACGTCTCATGGTTATGTGATGCAGACTTCAAAGCTTACAGTGAGCTGCCAAAGGCTTGGGGAAGAAAAAGAAATGAAATCCAGCATTGTCAAATCAACTGTTCTAAAAACAACCAACATACTAAGTGTGCATTTGTCCGTAAGAAAAGCTGATTTTTTTCAAGGCAATATATATATTTAGTGCATGCAGTTTGATTTCTCCAGGCTAACTTTATGCACTTACATTTTTTTTTTTGAGACCCTGGAGAGTTCCCCTAGGCATTAGACGGTACAGAACAGGCAGCTGAGATCTTTCTTTGGGATTCTAGGAACCTAAATGATATGGACTCTGCATGACACACAGCTCTGCGAGATTTACCTCTGGGATATCAGAAGAATTCAGAGGACCAGCTCTAAAGCAATCATGATGCTCTCCAGGGGCTATTGCAGCCCTGGTGAAGCTCAGTTCTCCATCATCTGCAGGGATGGAAGATTGGACAGTGATGCCCCTTTACACCTGTGGCACAGCCTTTTACTACCCTAAATCTTGCCTGCCAACTACATTTATTTAGGATCGACCATCAGCTTTTTTCCCTGTGTCTTTAGAACAGTTTTCTGGTTTATTGAGTCATTGTGAGTCTGTATCAGGGGTTGAGTACTGAGCTCTGTGTTCCAAGTGTTTGTTTCACAGGGATTCATTTAAAATGCACTGCACTGACAGGTGTTTTTAAATTTCTTCCTTGGGTAAGATTTAAATGGTAGTTTGGAAATGGTGTGTACCTCCAGGCAGCTCAAAGCAATTGTTATTTTGTCTTGAAGCAAAACATCCTATCACCTTAAGTCATGTGTGCATTAAACAAGGAGTCATTTAATGATATCTCAGTACTGGGTGAACCAGATACCCCTGTCTGAAGTCTACCTGGCTGGAGATACAATAGTTGTAAGGGGAGAAATTCCACGTGCTGCCAGCACTACAGCACCTAGCCGTGGGGAGCAACATCTAAAACTAGAGACACCTCCTTGTCCTTTTCACACAGAAGGCAGGCTGTTATCAAAACACAGTGGATGGAAAAAACCTGATACCAGATATCTGATGGAGTCACAGGTGCTAAACAGGTGCATAACGTAGCAGCTTGTGGAGACAGCAAGGAAAAGAAATTGCTGCAGTCGAAGGTGCCACCACACAGCCAAGAAGAATTCAGGGAGAGGGACCCGCTGGGGGACACTGGAAGCTGGGATTATGCCCTCCAGACATGCTCGCAGCCTGCTGGGAAGATTTGTCTTCAGACAGGAGGGACAGCTGCCAAAGATCCCAAAGCAGAAATGTCTGAACAGCCGGGGAGCTCTGTACGTCCAGACCAGCGAGTCCCTTTCTGCCTCTCCTCTCTCTTCGCACCATCACAGCCTCCCTCTCATTGCACCTCCTAGAGCCGCTCTCTCCTCTGTACTGGCCCCCTCCGTGTTATTCCTTCTTCACCTACCTCTCCAGCTGTTTCATTCCCCCTAAGTAAGGCAACATGGGTGGTTTTTTGCTGCAAATTCATCGTGAGCAGGACCCTTCAGTACTGCCTCTCTTGCTCATGGCGTGAGCTTCATTTCAGAGAGCATCTGATATTCCCTGTCACTAGGGAGAAAAAGACATTTCTATGAGGAAATTGTTTTTTATGATGTCCAGCAGACATCGAGTTGCCTTTGGCCAGATGAGTCCTGTCTTTAATGCCTATTCCTTTTCCAAACCCACGAGGCTGAGCAGGGCTGTCTGCCATTCTCAGTTTGTATGCCTAGCAGAAGAATCCTTCAAGTTTACTGTTTCATCGGTCTCGTGACAAACATGATTAATAACACACTTCTGTTACACAGCAGTGTGTGAAACATTAACTAGACTTCCTTTTCTTCAAAGCACCTTTGCAAACACTTCAACCCACTAGTCCTTATGCTGGTTAGCTACCTCTCTCCCTACCAGGGCCATCGCACAGAGATGCAGTGATGAGAAGATTCATGGAGCCACAGAGAGGGAGCAAAAGGAAGAAGTCTGACTGCACATCTTAAAGACTCTACAGCTTCCAAGTCTCTGCTCCCAGTACCACTGATGCATTTTACTCAATGATTTTTCCATGAAAAATTTGTAATGGAAAAGAATGCCAGAGCCAGGTTCCCCACTTTTTCTTCCTTTTCTCAGGGTTTCTGAAGTCTTCAGTCTTTTCCACACAGTGCCGGAACTGGGTAGAAGTTCTGAAGAGGTTTGCTTTCTATTCTGTGTGGTACAGTTACAAAGGACATTTAGTGCTGTCTTCAGCTATCTGTGGGAGACTGCAGAGAAGATAGAGCCAGATTATTCTCAACTATGCACAGTGGAAGCAAAAGAAATGGATACAATGTGTAAAATAAGAAATTCTGATGCAATATAGAGAAAAAGGTTTTTTGTGAGGATTTGGGTTGCACGGAGAGGTGGCAGAACCTCCATGTTCAAAGACTTTCAAAAGCTGACAGGACAAGGCACTGAATAACCTGCTTTCATGGGAGGTGCTTCAAGCAGGGGGTTGGGTTAGAGACCTCCAGATGTCCCAGAGGTCACTTCCAGCTGTTTTGATTCTTTAGAAATACTCCCGTTCATATAGTCCCTACAGGAGGAAAGCTTCCCAGAAGACCCTCAATGAGAAGTTCCAGAGGTTGTGGGAGTATCCGTGTTACGCAGACGGTGTAGGACAGATCCCTTCACATTAAGTGCTCAGAAGCCACACCAGATACCAGGAACCATTTAATTGTGGGACTGTAACACAGGCTAATTTGCATTGCTTCTTTTTCAAAGCTGTGGTTCTGCTGGGGCCTCTTTGTTTCCCTTCTGGCAGCAAGTACAAACTAGACCAGTACAGGGTGGTTTACAGTGTGAAATCAACTACTTTTAAATGACCATACATTACTGATAAAAGGCTTAGAGGTAAGCGCAGGCCTGTCAATCTAAGCTCTCCTGCTTTTTGGAAAGGTGCTGTATTTATGACATGACTGAAACCAGTTGTTTCTTGCCTCAGAGAAAACATCAGTTCTTTGTAGATTTTGAATTAGCTCAAAAATGTCTATGATAATTGCTAGAAGCCCAATTTATTCCACCTCCTCTGCTGAGCTTGCCACCCCTGGCCTCAAGCAAGGCTACCTGAGAATCCAAGGAGCTCACTGCTTTTAAGATGCTATTAGAGAGATTTCTCTACGAGTATATCACTGTCAGGTGTTAAATAGCCAGTCAGGACTATTTTACACCTCTAACAGTGCTTGCATTCCTTTACTGCCAAGTATCAAAGTAAAAATTAGAGAGGGAAGCAATGACAAATTAGACTACATAGAGTTCTTTCTAGTTCTCATTCCTTAAGTGTGATTTCTTGAAACAACCAGTACAGTCAGATTTCTGAGGATAATCCATGCTGGCCTGGTTTATTTAAATTGATTAGAAGAGAAATATTGCCATTACCTTCAATGGAAGGTAAAACTAAACAGCCTTGAAAATCCCACCTATAGCAGAAATAGACATGACAGATTTGTTAGTTTATTACTGAATTCAAAACAGAGGGGCAGGGCTGGGCCAGAGCAGAACTGAGAGAAGAGCTTCTGTGTATAGTTGCTGGGCAGATATGTCAAGAAATTTATTTGTACTAATTAGATTTACTCCACAATATTTTTGTATTTAGGCAGGTTTTTATGTCAGAATTTTATGTATCAGCTTAAATTGGATATTATTTGTTTCTTTTCTCTATGACTTCCCATTGTCTAGGTATTAGGTATCAGACAGAAGTCTTCGTGTCATTTGTGTGATGTTTACTGTGAGATTTTCCTCAGCTGAGAGAAGTTTGTTGCATGCTGGAGCAGTACAGGGAAGTACAGCAGTAAGCAATGAAATGTTTATAAGTATTCTAGATGGACTAATTTGATGATTGTATTAATTTGATGAAGGTTGGACAACTGCCGGCAGCCATAAAAGCTAGGTTGATATTCTGTGACCATTGTAATTTTTCTTACACTTGTAGGCTATGACAGGAGGTTTAAATCTATTACTGATTACCAGATTCCTAATTAATTTTTTATTAGTTTCCTTAATCAGTACTGAATTCATCCAATATACTGCTGAAATGAGAAGATTCACAAGTCTGGAAGCAATACATTTTGGTATTTTTTAGCTAGGAACTGAGAGATACATTTCATTGTATATATTACTGGTACTCCTCTAATTCCATGAACAAACTTACAGAATTGAATCATCTCCACAGGGAAGCTATCACCAGTGCATCAGCTATAGTTCAGAATTACCTTCTTTTGTGAAGAAACCTGCTACAAGAGTCCCTCCTGCAAAGCCTTTGTGAAAAGCTATGTAAAAAATGCAATTATGTAGGCCCTCTCCCTTCACCATGAGCTTCACCCTATCCATTTTAGAATATGCGTCCTACTAAGGGTTTCAGCAAGGCTTGTGATTGTCTCTCTGCTCCATGTATTTGTGTCCTCCCCATTGGATCTCTATCAGAATTTTGCTTCAAGGAAGTTCTGAGTACTTTTAAGGGTATTTAATTTTTTTTCCTTCAAATTAATATAACAAACTGCCAAAAAATGTCTTCAGAAAGGTTGAGGGGCAAGATTTCATCTTGTTTGAATTATTTTATGCCAAGGAAAATTTTCATTGTTTCTTACCCTCCAAATAGTATTCTTCAAATGACTTCTAAGGTTTTATCTATGGATTATTAAAGTGGGATCAATCCTGCCCAGAAAACTGAATTACAAAAAGATCTCTCAATCCCTCTCCCTATTTTCAGCTTTGCTAAACGTGCAAGCTCTCCACATGTCAATTTAGTTCAAGAAGTTTTAAATGAACTGTTTTACAGATTCCCCCAAAACTGACAGTATTTGTTCTGAAAATAATGCACTTCCATGTGTCAGAATGGCATTGGCATCCTTTCACACATAATGGGGTTACAAACAGGATCAGTAAATGTATCAGTGCTGTAAATGCGTCAGTGCTGTCTTGATAAGAAGTCAGTCAAGGGACATATAGCATTTGTTTTCTATGCACTAAACACTGGTGTGCACAGCCCCTCGTTGGTTCAGCCCAGAACATAAAGGGATTCACATTTTACATTGCACTACAAGAAGTTACAATAAAGACAGTTAAGAATGAAGAAAACCCTTTAGCCATAGCTCACTCACAGTCACTCAGATATGTAAGACAACAAATTGTTGTCAGTGTTGATTGAAGCTTTGTGAGGAAATACCATATTTACAAAATTTTAGGGCTGTTTTGGGCTCCATCTGGGTGGCATTTGGCAGCATAACTCAGGTCAGTACTTTGCCAATATATTGCCAAAACCTATTTACAGAGTAAAATGGTTATCACAAGCAATTATTAGCTCCTTAAACCCTTGAAATAAGATTTCCAGCCACCAATTTGAAGATCCAACATCTTTCCATGTAATTAAAGACTTATGCATATTCTTTCAGTGCAGGCTGTAATTAATATCCCAAATTAAGCAGTGTTTAGATATGTATTACATGCAAGTGAGCTAGCTGATAATCCGATTAGTTAAGCAGTGGTTTTCCTCTGTGGTTTACAGATCCCTGAGGATCAAGGGTCTACTTCTAAAGAATTTGGAAAGGACAGCTGTGGGAGCATCTCATATTACACCAAACCAATACAATTCCAAAGCAATTACTGCAATGAGCTGCCTGACTGTCCCCTCTGTGAGCTCTGCTGCCTTTCTGGTGCCAGGAGCAGACAAGCAACTAGGGAGCTTCAGGGTAGGTCAGTTCAGCTCACTTTCCCACCTGGAAAGAAAATTAACTTTCCAATGGAAACAACTTCTACGTACAGCTATTAAAAAATCCCCCAAAAAACTAAAAAACCCCCCACAACAAAACCAAAACCAAAAAACCAGTAGGAAATAGACCTAGAGAAAAAGAAAAGTGGGATTTGGTTAGACTCTTAAGAAGAAGTCTGCACTTACTGAAGGTTAGATGTAATTAATGTGAAATTATACCCATGCTACTCTCAACAGGCATATATGTTCCCTACAGGAGACTTCGCTCTGCTCTGTGGAAAATATTGAGGTTCCCCAAGACAAAATAGCTTCTAAACCTCTTTATACCAAACCTTCTCCTGTCTCAGGAGGTCTGTAGTAATAAAAAAAAAAATCAGAAAATTAAGAGAACTAGAATAACTAGTATGTTATTACTACAGTAATTTTACTACAAAAATACTTGCAAAAAATGCAAAATGTGCCTTTAACTGCCACAAAAACATGTTTTGACTCAGAATCTCCTCGGACGTATACCTCTGCTTTGCAAGATCACATGCTCAATTCTGAGAAACAATATCCTCCAAAGTAATCTAGCACTGCAGAAACTGAAAACACATCGGAGATTCATCAGACTGCAACAGCAATCATTCTGTCAAATGAGTCTTATCCCAGGTCAGCAAACAGCACATAACACAGTGTACCCAGCAAAGAACACAAGATGATATCATAGGCCTGAATACAACATTTCCACCCTTCACAAAATTTACTGTAAGCAGTCAAAGAGGAAATATTGACCAAAAGAAAAATACACCGGTTCTAAGACTGTAAAGCCTTAGTGTAAGCGTTAGAAATCTGCATCCAATGGCATACTGGACAAAATGATAAATTGTTATTTCATCGTGACACTTGTGAAAGCCCACTTGTCCTAACACAGAGCAAATTATGAATACTTGAAATGAGAGTCTTAAACATCAATGGAGTCCAAACAACAATGGTGGTTTCAAGCATCTGTTTGAGACGCGAACTCCTGAATCTCAGACATTTGTTCACATGCTTTGGAGAGATGGGTGGAAGTGTTCACCCACCTACACAGGGAATTTTTGGAGTTTGTCCCCTTGGATAGGGTGTAGTGTCTCATTCAATAAGAGCTTTTGACTTTCAGAAAATTTCAAACTCTCGGGCCTCTTTTTGTACCCGTAGGAAAACAACAGCTGTTTGGGTGGAAACTAAAAAGCTTGTTTGCCGCTCAAGTGACCTCCAGTCTAGAATGAGTTGAAGGGGGTTGAGCTGCATCCTGTTTTTCATATAGTCAAAGAAGTTTGTAATGGAATTGGTCATCCTTTGCTTTGATTCCTCCTTTTTATGCCGAATTTAGGTCACTGTAATGCTATATGACAGAAAAGTTCTGAAGGACTGAATAAGAGATGTGTTTGTTACTAACCTTGCCACAGATTCAAATTTGCACAGAGAGAAAGGATCAAACATGGGAAAGTCAGGGTTACGGTGCACATGCACAGATGAGAAGGCCAGTGTCCCTCTCTTTTCCTCCCACACATGACAAATCTCTCACTTTGTTCTCCAGACACTGACTGACCCCTCCACTTCTTGCTCTTTAACATGTTCCCATTAGGGGTATCCCCTCATTTCTGAAGTTTTCATTTGCTCTTTCATTTCAAACCATATTCATCTTACACAATATGGTAGTGTCATATCTCGTGGAAGTCCTGGAATGTGTGCACTTGAAAATACATAGGGCTTTAGCTGTCATTTACAGGAAGAATTTTTTGCACCTTAACTTATTCCAGCTTCCAGACTGCCTTTCATTGACATTAGAACTGCTTAAAGACCCTTATGTCACCAAAGTCATGTAAAAAGTCTTTTCTAGAAATAATTATTAGCTCTTCTGTTTCCTTGCTGTCTCTCCATCCAATTCTAAATGACATCTCTTGCAAACTCAGTTCCTGGAGAAGACTGGTCCATATCATCATTAAGCATAAGGATTACAACATTACTTATATTAAAACAAAAGCTTACATTCTAAAAAAGACCACAGACATGCTGGTATATGCTAAACCCACAAAATTACTTGTGTGGATAAGACCTTATATATTTCTGGAACTGATACTTTGCTGCTGCCATTCCTTGAGGGTCATAGGTTCAATACAACACAACAGAAATAGTTTGATCTGTTTGCTATGAAATGGCACCTGAAGTGTGTTCAGACAAAGTGCTTCTACATGATCATTACTGTATCCATAAAACCTCATTTACTCATGAACAGAAGGTTTATATAGGGAACAACTATTGAATGCCAAACTTCTAAGGCTGTAAACATAACTTTTTTTTGCCTTTGGCCAATTTGTGAGCTGTTACAATTCAGGTTGCAGCTCCTTTTTTCCCTTTGATGTCTTCCCTCCCTCTTTCCCCTTTCCCCTTTCCCCACATGTATTTAGAGCTGAGGTTGGTGAGCACTTCAGTGACATTGTGATGTCATAATGATGTAAACCATTGTTACCCTTGTTCTCTCCCATCCTTGTTGGGGCATACCTAGATTTATGATAGCCATGTCTTGGCCTACAAAACCAAGTCAGCTGGGAATCACTCAAACAGCCTACGGCGATACTCCTGTCGCTGCGCTGCTGTGCAGAAGATGGCTTTTAAGGGCTGGAAAGTCAATATGAGAAATTGGTTATTGCTGTAATGCTGGACCTTGGCAGAAGTGAAAGTCCTGACCAAAATGGCATTCCCCATCAGCTGAGAATTCTCTTAGTAGCAAAAGCAAACACCTCAGTAACGCGCAGGTTATACACCAAAGAGCCTAGTATCCCTTCATCCTCTATAAACATCTTTTTATAGACACCATTAGTCCCCATGCACCATTAATATTCAAGGACTACTGTTTTACTGAATTCGTGTCTTGAAATGCAGTGTCAGGAAGTTTAATACAGAAGTATGATATTGTTTATGTCCAGAAATTATTCACTGATGATGTTTTGTCACATACATTTAAAATAAATCACTTTAAAAAAATGAATTTCCACAAAAAATACCAAATGCGGAATTAGTTTGAGTTAATGGAGGAGAAAAGAGCACAGTTTTTTCCATGGATTCCAGCTTCACACTACCTCCATTATCTAAATTTTCTTGATTAGTCTACACAGTCTTCTAGTAGGCAAATTCAGACAGTACCCAAGTACTGCAGTGAGATGTGCAATTCCCTGCTCCACAGTGAGAAAAGGGAAGAAAGATAGTGGAGAATAGGATGGGAGAGATACTTTGCTGTTCCTATACATCTTAAAAACAGCAGCAGCTGTCTCAGGAAAATGGCACAAGAGATCTAGCCACAGAAAATCAAATTTTAAAAAACTAAGTAAAATCCAAACACGTTGAGTGCGAATTTTCAGCTATAAAAATTTGGCAAGTAATTTGGAGTAAAAAAACGTTACTCCATTGTTTCCTAGAAACAGTGACTGGCTTTGTACACAGAGATTATGTGTGACCTTGAAGCTCAGCAGCCTTTGGGACTGCAAGGAACCTGCCCAAGACCAGACTATGCAAATGTTACTCAGAAACTTAAGCACAGAAATAGCTATAAAATAATCAGATATATTGGAGAATTCCAGTCTTCTAAAGAGCTGCCCAGAAATCCATCTAGGGAGTATTCAGATGACCTTGTCCCAGACTACCTCCTCAACATCCTCAGAAGACAGGCAGGTTCAAATGAAACATGACCCAAGCAAAAATGCACTGCATTTAAATATGAAAAATCAACAGTTATTTACTTGATTCTAGTGTGTCAGATTGAAAGATTTTGTCTGCTCCCCTTGGAAAGGAGCCTGCAAAATTCTCCAAAAAGAATGTTCTCGATAATAAGCCATATTTAATGAAACTGTACAGTGGTTACATAACCAATGCTGATTTCATAAAGAACCTAATTTAGACTTCATAAAGTACATTGTGCTTATGTTGGAAAAGCTTGAACATGTTTTACTAGGTCTAAACCAATAGTCTTATTGGCAAGAGATAAATGCTTCAGACAATTTGGTGCTAATATTTCAAGTCTCTACAGAAAAAAAAAAAAAAAGCAAATGTACCAAGAGAAATACTGAACAAAATTAATCTTGGATGTAGTTCTACTCCTTCAGATAGTTCTGAACAGTAGATTAATTCAATATTTTAATCACTCAACTCTGTACATTTGTTTCAGACAGTAAGTCAGTCAATATAGATCACTAGAGGACTCGTTTTTTAAAAAGACAAGCAGTACTGGATAAGCAACCAAAATAAGCATTTTACTGCATATAATTCATGTTTTACAAAGGTGGGCTAAATCCTCACCAACAAAGGAGATAGCTAACCAGGAGAAAAATAATAAAAGGAAACACCAGTACAGAACTGCAAATATTCCAGGGTATATTACATAGAAAAGTTATTGTTGGCTGTGAGCCAGTGCTCCAGAGAAGATGTGTGGAGGTTGCTTTGTCGCTACGTTTTGGAAATGAATTTTTCTTGTTCCAGATGGCTGGCCGTCTTGCAGAGCTGGTTTTTAGATGCTTGCTGCTTGGATGAATATCTGAGATAGAGCCAGAATTTATCCTTTTTGGGGCTAGATGTAAATAATGTAAATAAAGGTCACACTGTGTGTAGTCGGATGTGTGGCCAAATGAGATATGGCTAAGTCTAGGGAAGACCTATATGAACACAGAACCAGGTGCTGAGATCAGCCTGGCATAATTTATGCCAATTATTAAGTCTTCCATCTAAAAGTGTCTGTTTTGGATTTTCAGCACGTAAACACTACCTGTTTAAAGTGCCTTGATTTAGTGGGCCACTAAGAGGTGCAAACCTAAATCAGGTCTCGCAGCATGCCAAACCCAACTGAGTTAGAGATGTGTCCTCCTTACCTGGCAAAAACATAGCTATGATTTAGCATGGAGACAGCAAAGCAGGGCCTGACATGGATATGGACATAAGTGTGGCTTTTATCTGAGTTCAGGGTAATACACAGAAAACAATCTGCCATGATCAAACCCACGTTGTACTGGCATTAGGGAAGTGCCATAGCAGGCAGCGCTCCAGCATGTCATGTGCAGGCTGCAGAGAGGGCACTTCCTTATCTCTGGCAATTATTGGCAAGGAAGTTACATAGATTACATGTACACAAGGTAAGTCACAGCGAGTTACAGTTCAGCAGAACAAGAGCAGAGGTGCTGCTGGCCAGTGGGGAAGCACAAGCAGACCCAGCGAAGTTCCCTTTCATTGAAGATTTGTGGCCTAAATCAGTAAGTCAGCCTGCAAGTCAGATCTCCTGGAGGGGATTTTTGGCACAAGCTAAACTCTCCCAAAGCCTCTCCCACCACTCCAGGGAGTCGGGAAATTTCTGTGGCAGCTGAGTAGCCACCTCCAGCTCTACTAATAGCAATATATCTCAAGACTTTTCTAAGCCCCAGCTTATCATTTTGAAACACGGAAGACCAAGAGGACATGATGAAAAGATCAGCATCATTTAAATTGTGACAAAGTCTGAGAAAGACTTGACCATTTTGTGTAATGGTTTTAGTGGAAGAAAATACCAAGAAGTAGTGCATAAGAGAGTAAAAGCAACCTGTGCATCTCCTAAATGCATAAGGATAAGAATGAACAGTTTTGCTTTATGGGTTTTGCCCCTGGAATGCCAGGACACTGTCAGCATCTTCCAGAAATGGGATTCTGCCTGTATTGTAAGGCTTTGTGCTGTGCTTTCAGTATTTTTCCAAATACAGACATGTAAATACATGAGTCTCTAGTCAGAACTGATATCTGTATGATGTCATGATGATGTCATTTTATTTAATAGCTATATTTTTATTATTAAATAAAAAAGACTGTGAAAAATATTTTGGTTTTACCAAGAACAAGCAACAAAATATAAAATGCTAATTTCCACACAGCTTTAATCCTGTGGGCATATGTATCATTTTGACTAACTATACGGATTTGCCATACTCAAAAGTGTCTCCCAGAAATAAATTTAAAAACAGCTTCCAGGCAACACCTGAAAAATCACTGTGCATTTGAACTGCATATGCAGTTGTGTCTTCTAGTGTCAGATCCTCTCTGTGAAGCAAAGATTTTTTCAGACTGCTATTTTGCTTCTGGGTTGCTCATGTGTACTGAAGTACGGGGACAGAAAGACTTTGCATATGTTTAATAGGAAAACATTCTGGATTCAGACTAGTGCCTTGTCAGTCACAGAGTAACAAGTTGCCCCAGGGATGCACTGGGGTTTTGTTGAATTTTTAATGAACAACAAAATAAGTTACAAATGTCCTGAGTAGACTTAGGATGAGAATTATATTGAATTGGAAAAGCCACAAAAGAGAAGCCTCAAAAGCATTGGAGGAAATGCCTTGCAGTAAGCAATTTAAAGGGATTAAATTATTTCGTTTATCAGAAAGTAGTTACACAAGAACTAGGAGAACCTTTAATTTAGCAGCAGAAGCATAAGAATCAATGTTTCAAAGCTGAGACAAGGCAAATGCAAAATAAGGCCTATTTTGATGTCTAAAATGGGACGTAAGCAAAATTTAAGTATGTAAAGCAAAAAAAAAATGAAGCTTCTGCATCTTCTTTAGCATCTTCACACTGCTTCCTGCTTTCACACAGGCTTCCTGCTCAGCCCAAAAGTTTTCCAGGTGCCAATGGTGGCCCATCTGTGGCTGCTGGATTCACCAGAAATGGAAATGTGTGATTTAGCTGTGGGCCTACTCCATTGGCCCACTGTTGCTGAAAGAGAAGGTCTCACCCTCTTCCCAGATTAAAGTGGTCCTTTCCACCCCTTCAATTTCTCAGACTTGTCTGCCAGACAATTTAATTAATTTATACAGCAAGAAGTTTTTGGGGGTGTCTCATCTCATCTCATCTCATCTCATCTCATCTCATCTCATCTCATCTCATCTCATCTCATCTCATCTCATTTCATGGATTAGTGAGTTTACGGGTCTACAGTCTGCCCAATAACTGGTGGGTTTGGCATAAAGTCAGTAATGGAAGCGAGTGATCTTCTGCCTCTCAGTGATATTCATCTATTAGATCAGGTAACCTGTCTCCTGAAACCATTCTCACCTTAATTGTTTAAGACAGCTAATTGCATCCCTTGGCCTAGTAGAATTCACATTCATATCTGTTATCTCCTATACCATCCTCATAACCACAAGGCTGAAGAAGGGAGAGGTAGGAGGATCATCCCAATGCAGCTGGGCTGCTGTTCCAGGACCTCAGGAGCTGTGGGATGTGAGGGGAGCAGGCCTGAGGGTGTCTCACTGCCTGATGCCAGAGGCTTGGTTCCCTCACTTGAGATGGGCCATGACTTCCTTTGGATGCTCCAAGTATAAAACCACAAAGAATCTTGAGGGTGGAGAAGGGAACCCCAAACCCCTTCCTGAGGTAAGCGCTGTAGCTACCGGGCTGCCAAGACATGCTCCTTCACGCTCGCTTTCTTTCTGCCCCAGGTCTCAGCTACACACGGAGGCTGTGGTATCAGGATTTCCTATCGGAAGGAAATTTCAGGCCTGTAAAACTAAGGGACTGCATGCCTCAGCTTAGCACTGGTAACTCTGCAGTTGCACTGCCTATAAAGCTGCTCAGACACGTCTAAGCCAGCTTGAAATGTGCTCACACAGGTGCTGGCAAAGCCCTGCTGCCAGCACAGTGCTCAGGGCAAGCTCGTTTGCCTTGCTGAGACACACTCCTTGCTGTGCTCCTGAGACACGCTCCTTGCACACTGTAGATGTTTCTTGCATTCCTCCAAGACCCTTCTGTGCCAACCTTGCATTCCTCCAAGTAGCATTCTCTGTTGGGAGAATAGGCAGAGACGCAGTGGGCAGGAGGTGGGCTTGCTACACTGGTGGATGATGCTTCTTATTTCTCTGACTTCTGTACACCCACAAATAGGGATGAAGTTGTGACTGTTAAAAAAAATGAAATTGTGCTTCCAGTTTTTAGAGGTCCTTCTTTTTTCTGCTTTTCTTGAAAATCGATAGCATTGTGCACTTCACCGCCTAGCACTTACCCTCAAATGCTGGATTAACCAGGCACTGCATGCAAGAGTTACACGTGTTACAAACGAGGCAGGTACACGAAAAATGCCACCCAACAGGGCTCTGCTGCTTCACTGGGTTTGGCTGGAGAGTTTCTCTCTGCTACACTGAACAGGAAGAGTAGAGGCTTTGCTTGTCAGGCTGGATCTGGAAAGACTGTTTGGGCTCTGGGAAGAATCTCACCACAGTCCTTGCTCCTGCTCTGCCACAGTGCTACGATGCTAACAGGATCAGAGGGCCCAAGTCTGCAATCTTGGAATCTGGATTCTTGCTGCATTATCCTGCTCTTTCTCTCCTGTCGCCAGAGATTATTGTCCTGCTCTTACTCCTACAGAGCTGATCTCAGCTGTGACACATGATTCTCATTGTCACTTCTTCTTTTCAGAATTGAATCTTATAAGCAACAATGTTTTATATTGAATGGGATATTTTACTTTACACTGAAATACTTTTTAAAACGGAAAGAGGCAACACTTTGGCAGATATACTTTTACTGTGAGGAAAACAAAAACTTGGACCTGAGAATATTGCCAGGATTGATTTAGCTTTTTATTTTCATATTTCCAATTAATCCTGTTCTTGTCTTTAATCTTTTGTTAAATCTGCTAACATGCACTGAAGGCTGTTTGTACAGAAGCCTTCTCCTTGAAAATCATGCCTATCTTAGAGTTTTTACTGGAGGCAAAGATAATAAAAACAACACACAAAAATGCTGAGGGAGAATATTCTCAAAGTGGGAGGGGAGCATATTTCCTTGGCATTTTCCAAAATGTTCCAACATATGAGACTATTTATGACAAAGTAAACAAAAAAGCCAATCTTCCTTGTGAAGAATGCAGAATCATCCTTAATTAATTAAACTCCTACAGTGAGCTCATAAAAGTCAGGATATTGAATTGCTGTATGTTAATGGAGGCTGATTGTTTTTATTATTTGTTCCAGAGGAGTAAAGTAAGGTTTCTGAAATTCACAGCAGCAGCGAGTTACAAACATGGTGGAAAGAAACCATATTGAATATGGAGCAAGACACTAGTCACTACCTCTGAACTCAGTGGGTGTGATAAATCTGCCTGAGCCCTGCTTTGCCAGGACACACAGCTATGAAGGAAGAGAGGGACACTGAGGGCTCAGAGCTGGGTCCTCATGCTTCCTCATGTGGCCATGATGGGAAGGGCTATCATCCCTCCCCACACCACAAAGCTGTGGTTGTCCACAGGATGATGCCCTGCAAGAGTTGTCTGGGACATGGGTCCAGCCCATGACCAAGCAGGAGAACATTTTCATCCGAAGCCAGTGCAAGCTTTCCTCAAAACAGTGAGAGAGCAGGCAGGTTTACAGGACAAACACGTGCACACCCAAATAAAACTCTGACTGAGGAATTCAGTTTATGGAGATGCACGTGCTGGGATACCATAAGGCTTAGCCTCAGTGGTCTGGCAGCCCTGAAAAGTTCTCCTAAGGAGCAGAAAGACAATACTGAGACACAATGATTTCTTCTACCTTTTCAGCCATAGGGAAGACATTTGCAATTTCAGCTGGCACCTCTTCTAGCAGGGAACACAGCTGGAAGCAAGAGAAGCTCAGTTCTCAGGAAATAAGTAGAAGCAGTTTAAATTATACTGATTGCCTATTCCCTGAACCCCAGGTCTATAGGAAGAAACTAGCCTTGGCAAAACTCCTGGAGGAATACATCAGACCATCGTAAGAGATGTGTCTGCAGGAGCGTGCGTGGAACAAGTCCCGTCCCTGCCCTGGCAGAACCAGCCCCGCTGGCACATCACCATCAGCGCCCCTGCGGGGTGGAAGGCAGCGGGCTCGCCACGCCTCCGAGGATCGCTGCAGGACTCCCAGTGATTATGCTGTAAGGGAGGAAAGCCAAAGCCTGGCTCCTTCTTCCTCCTGCGCAGCTTAACAGCGCTTGACTAAATGTGAGGGAAGTTACCCTTGTTTAACCAGTGCGGCAAGCACTTGTTCATCGAGCACTCTGGTACCATCCTGCAGGTATCAGCATTGTGAGCGTCTCTGTGTCCATGAACAGTATTTCCAGGAGCATGTGGTCAGGAGATGGCTCCCCTGGTCCCCTCCCTGCCCCCATTATGACCCTTCTGCACAGAACTGTAAGAGGGGCCAGTGACTGTGCATTTGCATTAGCCCTTCTGTAATGTCGAGATTCAAGTATCAGAGTTGCAAGAGCTCCTCTAGAAATGATCGTATCTACTGCATTTAATAGGCTGAGTCAAATAAGATTATTCAACTTAATTCACCCAGTTCACCAAAGCTGTTCCCTAATAGCTTTTTGGACAGTATAATTTTATCTAGAGTGTTTAATTGGTCCACTCCAATGCGAGGCCAGAGAAACTTGTGCTAGCTCAGGGGTTTGACAGCCCCGGAGCAGAAATGAGCAGCCAGGAAGGCAGGAAGGGACAGTTTCTTTCTTTTGACAGAGACAGGGTTTTGGTAGCTCAAAGCTCTCTTGACAACTGCACAAAGCCCAAAGTGTCAGCACTCTACAGAATCTGTACGTTTAAATTCCTTCATGGTAGTGGTGCTGTGAGAACAGTGTGGCGCACGAAGGCTGCACATCTGAGTACAGCTTCATCCAATACAACAATAAACTAAAGCTCAGCTGACACCAGGTAAATCTTTATGACATCGTTTTTGATGCTGATTCCTTATGGAATCTCGTGTTGACTCATTTTGCAAACAGAATCGATTGACACCGTGTAGTTTTCAAACACGTCACTACGGTACTTTTTGTAACACTACTATATCATTATAACTACAAAGCAGAACTGGCAGATAGCCTGCAAAATTCCCACAAAAGTAAATCCAAAACTCCTAAAAATATCAAAAAGTTGTGTAACTGCAAAACTCCTAAAAACCCCCAATCAAACCTCCTAAAAAGTAACACAAAGCTTACATAACTAGAACTCAATTATCTCCTTAGAAATACTGTCAATCTGAAAAAGTGAGAACTTAAACAAAGAAGTGTAAACTTTGAAATGCCGTAGGTGAGCAGTATCATTTCTCTTTCAAGGGAAGATGATTAAGGCTGCATGAAAGATGAAGTATGAAAAATGCACTGGAATGCCTGTTAAAAGAGGCTGTCAGAAAGTGTGGTGTGTCTTGGATTATGTTCACTCAAGAACTGTCAAGGGCAAGAACTTTAATGGCATAAAAGCATTGAGAAAAAAAGCAGGAGTTCTGGGCTGTGAGAGCAAAATACTCCACCAGAGTGTCTATTAGAAACAGGCAGAGCTCAAGCAGTTTGTCTGGTCCCTTCAAAATATGACTGCATAAAGAACCACAGCTCAATCGCTGAATATTCTTCTGCAGCACATTTTAAAGCACCATTTACACTCCTGATGTTTTTCTATTGTTGATTACTATCCATACATGCAAATTTAAAATATTAGAATTATTAAAATGCACATGATTAATGATTGAACTATAGCTTGCTGCTGGATGAAGCCTTCATCTTCCATGAGTGAAAAGCAAGGCTCAAAACGATGCCCCTAGAACTCAGATAGTCTGGCACTTTTTGAGTGGTAGTGAGATACTTGTATTTTCCTGCACTGTTGCTATAACATGCAGAAAGACACTCTCACCTGTACCATAAGCATATTTTAGTACCCCATCTGGAACTGTGAAGAAGTTGTTTACAAGTATAATAGCAGGTGAGAAAAGTATCATCACCTGGTAGTCCTCAAATGGCCTTTCATCCCTGTTTCTAAATTGAAAAAAACCCTTCTGATTCTATGAGTCATTAAAACTGATTAAATTAGCTAACTACATTAAAACTAATTTTCTTTCATGTAGTTTGCTTTCCAAAATCTTGTTTTCTCTTATTTTTTAATATTTCAGTATCTTTATTTTTTTCCATGGAAACTTACTTGGTAAAAAAGGATTAACTATATCCTAAGATTATAACTGAGTTCACTTCTTGGTGAAAGTTACTGTCTCACATTTGTGGAATATTAACTTGAAAGAGGCAGGAACCCAAAATGTGGAGTTTGTTTCCCTACAAAATACAGCCAATATATGTTAATGGCCATTATTTCACTTTTCCACTTAAGCAAGCTATAATAACAATACTTGAGACAACTCTGTCATCTTGGGCACATGTTTTCAGTTATCTGCAGAAAGAGCAGACAGACATTCACCTCTTGATCTTGCAGCTATGCTAGCCTTTTTCCATTAAAACTTTCCAGAGTTCCTGCCAAAGGCAATTGTGCAGTTGAAGGTGAACAGAGTTTATCGCTTTTACTTGGGCAATAGAAATTTCATCCATTTTTCATGGCCTGGGAAACAAAACATGTGAGTTTGTCTACCTTTTTATGTGCTGCTAAGATACCAGTTTCCTAGCATATCCTCACCAGCACTAGCAAAGGTGAAAAGCTGAAGTGGGCCATGCAGCCCTTTGGCAATTGTCTTTGTGAACACTGTTTCCTGACCTGCCTTAGTACACACCAGTAATTAAATTGCCAGTGGACCACTCGTGATATCTGCAATATCAAATAAGGAAACAGTTTAAGGTGGATGGAAGATATCTTACCAAATTTTGAGTTCATTTTGTGGTGATGGAGGATATATTTTTCCAACTCTTGAGTCAAAATTAAACACGTTATTTTGTCTGCAGCATTGCTTAGCACTCGTTTACAATCCAGGTATCCCTGTGGGAAACGTACATGCAGATTCTCTCCTGCTCTTCAAACTCATGAAGACTGCAATTCTAATACACCAATTGCATGAAAAGTCAAACTTTGTCATGGAAAAGGGAAGAAATTTTGTATTTCTATTATGAATGATCCTTGACTGTTTAGGTTTAGTTTTGGGACAGACTGAGGAGCTGCATCACAGTGGGGTCCTCTTGTGCCAGCTTTCCTCCAGGGACCCCGCCCATCCACTGTGCTTGCCCCTCCTGTTGTGTCACTGGCAGCAAGACTCACAAGGCCCACAATAAATACTCTTCAGGAATGCTCTGGAAAGTAAGGAGGGTGGACCTTCAGGATACAAGTGTCATTTGCTTTAGGGGGAGCATAACTGAAAATGTGATCGGTTTGTTCACTGACTTACACTTTGTCAGCCAGGAATTGGTAACACTGGGTCATCTCGTAATATTGACACTCCAAATACTGTTTTCCACAGTATTTCAAAGATTCAGTTCAAATTGGGTTCAGATGGGTTCAGATTGGGTTCAAATGGGATTTATATGTGTCCATTAGCAATTAAGTGAGGAAAAAAAGTGCCTTGATGAGGAATCCAATCCCATCACTAATGAATATTTCTTGTGAAAGTTTATGAACCTTCTCAGGCAAGGCTGCCTTTGGGAGAGTGATTGACATCCTTTGACGGAGTAAGATCTTGAAACCACGAGTTCTAGGAGATCAGATTCTCCTCATATTCTGACAGAATTTTAATGATTTTTGGTGGAGTTTTTTTGTTTGATTGGTTTTGTTTTTGATTTCAGAGAAAGAGGGTCATAAGCTATACGTCCACCAGCACCTAGCCTTATGACCTCAAATATACATTAAAAATGCCTGGAATTTGTTGCAAATAGTGCTACTCAGGTTTTTGGATTCTTTTAGCTGAAGGTTGCATAAGAATCAGATCAATAAATAATTTTTGGATGAAAATTGGGTGTCATTCAAATTTGGTAGTCTGGAATTGTATTTTCCTGGGGTAGACATTAACACATGTTGTTCTTGAAAATGTTCCTCTCATTTCACTATGTTATTTTCAGTGCATTATGAAAGAACTTCTGCATTCTGGATTAAATATAGAGCAAATTAATGCAGTTCTTCAGTCCAAAATTTATGTGTTTGGTTCTTCAGGACTGTCTGAACTATGAAAGGAAACTTGGCTGTGATATGTATGATGTGCATTGGTAAATTCATCCTTTTGAACTGAGTATGTGTTAACAGTCCAGGTATTAAAGAGCTTGTCTTCTGAAAAAAAACCCCACCAAAGTTCTGAGCTTTCAAACAGTATGGAGTTTTCTGAAATATTTCTCTACTGTATTTTGTGCGACAATTCCATTAAAAGAATAGCAATGACAGTGTTTTTGCCACTGCTGACTGATTATCACAGGAGAGAATGAAAGGGAAAAAAACCCATATATTAAATATGTCAGTCATGTCAAAGACATGACTAAGAGATATGCAAATTCTATCTTTTCTGTAGGAAGCACTGAAAATTATATAACATAGAACAAAATAATGGTTAAGACATTCTTCTTCGTACCAAATAATTTATTTCAAATTGTTATTTTTATCCTATGATACGCTGTGCAGAATTTCCATCTCTTTCTCTGTATTACCAGTTCCTAGAAATATCTTGTCAATTGTAGTATCCATTTCTTACTTATCTTAATTCCCCTCTTAAATATTCATGCAGTCATAGTTCCATAACCTTTTTACTAAGAATACTCCTGTATGCCTGCCTGTTGATATCTAAAGGTAACAACACTAAGATACAAAGCTTTGCAAGCTCCTTAGGAAGTTCTCTGTATCACTTTAGTTTATCATTGCCTTTTGGTGTCTATTTTTACATGTATGGCTGGAAGTGCACCACAGTAAAGCTGGCAGGCTACTATCATCACACTGTGTTACAAGCAGATCTTCTTCGTCACTTTATCCAAGTGATCTGATGTTACTCTGAGAAAAGGAATAAAGAAAATAAAACAATGATGAACAGTATGAAAGTACTAAGTAATAAAAGGAGACAATGCCAATAAAAACTGCCTTAGACCCTAGCATTGACTCTTCATGGGCTGGGATTCCAATTCTCTTCAGAACAGCATCTTTCTTAGTGTCAGAGTTTGTTTTCCAGCTCATCACATTAATAGTCGTGAGAGAACATATGATCCTCTCACAATATTTCTCCCTGTATTGGCCATTTAACAGAGCAATAAGCTCATCCACTAAGGAAGAGGATTAGAACAAGGCTGATGGCTCAGTCTTTCTGCAAAGAAGTAATTAAAAAAGGTTCAGACTCTTCCTAATTTTATGCAGCCAGAGCAGCTATTAGAGATCTTCCAAAGTACCTGGAAATGACCCTACTTTCTCTGGGGCTACGGGCTCATTCCAAAGCATGTATCAATTTGGCTTTTGAGACTGTTTGGCAACAAACATAATCAGCATTGCAGATAAATGTATTTCAAACACTAAGCAACTGAGATGCTAAAATATTGAACCCGGTCTTTCGCTGCTCTCACGAATCTAATTTTCTTCTTTATTTACACAGAGGAGCAATTCTAGGCTCTACTTCTGCAAGTGTCTTTCTTACAGGCTTATTTTGCATGTACTTTATATAAAACCCCTAATCTTAATGGTGTTTTTTTCAGTATCTGACATAAGTGCTGGATTTTCCAAACTGGTGAGGATTTAACATGTTACAGGAAGGTAACTAATAAGACCTGTGACTCTACAAGTATACTTATTCCTGTAATAAGAATATTTAATTAATTTTTTTTGTATTTATTGAAGAGCATTAATGAATATGACTCGATATGACATTTTCAGGAAAGGTGGAACAGAACAAGAAAAGGTTCATTCTCCATAAACAGACATTAATTCATAAGCAGTTTCAGCAAAGAGAACAGTTTTTCCATTCTTCTCCTGAGAAGTGGGTCAGAATCACCACTGCTAACCTACTAATCCCCACGGCTCAGCCCAACTGCCTTGCATCACAAAATGTATCTGAAATTTTGCACTGTCCAAGTTGCCTGACTTCTCTCTATATTTGAGCTGGAAAATCAACAGGGGAAGCCACACTCAGGGAACCAGCTGGGGCTTCTGGGCTTCATGAAGCCCATGTGCAAGGAGGGCAAAGGGCAGGACAGTTTCAAAAAGCTCCAGAATGCTCAGAAAAAAATAAAATCACATTTGAAAAATGTACCTAAGTAGAGCATAATTTCAGCTACTCAAGACAAGCATAGTTATGAAAACTGTCACAGACATCTGTCCGTGAACACAGAACTTCATGGATCTTGTGGGTTTTGCAGCTTCCTTTTATACAGCAGTGGCCTCTAAGGATGTATTTGTTGGAGCACAGCAAAGTGGCAGAGCTTGGTCTCTTGCCATGAAGGCAAGTGGCATGGCTGACCATACCCACACCATTAAGCTTTCCTGCCTTCCCACAAGGGGCTCCATCCACACTGCCTGGGTGCAGAGCAAGGGCTGGCTGGTCTGCCCTGGACCCACACGGGGGAACATCCTAACAGGCTGGCACAACTGGGACCCTGTGTGTAAGCCCATGGCTTTTCCCTGCTTAAGTCTAAAATAGACACAGCCTGTGCATAAGTTTACTCTGAGGTACTTTACTGCTGTATATATTTCCACTTACTTCACTGGAATTAGCAGGCAAATAAACTCATATCATGCCATAAAAGTTTTTAGAATTATGACCTACGTGCATCTTATAAACAGATGGTAGATTATTAGCAGTTTTCTTCCAGTACCTCACAGTGTGGGGAAGACATTGTGCACGTTTTTTTTTGTTGTCAGTCCTCCTGTAGCTTACCAGCGTTTTCAAATCTAGCTTTTTATTATTTGTCATTTAAACTTCAGAATGAATTAAAAGGGATTGGGAGGAGGAAAGAATTCTTTGCTGAAGTAAACATAAATGGAAAAAATCATATAAAAAGAAATAGATAAGGATATCTCAATAGAAATGTAAGAGGAGAGAAAAACCATCTGGGAGGCTGACTAATCAGAGACTCCACATTAAACAGTCAGGCCATCAATCACACTGGATAAATTTCATGAGGTTGGTAATCCTCTTCTATATAACCACCTAAGAGCATAATTCATTAATACAGTGTAAGTACCATCCCCAGTATTATCTGATTCACTCCGTAGTCTAGTTGAAATGTAATATCTGAGTTCAGCTTGCACAAACCTTGCAAAGAGCTATGCAGCAATTTTTACTTACATATAAACAGGTTAGAGCTGTGTTTTCTTGTTGTGTTCTGTTTCTACAGCTCTTGTAGCAATTGCTGTGACCATTCCTCCAATACTTGTGCTATGGCTGCCCTTAGATATTCCTATTCAGATTTGGCTCAGTGGTGTTAGTAAGCCGACAGAAGGCAAGAGACAATCCCCAAACCATAAAAACTTTATAAGCCAAGGAGACATGCCAGGCAAAGGGAAGAAGCGAGGAAGCACTACACTCATTTTAAAATGAGCACCTAACTTTCAGGAAGAAGAAATGACATCCCTACCAGGCACAAACAAAGTCAGTTCAAATGTCTAGGTCCCAAACCTAGCTACATATGCAGCCATGGAATTAGTGCAAACAATTATGTTGAAAAGTAAATATTACGGATTTGTGCAGAGAACACATTTCAGACTGTGCTTTATAGGAAACCACATTTTAAGAGTTATGATCAGAAACTTGGGAAGAGAATAAAATAACCTGAGTGGCAAAAATCATGCACGTGCTGTATCATGCACTTTCTCCCCACAGTTCAGCTCTGGCATGTTAACAGTGGCCATACAGCACCAGCAGGAGAGGTACTTTAATCCACTCTAAACCAGAATGTACCCCTTATTCCCTCAGTCCCTCCGTACACAGGCACACTGGATCCTCACCAAAGAGCACCAGGTGAAAGCTGGATCCAGGAACGGCGAGGGAGGGAGCCTGAGCCATGCACTGCCTCCCCCTGCATCCCGAGGATGGGAAGCACAGAGACACCAGCAGAGCTGTCAGACTCCCTTCTGGATCCCAGGTAATAGCAAAGGGACAGAGAGTGACACAAGACAGCAAAAAGAACCGCTGCCAGATGGTTTATGGTACAAACCTCCCCCTTCTTTCATCTCCCAGATTTACAGAGCTGCTGGGAATGGAGGGGGCAGGGAAGAAGATGAGACTGTAGGTGGGAGGCTCGCTCAGAAGAGTCTGGGAGCCACTGATGCAATGAATTCTTCTGAGTAACAAAGCATAAAAAGAAAGGTTATCTTCAGAAATCAGTAAGTAAATAAATTTTAAATTGAGAATAAATATAATAAATCCACAGACAATTCAACAATAAGGGGAAAACCTTTGTCAATTTTTTTCCCTCATCAATAATTTGTCTGGATTTGTTCAATACAGATACATCCGCAAACAGCATTATTTTTAGTCAGCAAGATCAATCACACAACCTTTGTGTTTTTCTGAGATTGGCTCTGCAAATTCCTCCAATTTACAAGTACTTGAAGAAGTCTTAATTTTTTATTATTAAAGCAAGCCAAATATCCTGTACTATAATTTTTAGACTATGAGACCTCGTGCTTTCTATCAGAGGAATAATTTAAGTAAAAAATGTACGCATTCTGCTGTTGTTTCTGCATTTCATTTGACAACAGAATTGAGAACTGTGAGTGTTCCCCTTTGAAATCTCTCCTCTGAAAAATTCAGGTTACAGAGGAAGCGAGGATCTCTGCAATAAATTATACTTTCTTGTCCTTTTAAAGTAGGATTTTGAACCCTCTAAAGTAAGAAACGGGCTGCTTTCCTGCCTAGATAGGGATGGATGTGTAGATGTGCATGCAGAAGCACACGCTGTCTCAGTTTTGTTCATTTTCCAGCAAGAGGATCCACAGCAGCACAGGCTCCCTCTCCCTGCCCTCTGTCTCAGTGTGTTCTGGCCCCAGTGCAAGGGAGCCCCTGCTGCTCCTGCCTCCAGCTGCATTCAGGTTGAAGCCTGAAATCCTGCCCGCAGTAACAGAGGAATATTATTAAGATTTTTCCCATGAAAAATGCATTTTGCAAAAAACCTGAAAAGCTTCATATTTGCTTCAATTAAAGCCCCAGACAGGAAGATTTTGAAATCCCAGACAGGAGCTCTGGTGCAAAGAAGCCAGTTTGCTTAGTGGCAGATCAGTCTGGTCCAAATCCCTGATGGTGAGCGAGGTCAGAGGAGACATCACAACCCACTCACCAGGCAAGCGAACTCACGGAGCTCCTCAGCTCTGCTCGTCTGTATCCCAAGAGCTGTGGGAAGCTCATATGCCCACTCCCTGTCATTGGAGCCGTAATTTCTAGAAAACTGGACAAAACACTTGTTGAGGCAGATGTACCAGGCTGTCACATGCTGCATTTCCTCACGGTTTGTCATCCAAGCAGTTATGAAGTGGTTTGTTTGTGGGTTAAAATTAGGAGCCATACACTCAAGTGCTAGGGCTTTTTTAAACGCTATTTCTGTTTCCAGGGAAGTAAACAAGAAACGTCCCCTTCAGTACCTCAGCTTGTTGGAACTGGCATAAGTGACATGCAGCAAAAGCCTGGGCTAGCACATGGCAAACACAGAAACATCTTTTCGGATTTGAAGAGTGCAAAATGTTTACTGCTCTTTTATGTAGATAAGTATCAGAATCAAGAAGTTGATAAATTGCTTCTGAAGGAGGCATGCAGTGTTCCTGGAAGTGCTATGGTTAAGTGTGTTTCAGTGTCATTTTTCTTCTACTCAAGTGGTTTATTTATTAAAAGGCACCGCAGCTACACGATCATTTATTTACCAGTTCATGCACTGACCAAGCTCCTTTGTTGAGTTGCACTTCATCCTTTCAACACTGGCAATAGACCTTAGTATATTTTTGCTGTACCTGTCCACAGAAAACATCCCAGTTAAGTCCTCACTTTTCATAAACACTACTTGGAAGATGACTGTTCAATCAGCTTCCCAGGTACAGGTTGGCAGGATGCTGCAAGGCTATTTTGTGTATTTCTAAAAATGCTGAAAAATCGATAACATTGTGGACAGCACTCTGAAATAATGAAGGGTTACATATTAGTATACACATATATATGTAATACATATATATATATTTATTTTTATATAAGCATTAAAGACTCCTGCAAACCTTAGGCTGTAGTGGGATGGCTGGTATTTCAACAAGCACTGAACTTTCTGACAGGCTCTCAAATGTGAGACTTTCTGAGCTTTAGGAGACTGTTCTGGAAAGTATCCATGCTACCTTTTTCTGTTCCTCCTCTCTTCCCTGGGACCCCTCTGTGCTAGAGGAAGAGTGGTAATCCAGGTGAGTCTTCACAAATCCATGGTGAAACTACAGCACACACATGTGAGTGAGACAGAGGCTAGCAGAGCTCTCCTGCATCCTCTTACTGTCCCTTATCCCCATTCTCACCAGCACAGCTGCCTGTGCCAATTTCTTTCTACCAGCCTTCAAGGTACTCTGCATGGGTGGCAGTCTCAAATCTGTGTCCTTAGGAAGCCAGTGCTTTCACAAATTCCAGCCCAAATTATTTCCACATTGCAGCACAGTAGAGAAATAAACTTCTTTTTCCTTGCCTCAGAGAGCCCCAGAGCCACTTGCACATCCTTCCTCACTCAGAACTATGCTTCAGGCTTCAGTGAATGGTCCCTTCTAAAATTTCATGTATGCCTGCTGTACTTAAAATTATATTGAAATGAGAGAATTTCCTATTTTATGGACAATCCTCGGGGTCCTCTGGGATCAAAAAATGGACTATCTTTCAAAAAATATAACGGAGAGAAGGAATACAGTTCCTGGCAGCATGCAACAGTGTCAGAACAGCATTAACTCCAAAGGGCGTTTGTCTGCTCAGGACTCAGTGCCTCCTGCCCCAGCACTGTTGGAGCTTTCAGACAGGCTCAGTGCAGAACTCTGCCGTGCCTCACCGGGGCTGGCAGGAACGCACCTAAAGCAGAGTCCCTTGGATCCTGGCACCCACAGCACCGTGCTGTTTCAGCGTTCAGTGCTGCTGCAAAGCCCACCCTAAGCAGGGTGGCAGCTTCCCGCTGAGCACTTTGCTGGCACAGCAGCCCAAGCAGCAGCCACGGAGGTCACTCTCTCTTGGAGTCAGAGCCACTCACACAAGTCACAGTCACAGCAGCCACTGCAATGTGAATGAGCATTTTGGGGTTAGCACTGCCCAAAGTCAGTGTGTGCTATTCCTCCCTTCCATACACCTCTGTGGGGAGGGTTACAAGTCATCCCTTTCAGGAGGTAGTCTTCTCTTCAAAAATCATTTGGGCTTACTGATTCATCCCTTCCTTAGATGATTCTGACTCAGAGCAGGAGAAATAAAATATATCCATTAAAATGCTTTTTTTTTTTTTGAGGATAAAATGGAGACTCCAGTCCCACAAAAACAGACTGATTTTTTTTTTCTTAAACTGTTCATGAATGTTCAAAGGAAGGATCAGACTGAATGCCCTGGAAACTGAAGCAATTCTTTTTCTGTATAAACTGAGCTGCTGCATCACAGTAGAAGGGGTTTTAGTAATCAAGTGATAGCTCGCAGCCAAATAGGACTTGATTAGATACAAAATCTGGTCCAGATGAAGCTGGGAGCGCCTCTACTGTTTTATTCCTGCCATTCCTACAAGCAGACATTGGGTCACTGATTCTGTATTCTGATGCAAAGATGCAGAAAAAAGATACGGTTTGTAAAGAGTCAGTTACAAAGGACAATTGTTCATCTCGATATTACAGGCTGATTTTCAGCCGTGGTTTGAAAGGGATAGCATATGCACATGGGATGCCTCAGACAAGTGAATCTCTAAGCACTGAACAATTTTCCAGAGAAAAAATTCCAGAAATAATCTGACTCACCCACCCTGTTTGGCACTATGGAAACATTTTTTAGGTTTCATGACGCAGCACAGCCCAGTTCATGGGAAATGGTCCATTGCTTCGCATGGAGATGTGAACCTTCTAGAGCTGAAGTTAGGTCAGTTTGATTAAAAATCTCAGGGTCAATGTCTGCCTTGCTCATACTCCTTACTCACAGGGAAGGGCGCGGATCGGGGTGTGTTAATGTGACAAAATCATACCATAAGTTAACTTCTGATGTACTAAAATGTTCCAATGTAAATGAAAGTCTTCCAGGGACTCTGACAAGGGCTACACAGAGACTATTTCTAAATGCAATAACCAGCAGTAGAGATGTGTAGTTTGGCATTCTTGAAAGCTCGTGCTTGAATTTGTCTCCAAAGCTTGTGTAGCTGGAGGTTCAGACCTGCTTCAAAGGAAAATAACTTTTTAATCACCCTATGTAGAGTTGTTCACAATCCTTTTCCTTGCCTCCCACATGATATATTCTTTCACACTATGTGCAGATTCTACTTGGATGGAGACAATAAAACCAAACAAACCATGAAATCTTGCTGAGTTCAGAACATACTTTCCAGTATTGTTCCGAACCTTGTGAGACATCATCACAGAGCTGCTGCTCTGACACTGCAGGAATATATCTCTCGAGTAAAAGACTGAAAACACATCTCCTGTGTTTCTTAAGTGCCACATAGATTACACATTTCCATGCAAATCAGATTATTTGAGTGAGTCAAATTCTGTCTTTGTATGCAATACTGCAGTTGGAGGAGTCATGGCAAAACAAGTAAGCAGGTTTTCCAATGGAGTCTAAAGTGGATGTAATTTATTAGAAAAATTAAAATAATAATTCATTAATCAAAAGCTATGTCAGTTTCTGCCATTCCTACAAATGAATGAAGACCTTACACAGTCTTAGCTATACTGGCATAAATATCTGATTCTCACTGGTGAAAATCTGCCTTTTACATGAGCATGAATTTGCCGGAAGACCTGATGATGCTCCAGCCTTCCCAACAGCATTGCCTGGGACAGCACTGCAAGTCTCGTGCCATGCCCACCTAGCTGTGCTGTCCCATTCCCTCCTTCCCCATGTGTGCTCCGCACTGAGGCTTCTGTGTTTTTAAACTGCAAATTAATTCAGGTTATGGAAGAATAGTTGTACTGTGGCAAGAGGAAGTTTTATTTAGTTCAACAACTGGCTCTAGCCAAAAGTGAATGTTTAGCAAAAATTGCAAAAACTCCAGCAAACACATGGTGGTAATTCATCAGAACACTTTCCAGCCTTCAGGGGCTTCATCAGACAGAAGTTGTGTCCTCATAAGTAATAGCTCTTCATGGATTTCTCTCGAATTTTTTGAATTTTTTTTTTGAAACTTGAAATATCTGGAACATCCTATGGCAGAACTACTACACAGTAGTAGTTAAACTCATGTTGGATGACAAATCACTCCCTTTATTCTAAAGCTACCATATAACCATTTATCAGTTTATAGATTTGTGTTGTATTTTCCCTTTGTTTGGTTGGGGTTTTTTGTGGACTGAAGAATCCTAACTTATTTGCTCCTTGCATGGAAGCCACTGCACAATTTTGATAATTCTTGTGACTTGCCCCTGGATCTTTTCCAAAGGCACTGTGTATTGTTGAGCAGGGAAGAGTAGACTTCTACATGGAAATTTTTTATACAATGGCATCACAATATTTGGTTATTTTTTCCTTTCTTAGCAATTCTTAACATTTTATTTGAAGGGTGTTATTTGGTTGGTTAGTTGGTTGGTTTGTTTTTTGATTAGTACTGAGCATCAAGCTGACTTTTTTACAAAACAATATACTACAGCCCTAAGAACTTCTACAGGAGACTGTTTAAATGACAATATGGTAGTGACCATGGTGAAATGCTGGGGGATCCAGGGTTCTGTGGGTCTCTCAAGTACAGATTAGTGGTTTCCACTCAGCAATGACATATATATGACTATAGTAGATGTGGGATGTTACATAAAGAAGAAAAGAACCTGAACAGACACAAATTTGTCTTACTTTGCATCTGAAAATCACGTCACATATATCTACCGTATATGCAGCTTGTACATACATTCTTCTTCTTCAAGCCCAAAACCAGCGTGAGACATTTTGTACCTTTTTCCAAGTTCCACAGACAATCCAGATTTCTGGATTTGGAAGAACACCTTTTTATTCTTGTCAAATATGTTGCTATGTGGCAAATTCAAACACGTTATCTAAAACAGATCTTTAAGGCAACAAAATTATTGGATCATAAAATACCACGATTCTACGCACAATCTGCTTTTCCTTTCCTTAGAAGAAGAAAAATACTTTTCAAAGTAGCCAGGGAAACATTCTTGTTTAAAATGACTGCATGCAGCTATAATATATATAGCAATGCATTTATTCCTAATGGATTGAATAGACTCTGTGGTAGTCCATTATCCGTCATTACTGAACAATTAAAATCAAGAAGCGGTCTAAGATTTTAAATGGATCATTAAACTCTTCCAACAGAAGCACCTGAACACACCAAATAATGACTTATCTGATTATTATATTACAATGGAGGAGATAGGACACAAGTTGTCAAACACTGAAGTGCTTTTATACACAATGCAGTTAGCATGCCATTCCAATAAATGTTTGGCTCACTACAATATTTCAAAGCAGAAGACACAGTCTCCTGGTTCTGTCGATCACAGGCCCCCTTTGATGTCCCACAGCTATTCTTGCAGGGCAGCTCAGAAATTGTTCCATTTTAATCCATTCTGATTAATGCCACAAAATGAGTTTTCCTGACACTGGTAATTTTGCTCTGCTGGGGAGTGATTGAAGAGGATGGGCTTTCATCCCGGCACAGCAAATCACTCGCAGCCCACTGCAACAAAGAGTCAACCACCTTCTTCAGCAAATGAGATGAAACTGTAACTTGTTTTCTTTTAATTAACTCCTCACTAGATTGCTCCAGGCCCTCCTGGCACCCCTCAGCTCCGAGACAATAGCAGCACTCCCAGCTAGGGTAAGATTTTGGAGCACTCAAGTTTCCTGGGAGTAGCCACGCTCTGCATGAGTCAGGTCACGCTTTTCTCACGCTGTCTGGGAACGCTTTTGGAGAGACTGATCGCGGGCACAAGGCAAGTTGAACGTATCTGCAGCCTTTTAGACAGACTCAGCATGCTGGTGAGTCAGGTTGGCTGGCAAAGATAACATATCAGCAACCCACGGACTCCGCCGTTCATAATGAATTCCTTCCTCTGGGTTTTGCTCTCCACTGATTACTTTCTTAATTTCTGAGTGTAGCGTTACTGCCTCAGGGCTCTGGGTTCTGTTCGTTTGTGTCCCTGTGTGGCCTCGGTTGCTCTTTTCCACACAGTGTGCTCCTAGACCATGGTGCAAACCGCAGGGCTTACGAATGAGTCTTTAATGCGCAAGGCTGCCCTGCTCATATCTTCATGCTCAGCCATAGGAGCATTGCAGGGGTGCCAGGATGGTCCAGATGGTCCAGGTAGTCCTGTGGTCAGGACTTCAGCACAGGCTGCTGCTGGGTCGGTGTTGTACACGCGGGATCACTGTGCACATGCAGAGCCTTCTGTACACCTTACAGAGGAGGTTAATGCAGACAGGGCAACTGCTTCCTGGGGGCAGACACCAGCCCACATTGAACAAAAACATATGAGGGACTTTCAGGAAGGAAGTGAAGCTGGGTACTGGAGTGCTATATATGTGCTCCTAGAAAATTTATGAAAAGCATGGAAAATATGTTTACATGGATTTAAACTTAGAGAAGAACTTTTAAAGAGCCTTTACCTTTCATCAGTAGGTAAAGCGTGCTGATGCTTTATGTCAGGCTGGGTCTGTGCAGTCTTTTCAGTGCAGAGAAGGGACTGAGCACGCAGTCTGTTGGGACATGCACCAGCACAGGTGAATAAATCAGCTTTTGGACAAAGTTTTAATCATTAGTTAATAGTGGTGCAAACTCATCTCCCTCTCTCTCTGAAGTGACACTGCTAGAGATTAAAACAAAAACGGATGCCTAAATGAAAGGATAATGTAGATCCTGTGCAGATAAGAAAATGTACAGTTTGTTACATATAAGGAGAAGGTGTTCAGCTAATGTAATGAATTCTTCACACAGATATCGATTCAGGTGTCTGAATCTGCTTCTGGAGGTGCATTTCTCCTCATATTAATGAAAAGGAGAACCTAGAAAATCAGCTTATGCTAATTCATTCCAGTGTCTAATTCATTTCAGACCTCTATATTTAGGTGAGATCCCTCCCACAGAACATAATACAAAGTCCAGTTAAGTTCTGGGCTTTAGAACATCAAACAGAAACTATTGTAACAGCTAAAATCTTATTGTCACGTATAAAGCATGGACTTCCAGGGAATCGATGTGCAATTATCAGAACAGCACAACGATTTCAGAACAACACATTCTTGGTAACTGGTATGAAACACATAGTCTACAGGAATGTGTTACCCTTGTATTCAGGTGACACAGTGGTTCATTCTCAAAACAAACGCTAAAATCACACCTGCAAATTAGTCTAAGTATTCTAAATAGAAAACAGGATAATGTGAAAAGTGATAAAGACTATAAGCTTGGTATGTATCATTGGCAACATCAAGATTATATTATTTTAAAATGTAATGGTTCTTATATTCAAGTTGCTCATATACGGCTGGAAAAAAGAATGTTGTCGTAATTATGCTCTCTTTGAAATTCCAGCACATGAATATAAATTTCTTAATTTTAACAACAGTAGAGGCAGCGATTAGAAAAGGATCAGAGAAGAACATCAGTCTCTTCTAAAGGCAGCGAAAAGCCAGGCAGGAATATCGTGTTCATGCACATCCAATAGCCCTCCACACCTTAACATCTTTCCTGGAATCCCAGTGCATTTGCCTCACTCCAGATTGAGACATGTCCTGCCTGTCAAATGGGCCTGTCAAGTCAAATCTGTACCACAAAATGTCTGTTTAGTAGGCTGAAAAAAATAAATTTAATCTACATGGGTATAGCAAAACACATCAGTGAACGTGTACATGGAGAACATTTTTTCAAGTCATCTACTGAGAATCTTCTGAGATGTGCCCAGCTTTACAATGGAAGTAGCAGAGTTGGGGTGGTCAAGTGCTGGTTGAGGAAGTTTAAAGATTTAAATCAAAGTTAGGACAAAAAGGGTATTTTTCAGTCATTTAGCATCTGTGTTTCTGCAGCACAGATGGCTTTAAAAAATAAGGCAATTTATCAGAGTGAAATGAAACTTTAATTAGATAATCAAGTTCTACATCCCCAGTATTAATTTGTAAGAACTTGAATATGCATAGATACGTGAGTTGCTTGAATAAGACTGCAGGATCCAAAAGCTGGAATCAGCCCACCACTTTGAAATCTGGCAGTCTGAAGGACTAATGTTATTTTTGATTATTTCTTGCCCTTCTCAATTTGGTGAAGAACTATGAGTTATGTTTTATGAGCTATCTTTTAAGTTCCTGCTCAACAGCTCAGTCAGGGACAAAAAAAGGAAAAGACCCTGAGGTAAAGTATGTAATGTATCAGCAGAGAATTATAGGAAGAATTTAACTTGGAAGGGAATCATGGAGAGCTCTCTTCCAGCTCCTTATTCGAAGCTGAACTAATTCAGGTACTCAGCTGGTTTCCTTGGGGTCTTGTGCAGTCACATTCTGAAAAGCTCTGAGGATGAAAATTCTGATGTCTCTCTTTGTAACCTATTACAGTACTTTAATTTTCTCTCTCTTTAAATAGTGTACACATTTTATTTTCTGCCTATGTAGGTACAATTTACCTTGCTACAGCTTTCTGCCATGGCATCTTGTCCTTTCATTGTGTACCTCTAAGAGAAGAATGTCTCTGTCTTCTCCATATACCTTCCCTCAAGCTGGGTCCTGTCCTGGTTAAAGCCAACTCTAACTCAGAATCACTTTCTGAAGATGGAACATCATCTTCAGCAGAACAGGAAGGTTATCTTCAGCAGAACAAACAACCCTCTTCCTTCTTTATGGTGTTTTTTTATGTGGCTCATTGTAAAGCTAAAAACTGTAGAACATCTTCATTCTGAAAGTATGTAACTGCTGCTGAGCATACCAGGCTGAAAGGATAACTCTGTGCTATAGATCTAACCAGACCAAAAAATGGAGAGGTTCCAATAGGCATCTTGTTCAGGAAAAACACAAAATCACAGAGAAGATTATAAAATTAATCATCAGCTGTTGCTATGCAGGCAGCTCTGCAAAACTCACAAAGAGCTTGCTGCAGCTGAAACCTGTGGCCCCAGGGTTCAGCCATCTATTATCCCAAGTACAGCTTGATGGAGCCAGGCTGTATGACCTCAGTTAATTTTTATTGGTAAAACAGTTGTTAAGGTTTTAAAAAGTACATGAGCTAAAGCTTTAAAACAACTCCCAACAAACCCAAGGTGAAAACATTCAGAGAGATGTAAATGTTGAATAATTATTGGTAAGAGTTAACAACTCAAGCATGTGAGAGGAAAAATAGTGAACCAATACAAAACCCTAAGGAAAGAAAGCAGAGCACTGGCAGATGGCAACTCAGCAAGGACCAGACAGTTCCAAAGTGCACCACAGGCTAACTTCTCCACTTCACTGATGACTGATTGGCCAACAAATAATTAATTAATACTCTTCAGCAATGTGTATCCTGCTTGCAAGATGTCTTTGTGCATGGTCAAAATGCCTGTAAAAACCCCCAATCACAGTAAGAGGGGTTGCATGGGTATCTTGGATAGTTTAAGACTGATACTAAGAAGCTCCAGGAGAGTTTTCATTCACAAAAAAAAAAAAAAAAAAAAAAAAAAAAAAAATTCAACACAAAGCCAGGTGTTTACTATTTGTCTGGGCCAATAGCAAAAACTCTGTGTGCGAATAATGCCAGAGTCCACAGAATCTTTGCAAACAATTTCAAAGGATTTTGTTTTGTTTTGTTTAAGGCTTACTGGGTGGTTGGGAGTTTGGGGTTATTTCTCACTATCTTCTTAACAGTTCACCTGTGTGCCAGGAAAACTCTCCTCAATCTGACAGGTGACCAAGGAAGTGTGGTGGATGCTATGAGACACGAATGCACAAGGCTGTGGAAGAGCAATGCCTTGCCGTGACACACGTAGGGCTGCTCTGCAGGAAGAAGGTGTGCCTAAGCCAGGCTCCCTGAGAGATCTCCTGGTCAGAGAGTTGCCACCAGCTCCTTCTGGTGCCCTAATACCGCCTTGCTGCCAACAGCTGAGACAACTCAGCTCAGTTTATGGAACAGGGTTCACGCTAGAGCAACAACAAAATGTTTTTACAGCTCGATTCAACATGTCATCTCAAAGGTGTCTTGCTGTTTCTGACCTTCCCTTAGAGAAACGTGATGCCATGGGAAGGTATGACCACCTAAGCACTTCCTCAGAGAGTCTAGTTTTGCTGGTGATAAGTGTTTCTGCCTCATACATTCTTCACCGTTAGAGGAATCAGTTGGAAAGAAAAAGAGTTTCTTTTAATCATGTGTGTACTAATTAGCAAATTGTCACCATTCAGTGGTGAGTTTTGGCCTTTATGATAGCTTAATGTGGAATCAATTTTCCTAGTGCAAACTGTTGCAAATTTCTAAGCTATTTTGGGGTTTAACCCCAATAGCATCTTTGTCTCTGGTGGGAATGGATCAGCCTTACATTTTTCATATCAGTTTAGCTTTATAACAGGCTATTTGCATTATTTAGATGAAAACTATGAATAAAGACATGTATTAGAGTACTACTGACCCAGTGAAATGCAACATTTTCTCAAGTGAAACAAGGCATACTTGCAGTAGCAGTCGACAACAATTTTTAGCAGCACATTTAATAACTTCCCAAAACAAGTAAAGCAGGCATGTAAGCTGGCATTTTGCCAGGTCAAGGCTAATAGTCATTACTGTTATTCCAAGTACTGCAAATGCATTAATGAGCACAAGTTGCCATTCACTTGATTTTCACACAGTTCCCTCATCATAAAATTATTTTTCAGTCTACAGAGAGTTTGCTGCCTCATATATAACTCCTCTAGACATGAAACAGAAGATTTCCCCAACAAACATGTTAGTTAGATCACACTCAGTGCTTCCAGCACAGTGCTCATTGTTTTATTGATCCTTGTCAAAAGCTGCAGCATTTTCCTGACAGACATCTGGTGTGTTCCCACTTCCCAAAAAAGAGGCAGCAAGACCAGAGCTGATACATACTTAGCTACAGTCAGCCTTTGTGATGTAGAAACCTCTGGTTTCAGTGCTCCCTGCCCACACTGCCTTCTGGAGGGCTTTAAGGACAAGTTCACGAGGCAGAGTTCATGCCTCCAGTAAACAGGGACTGAGAAAGAGAGCACAATAAAATTTGTTAATAGCAAGGCTAAATGAAACAGCTGAACACTGTGGAGCTTTTTCATGTCCAAAACAGCAGTGTATGAGTGCCTAGCTGACCACCATTGAAAATAAAGTCGGTCATAAGCAGCTTTCCCTTTGCTTACCAAGAAATGGGTTTAGAGGGCCTGTGTTTCCCTTTCACCAGCTGTCAGCAAAACAAATAGTCTTCTGGCAGGTGACACACTAAATGTCAAAATCTTTCACTTAGTTGGGGACAAACTGGAGTGACTTTCATCAGTCTACTTAGCAGCCCCAGCTCCAGGTGGGAATGGTGCCAGAGGGCAGCACGCTGTCCCTGGTCACTGAACAACAGGCCAGGCCCCAGCTGACCCAGTACCCTGCCCCACACATTGCCCTTTTCCCTGCCTGATTTCTGCACTTGGTGTTTGGTCAAAATCTAAGGAAAACAAGCAAATCGGTAGAGAGACATTATAGGGAACAGTTGGGAAAACAGACAGTGCCCAAGGAGATTCAGTTTCCATTTTTGTTTATCGATGACCAAAGCCACTAACCGGGAAAGATGGGTGAAACAGCTGTACGAGAATCAGCCATTTCAGTTCTTCTAGGTCTGAGTAAACAGATTTCATGTTTTGGCTTCACAATGGTATGAGACCTTTGAGTTTCACTTTGAGATCACCACTCAAAGCAAGCCAGAAGCTCAGAATGAATCTCAGCTGGAATCAATGACTCTCCTCCGAGCTTCTCAACACACTTGGTATTACTCAACACATAACCTAATTGAGCAATCTTTCTCCAGAGAAGGGAGAGACTTTTTATCCAGTACTATTCCTTTTCAAACAACATTTCAGACCATGTTCTCATTTAACTGTACCAATAGAATTTTCATTGGAATCTGAAATAAATTCAGGTTTTGATTTCCACCAGGCTCTATTCCAATCCTTGCAACCAAAACATCACTAGAAAACCAAGGGGAAGCAAGAATCTAACACTGAAGACCTGAGTTTTCAACTACATTGTATGAATTAATTATACACTTTTTAATACCTTCTTCATTATAGCATGCTTCCCCCCTTGATATTTTATATATTTTGTTTCTCAAAATTTGCAATTCACTCATTGAATATATACATTTAGGAGAGAGAGAGAGAGGTGTGTGTGTTGTTTCAGCCTAATGAGAGTGAAATAACAATGAAACTAACTGAAATATTAAATTGGGGGATTTTTAATATAAAAGGACATCTGGCTGTAGAAATTTTGTGAAGGTTCATACCCATTATAGCAAAATACAACAGTATAAATAGATAATTCAGTAAATCAAAGAGCTAACAGAACTGTACATATCCTAGACATCTTATGCTTTTGTGCCCAACTTTGAAATTGCTTATGGTGTCCTCATTTCAAGGTTTTCTTCAATATATGAAACCACATTTTGGGATTCTGGGATTTTTAATCAGTTTCATGTAGACAATCAGTAAAGATGATATATTTACATAAGCCCAGTTTGTCACTTTTATCTAGGCTTTTAATATACTACAGATGCCTTGGAACAACTCATCGTAGCACTTACTTACATGTTATAAGAGAAACAGACTAATTTAAAAATTAAAAATACTTTATTTCTATTTAAAACTGGATCAGGCAAAGGGAAAAGGAACCAAAGATAACATAACCCTTCAAGTACTAGGTTAATTCAACATTTAGCACAATGGTCCCTTCAGACACTTCCTCAAGCATCCTGCATTTGTACAGCTTTTACCCAGGTTCCATACTCTACAGTTGCTCAAGCTATCTTGCAATATGCCTTAAAGACCTGCAGACCTGATTTAGTGGATGATGTCCTTGCCCAGGCAGGGGGATCGGAACTAAAGGATCTCTAAGGTCCCTTCCAACCTGAACCATCTCTGATTTTTGATCAGGACTCACAAAAAGAATTTGATTCTGCAGCCAAACAGACAATGAAAGACATCAATACATATAAAATATCCCCTTTAAAATAACATGGTTGTTCAAACAAAAAATTCATGAGTGTGGTCTCTGGTATTGAAATTTTTCAAGCCCTTGCTTGAATTATTGTTCAAATTAAAACAAACATATCCATAAAATCTATCTCCAAGGTAGGTAGAATAAGATGAGAAACACTTTTGAAAATATTTGCATCCCAAATATTTTCCTAATTCTCTTACTGCTACGACATTCCATGCAGGAGTGCTCTGTGCTCATCATTAAAGCTGTTCTGAACATAGGCAACAGAAGATGAGGAATTACATCAATTCTTTCCTTTCAGCATTGAATCTTAGTGGGAACGGTTACATCAGTTTGGTAATAGCCAAACCTTTGACAAAATCTCTTGCTGAGTTGAGAAGAAAACCTCTTAAGAGCAGAGTTGAAGAGAAATCATGTAAAATTTCATATTCATGCACACTGCAAATAATTTCTTTCTTCTTCAGCATATTATTCCCATATTCCCCCAAAGGGCTTACTAGTTATTCATATCATCATCAATAACACTGAGCATCTGGTTAGAAATTATCATGCTTTGGGAATGCAAATCTTATGTAAGAAATTTTGCTCAGGAAACCTTGCCAGTGCTATTAAAAAATAATTCATAATGTTGACATATTGCTAATCATTTATGATTAGTGCTTTTTTGTTTATCTCGTTAGCTTCTGCAGTTGCATTACACACATATACTTGTGTGCTTTTTCTGAAATAATTTGTTGCTTCTGTTCAGTAATTGGCCATTGAAATGAAATATGCAAATTTAAGTTTGCTAATTGTACTGGATTTACCTTAGATAAGGAAAACTGACTTGTCTCTGTTCTTTGTGATGCCTCTAGCATAACTATGGATTTTCAGTAAATAGTATGTGTTTCAATTCCAGAACTTAGCAGTCTTCACCTCAAATGCATGGTAATATTGATCCTTCTTTGTGGTTGTTTTGCCCATTGCTTTCTGTCACAATCTCTAGTCTTGCCACTGAAGGTAATTTTCAGAACCATTTGCCTAATGAGATAAATTCAATGAAGTCATCTGACAATTCAAAGACAATTTAAAAGTTTTCAGAGCAGGAAAATGCCACTGCAAATGTGAAGGCCACTGAGTGTCATTTAGGGGCTACTTCAAGTGCTCAGCTCTCTAAACCTAAGCCTTTAACTATATTGATCGAGCAAAGTGGAGATGAGTCTCACTCCTCCTCATGGAAAGCCAGAGGAGTTTGCAGTCTGCAGCAACACAGGAACATAAACAGGAACTAAAAACTGTGCTGGGTCAGAAACTGGCCACCAAAGGAGTCTGATTAAATAGCTTCACTTTGATCTTATAGATTTTTTTATATCTTTAAATTGTAATTTAATGGAATTACTGAACAAAAAACTTCTCTCCGTCCTTGACAAATTCATTCCTGTGCTCTAAAGTGACAATAACACTGTAACTAATAACAGGCGACTGTAACTTATAACTCAAGTTTGTTCCTGAGATCTTTCCTGTGGGTGTTTTCAGAGCTGATATGCAAAGACACTGGCGAAGACTCTGATCAGAAGAAACTGGTGTTTAGCCGTGCTAAGTTTGCATCTGTCTCCATGCCAGCATCAAAGCATTGCTTTAACAAGGGAAAAAAGGACAGCAGGTCTGAGTGGCAGGGTGTACTCTTCCCAGCCCTGCGAGCAGAGAGCCTGCAATGAAAAGCGCTATTATGGGGCACTTCCAAGCCAGCATTTATAATGTAACTCTGCTAAGTGAGTCATGTCCTCCTTTCAAATACAGAAGAACATTTTAAAAGCAACCTTACCCAAAATGCCAAAAACTCGTAGTCTGTTTACTGTTCTGCTTATTGGTTTCTAATGAAACCAGAGGGCACAGACACGTTTCCTAACTACCGAAGCTGGCATGTCCTGTGAGTCACTTACACAAAGTGCAACTTCTGCTGAGAATGTCAGGGTGAAAGGCCACAGTCCCATCTAACCATGTGCTGTGCTGGAAAAATGCATCATCTTTTCTCCTTCCAATAATGAATACTGCTCTAGTACCACTGCTGGGTGGTCACATACAGTGTGCCCTCACGAACCTGTTCCGCACCTCCTGGGGGAAATTTGGTCGCTCCGTCTGGATGGTTGAGCACAGCAACACTTTTCTGTACTAATTCCTTGTCTGTTAGCTTGGCTACTTGGGCAAAGTCTTTAATTAGTAACCTCTGTGCCACAGGCAGAGACTCTTTGCTAAGTCTCACCTTGGAGAGGCAGGGCCTGGTTTATTAGGTTTTGTTCAATCAACAGTGGGCAAATAGCCCTTTCCCCCACTCTCTTCCAAAATCAAGGACCCAGAAGGAAGCAATGGACCAGTGCTGGCAGTAGCCTGGTAATGATGGGGTCAGTTGGATGAACCAGAGCGTTGGCTGTGTGAAGCAATGGTAGCAAACTTCTGTTCCTTCACTGCCTGCAAGGAAATAACTCGTGTGAAGCACACAGTCTCCAGTGACTCTCAGCAACAATAAAATGCCTCCATCTGATTTCTAGGAAATGCCAAAATTGGTTCCTCTGTAGCCTAGGACATCTATATAATACCCCAAACAATTTATAGGACTATTAGGTAATACAGATTTGATAGAATTGTGTATACCTTTACATAAGAAACATTTCTGCTCGGCTTCTAAGGTTCTGACTATGCATAATCTTTGTGAAAGCAATAAAACAAGAATTTAAGCAACTCACAGAACATGTTTTCTGGTCATCCAGCTCAAACAAATATAGGGACACTGCTTACCACAGACCAGACCTGAATATCGATCTGAAGTCTGTCTCCTAGAAATGTCTGCTTTCTTGAATCAATTTACCGAGCATTCCTCAAATTTCCCTCTGCTGGCCCATTCACCGTGTTGTCCCCACGTGGAGAGATCTGAAGCTCTGCAGCGTGCTTGGAGGGCTGCTGCGATAAGGAGCTGTGGAAAACCAGCAGAATCAGAGCAGCAAAATGTGACTGAAAACATACAGTGGAGATAGCGGTGGGAGATAACTGGTTACCACAGGGCAGCACATTCATGCTGCAACACTACATGGAATTTTTTTGCTTCTGTTATTTTGGAATAAAAGTGTGTGCCACAACGATGGTCTTCACAAATGGATTTTACTGCTCCACTATGTTAGGTTGGTGCTTTAATATCCTTTTCACGCAGCAGACATAGAGCTGGAACTCAGTGGCATTAACCAGTGCTGATAAACAGCTTCTGGCCTAGAGATAACATTAATCTTTATTTGGTGCGTCTGAAAGAACCACAGATTCACACATATACAAATTTGCACATCAAATTCAAAACTAAACTACTCTATGCAGGCGTTTCTTCTCTATTAAGCCGAATAACATTATTTTCCCACATTAACAAATGTATCTTTATTGGTAAATTCTTCTGAAATTCTCTGAGTTTTAGCCACTAAGAGCAAAAAAAAAAAAGTTAAACCGTTTGATGTAGGAATTTTTGAAAGTCTAGTTTATATTCCCCTTTTTAATGTAAATTTTCTTCAGAATTCAATCTACAATTACCTTTTAAAGAGGCAAAAGCAGACAAAAAATAGCACTACTTTAATTTGAAAACTATTGTTTTGTAAATTAAATGATACTTTCATGAAGTAGCAGACAAGCAGACATAGTTACATTAGATTCTCATTTGACTTGAGAACTAAAAGTCAATTCCTTAAACAATTGAACCCATAAGTATTTCACCATTCTTAAAGGAAACTCAAAATAAAGACGGTCTAGAGATGGCTGTAAATGCCTTTTCTCTAATATTTAACACTGCATTTCCTGAAACAAATTATGAACCCTGAATTTAAAGGGCGAAGTTTACAAACATCTTGACTATGTATGTTAAGAGCTACACTGGATTTAATAATTGCTATATTGCAAAGAACCAATTTTCTGAACAGAAAAATGAAAACTTTCGAAAAATACATGCTAAACTGAAAGCACATTTTGCAATCCAGGTGATGGGATGCAAAACATTTTATGGCATGGCTGCTGGAAATAATAGATTTCCTTAATTTTTCCTTATATATTATTTATAAGAATATGTAAGAAAAATTAATATTTCCAAGCACTCCATCTTCATCTTATTCCATAAATACACTAATTCTTTTCTAGCAGGATGTTCAAACAATACTTTATTGTGGCTAAAACTTTAAATAACACAAGTGTGATGAGGCCTGCACTAATCATGAATTATTCTCTCCTCTACATTTCACTGACAGAACTTTACTGGAGAGAATTATCTAGATGAACATAATAATTTTGTGTTGGTGTGAATATGATCAACTAAGTTCAACATGTTTTGTTATTATTCTGTTTTATTTGGGATAGAAAATTTTATGGTACACATAGAATTTTTATCAAAAAACTGACAGAATGTATTCTCGATATCAAAATATACTCAATTACGGCCATTTTTCTCAAAGGAGCTTGTAGTTAAGCTGAAGGCAAAGTCTAATCAAAAGATCATAATTAATATGATAATGTATTTGGGGCCCTGTTCAGCATGGCAGAATCTCTTTAATGATCTTTGGAGAGCCTAATGAATTTAATTTAAAGTAAACTCATAAAGGGTACAGAGGTAGAAAATGTCTTTGTCCTGGAGATGCACATCAAGAAGTCGCAAGCACTATGAAATAAACCAGACTGTGGCTACCAATTTTGAATCAAAACAAAATCATCCATCACACCATGTTTTTACAGTAAACTTTTAAAGTGAAAGGACCTCCACTTCTCCACTGTAAAATATCTCAACTAAGATTGAAGTCTACACATGCACACAAGGGCACTCTTCCTCCTCTGGCTGGCTGAGGTACAGGGCCTCCGGTACAGAGGAGATCCTTCTTCCCAATGTACAACAGTGTTTCCTGTATTTCATCATCCTCTAGAGACTGTTCCTTTCCCTCACTCCTTGTAATGATTTGCACCTACTTCTGGACATCTTTTTTTCACCAAAAAACCCTCTCCATTTCAGATTACCTCCTCATCTTTCTCCTTCTTTGATTATATTCCCACACACCACCTCTAGCTCTCTGCTTACTCCTCGGTCCCCTCCTAACTCCTCACATCTCCTCTCTCCCCAGTCTCCCTTTATCCTGTTAAACCTCTCCCCAGGCTTCCTCTTGCCCCATTCCCACTCTTCTGTATTGCTGATATGGTTCATTTGCACCTACAGAAACACCTATCCAGTGACTTGAGCGTTGAGGCAGGCGGGTAGGCGAACAGACTCCACTCCTTTTAATGGAAGGGAGAGAGGCATCTCTTTTAGTAGGCACATTGTTATAACAAGGGCAGGAGAAGCCAGCACCACACTGCCTCCAGAAGTATTCTGATAGTTTATATCAGATTTATCAGTTTACTCTGATCAAATATGAGTTTCCTCTGATGTTCTCAGCAGCAGATGGCAAAATAACTGAGAGATTTTAATGGGCATGAAAAATAGGACCGAGCAACCCAAACCTTGAACACAAGGAAGAATAAGATAAATGAGCTCAACTCCACATCAGATTCATGAAGTCATCCAGCTGCCAAAGGCCGAGGAACAAGGGCCCAGCCATCCAGATGCTTCATGGAGTCCAGAGCTCCAGATTATCAAAATAAATCTCTTTAACTGAGAAAGAATTGTGGTGACTTGACATGATTCAGTGTCATTCTTCAGTTGTTCTTGCAGGAATGTTGGCATAAAATGGAAGCTTGCCAACATAAAGATGGATGACAGCAAGGGTTACTGTGGGCAGCAGGTCACATCCAAAGCAGACTCCAACATAGTGCAGGAAATTGCTGCAGATACCAAGAAAGAGAGTCCAGCAGAATTTGGGGAACTGCACTAGTGCCGTTTTCAAAGTAGGTCACAAGTTTCACATCTCAGGGGAGACAGCTCATGCACATAATAGGATACATACATTTTTAATCAGAACATGATCCACGGAAATATTTTGAGAAACAGAAACCTCTGTACTTCTCCACGTTTGAAAAACATTAATAGGAGGCCTGTCAAAGACAATTCTTGTGATCCACATCTCAGACTTTCTATGGAAAACTGAGTGGACAAGAAATAGAAAACTGATAGCTGGTAAAGCTCTTGCCGATGAAAAATTTATTAAGTGTTGCTGCTGTCACTTTCTCCAAGTCAGTGTGCAAAAAAAAACCATTGGACAACCAAAAAGTGTGTCTTCAATCTACTGCTAATGAGACAACGCCAAAGCTTCAGCACACAGGTATCCACTAGACTGTGACAGGAAGGATTGAAAACCCTGGGAGACAATGGTAACACAAAGTTGCCCTGAGGAAAAAATAATTTTTTTTTCTCATAAATTCTACATTTCTAGACCATTCATGACTAATTTGTCTGCAAAATTATAGGGTAGAGTTCATGGACAAGTTGGATATGGTGCCATCCAAGTCCCAGGCAAAAACAGTCTGTGTTTCGGTCAGAGAGTGTTCAGCAAGCCCTTCTCATAAAAGTAATAAAAACATAATCACAGGGAATGGAATGAGATAATGTTTCATGTTTTCAAAACCTAATTCAACTGAACTTCTGAATGACCATCTGGAAATGGGAAGGAGAGGCAATTTCACAAGGTCCTTTGAGGACAGGAAATCACTGATCAAAAGGAGCATATTGCATCTGTTCACCATCACTCTGGATTAGGGTGAGGGAAGAACAAATAATGCAGACAGTGTAGTTACTCTGGCTTTGAATTTGAAACATCACCTCTACAGGGATTGTTAATATATTCAACTGAAAAATGCACATGGATCCTACTGTCAGCATTAGTAGAAGTTAGTTTTTTCACAACGTAGTCAGAAGCTTGATGGAAAATATAAGGCTCAGACTACTGTTGCCTTAAGAGGTTGTCTAAAAGCAACTGAAGCACAAACTCTGTAGAGAAGTCACATAAAATAATTAAAGTTCTTTAATTGCGGGGAAAAAATTGCAAAGAGAAGTAGAAATGTCATTCAGTTGATTTACTGATAAGATAAATAATTTCAGAATGCTTTTAAAGGGTACTACTACTTCTAAAACAAATGATACAGATTTATCACTTCCTAGTTTGTGCTAAATGAAGGGAACAGAAACAGATCCTCAGGAGTCCAGAGAGTACCAAAATCCTGACCTTTATAAACACAAAAACATCGTCTCCTGGCTATGCAAAAACTAAAAGTTATGCCACGTTATAGCACAAGATCGGCAGAACATTTGTTCCACTTGTCCTTGTTCTTCAGGGTTTTGTGTTGATTCTTAGGCTGGAGTATTTTGTGCTGGTAAATAGATTCAGAGAAAGGATTCAACCAAAGCACTTAGCTTTTGAAAGAGCCTTTCACTAGGTTATTTCTGAAAACAAAGAGACGATAACGATACCACTGGTGTTCACAGGATACAATGGTACATTTTCCTTCTGTCTTCCTATTGTTTCAACTTGACTTTACAACCTGTGGCATCAGGGAAAAATTAAAACCTGTGGCCAGTACAATTTCCAATACCAGAATTATTTAAACTAATGGGATTCATATTCTGTTCTCTTCCAAAAGCACGAGGGGAAATGTTGTTATTGTTCTGACATTTTCTAATGTCTAAGAAGTGTAATTCCAGGAATGCTTCAGTGACTCAATGTGACTCATTGACTCTTCTTTGAGAGGCTAAACAAGAGAAGAACTTCATGAAGAATTTATACTGTTAATGTCAGAAAGAGAAAAAAAAACCTGCTTCAGAGGTTCTGAAACAAGCCCAATTTTCACACGCAGCGGCGTAAGGCGCTCGGGTCTCACTGGGGGCCGAGGGCAGGAGGAGAAGCCGGGGAGCGCTCTGGCCGTGCCCGCTCGGAGCGCTGCCCCCGCTCGCCCTCCAGCGGTGCTCCCGCTCACTGCGGCCGGGGCTCGCCCGGGGCACGGCTCGCTCCTGCCGGGAATACAGGGCTCGCACGTGTGCGGCGCGGGGCACGTAAACAACTTCACCTGCACTAGATTAGGGATTAAATGGATATTTGACTGGAGAGTGCGATGCAGCCTGGTACAAACCGAAAGGTCATTCACAAACCCTGCATCAGATGAGTTTTCAACTCCCGCACAATGACCAGGGTCATTGTGATCGGGGCGTTTGATTTGTGCCCATCCCCACTCCGGGGAAGATGACAGTTTAATAGGGTTGAGAGAGCACATTTGAATCAATCTGTCTCAAAGGATCATTTGTAACTTGATTTGAAACTGGTATTTGTTTGGTGCGACAAAAGAGAAAAGTTGATATACTCGGTCTGTTTAACTTTCAGTCTCCTCCACACTTTCTAGCTTTATTAAAAAACAAATGCAGAAGCATCAAAATACCTCAAAAACAAAATGTGTGTTTATTCTTTGGCATAACATTGGAAACAAAATTCCTGCAGAACATCCATTCACAAAAAGCATCCAAAGAGTTCCCAAGGGGAAATATTCCGAAGAGGTTGCAACAAGCCATTAGATCCTACAGTCTGAGCCATAGCAAAGCTTGCTTTAGGGTGTATTGCTTTTAGCAGTAACTCTCCTTGCTGTACCAGTAGACACAACACTGCCACATGTTTAAGGACTGTGCTGCACCACAGGTCTGCAGCAACTCCCACCCCACTGAGTCCAAATCACCCACCCTACAGTGATTGTTCCAGTTCACAAATACTGAACCAACACATAATATAGTCCACTGCATTAAGGACAGACAAAGCCAGAGCTGGCTTACCTTTGTATGCCAGACCGTATTTCTGTGACAGGAGCTGAGCCGTCCCCAGTTTGGTGGAAAACTTGCATGTTGTAAGATCATAGAACTGTACCTCTCCTGTAACAGGCCCTAAGTCTTGTTAAAGGAAATCTCTGTTTCAGGAGTTCATAAAACATAATGCTAGGTCATTCCAGAGCAAGCAATATTCGTAAGCTCTCAAAGTACATTTGCAGAGAGTATGAACACATCTGGTAGCAAAATGGCTTCTTACTGGAAGTCAAGTAAGCTGTCCCTTGATCATTGCTAATGTTCTCCACACTTTTCTACACAATCCATGCTGCAATTGAATAATTTAGGTGTCAGCTAGTTCTAAAGATCATAGAAGAAAAAACCCCTAGCAGTATATTCCTTACGAAGAAAAAATTCTGAACCTATTCAACTCATGAGCAGTTGGTACTGATTTTAATAGTTTCAAGATTTCAATAATAAAATCTGTTCAAAAATCTATTTTTCAAGTCATTTGTTTGAAAATAAACTGCAGAAAAAGGTGCTTTAGGATTTCATATCCAGGTAGTTTTTGGTATAGACATAATGATAAAGCTCAGTAAAGGTAAAGTTACATCAAATAGCAAGGGGAATTTCCTAAAAACCGAGACCGTGGGATAGTTTCTTAAAAGATAAAAAAAAGAATCCTTGACACTAGGACCATTTAAAATTACTCCCAGAACAATCTCCCACTCCCCACCATAGACAAGATCTTTCTTGGCTCTAAACTAAATGAATTTGCTGCTGGCTTGGATAGCAAAGGTGAAACATGATGATGCAGTCTGGCTTCCACAAGAGTTCCCTTTGTGATCCAGTGGAGCTCTGCTAACAGGAACACAGGCACCAGCCTTCCAAGCTCCTGAACTTCCAGCCCCAGGTGAAACAAACCTTGGTCACTGGGAAATAAATATATTGAACAGCTATCAGACAAGCAGGTCAGTAGTTTGTTTGAGCTCAGGAAATTATTTTCCCAGCATATCTGAAAATATAGAAGTCACTACAGAATACAAGCAGGAAACAGACTTCCAAAGGCTTTGCTTACAAAATAACTTCTGTTTGAACTGAACTAGAGTTATTGGTTTATAAATCCTTTAGGGTAGAAACTCTTCATATTTACATAGGTAACATCTAACAGAATGTGGCTCCATTATGAACATATTTTGTGAACATAAAACATACTACAATGGTAAGTAAATACTAAAACACCCCTATTCATAGTTTTGTCAGAATGCACCAAATGCTATAAAGGTCAGCATTTTCCCCCACGTGTTTTTGCTCCCTGATACTGTTTCTACTGTGGTTCATCACACTTCAACCTGCAACTCTGAAGCAAGAGGTGAGTGCAGTACTGTATCCGACCCTCTTCCTACACAAGCCTACAACTCCTGCCCAATTTGATAGGTTTATTTCATTGCGATATCGTAACATTCAAGCAATGTCTTGTTTAGACTACAAATCAAGTAATGCTGTAAATAGACGAGGTGAGTTCCCTTTTGCTTTCTTCTCCCCTACTGAACAGGCAATTTTTGTAAGTTTAAAACACAAAATGTGTTTTACGAACAGGAAGTTTTAAGGTAGGAGGTGACCCAGCCCCCTACACCAAAACAGCATCATTATTGCCTACTTGTGATGCCACCAAACCTCTCATACAGATGGATTTTGCCAACAGGCAAAATAGGACTTCCAAAGTTGCAAACTGCTCTTGTAGGTCAGTAGAGTAACAACATCACCAGGGAATGGTTCATTAACCTCAAGGGGTTGCGCTGACACAGCTACGTTATAAACAACAAAGGTCTTCAGTGCAGATGGCACTGGAGGTTTCTACATCTCCTGTCCCATTACCAGCTCTGTAATTTCTGCTTCTTTATTAGGGTCTGTTTTCACAGTTTTCTAAATGTCCCATGACAGTCAGGTTTAGAAGCACAAATGGTCCACCTGGGCATCCTAAAGCTGAAGAAGACCATCCCTTTATCTGGAAGAAGAGAATGGCCAGGAGATAAATTTCTAATCCCTTATGAAGCCTTATAAGCATATATGCTTACATCAGCTTCAGAGCAAAGGATTTTAAATTGCATTGCAGTTACTGTGTAAATTAGGAGGCTGGATCTGTGCTGCTTGTCTGACCACGCTGTCAGTAAATCAAGGAATACTGTGGTCATAATAATTTTAACATACTGTGGTCATAATAATTTTAAGAGGGTGCATCTGCACACCCATTCTGATTCTTCGGACTAGACATTAACTCAAGGCTTCTGAAATAAATCTCTCTTTTTGCCTGCCTAAAAGAATACAGAAGCTCCTTTGTTATCTGCCTGTACCTGTGGTTTTGTTTAGGAAATGGATCCAGTTTGACTTGATATTGAATTAGCTCTCAGAAGAGTGATCCAAAGCCTGGAAAGCTTCTCCCTGGATTTATAAGGCTTTACATTAAACCACAAATGTCCAGAGCACAGTATCCTTTTACCAGCTGAGATATTCAATCCTGTGCCCATCAGAGGCCGTATAAGTTAATGTCAGAGGATTCCCTTCCCAGGCTATCTGTCTGCCTCAGAATTAAACTTTCAAATTACGATACTTTGCCAATGCATCTCACTAATACAACTGTTGAGATAAAAACTATCTTTCAGGATATATGAGAAAACAGAGCCACACTTCTGAGCTTTTTGAAATCCACATTAACGGTGATCACATGCTGTGCAGTGTATATCTGACTAACAGACAACTTGAAACACTTTTTGTGTTTGCAGTAACTCTAATTGCCTTGGTGAAAACCTAATGAGCAGCCTGTTATGTTCTCCACAGTTTTCTCTCAGTGTAATATTTGCGTTACTTTAGGCAGAAGGAAATAATATCTTTGTAAGGATGAGTTTTCCTGTGTATAGATGGACTTTTAAGTGAATTTCTTTAGCAATATTTGACATTATTTCTTTCTGCCTAGACCATTAAAACGTACGGGAACAGAAGTACTGGGAAATCCCGAAACAAACATTGGAAAAGGTCAGGCTTTCACAGCAAATTTCCATAATTCATTACAGATTCACTACACATGGACAGGCTGCAATAAATTGTTCTGCTGACAAAACTGCAAAGCATAATGAGTGGAACAATCTGAACTGCTCACAACACAAGGACAGCTATGAGATCTCTAATTGGGGAAAATTAATTAATTAATCAGAAAAGTTCAGTCTGCAATCTTGGATTCTGAGTTTTACAGTTGAAATTCTAAGTTATTCAGGTCATGTTGCTGAACTATACATGATGCTTTATGTCTAAATTCTCCTAAATTATGGATTTGGTATGTTATAAATGGTCCCTTCCATTTAAAGCAAGAGTTACCTTGCAATGTGTGCAGTGCAACTGAGAGGAGGAGACCAGCTTTCAAAATCAGCTGAATACTCTTCTGTTCCCTGGCTAAAGCCAGGCTTTTGTCTTATTGCTTTAATGCTTTCACTCTGTTATTTCTTTACTTCAGAGTGGCATGAATGATTCCCTCTTGCTGCTGAGCTGTGGATGTAGAACTGGGCAGAGTCTCAAAGTCTGGAGATCATTTACTAAATCGACATCTTTTCAGTTTGGCTAAACATTGGCACAAACAAGGACATTAGTCACCCTCATGACTAATGTTCGTTAGTAACATTTTTAAGTTCAGAAACGCAGCAGCTCAGATTATCCATCATTTGAGACAACCAGTCCTTCAGTTTCTGGACAAATGAATGGTGCGTTGCTTACAGGTAGAAATGCCATTCTTCTGCTTTATTAATCTGATATTTGACAATAACTAACCTGGGATCTGGGAATCTTTCCCACTCTTGCATCAAGGTCCATTCTCTGTCTGCCTAGCGAATGTTTGTTGAGATAAGACTCAAATGTATACATATCATTGCCCCTCCAGGCCTTGAACTATCACATTGCTTTAACTGGTAAAATATGATTAGGTGGGACCCACCGCCTGCCTGTAAAGATGAGGGAGGGACCAGACTTTTTGGGTCACCTTCAGAGCAAGCCAGGCCCACAGTTTAGAAACTGCAATGACTCTGTCTAGTTAGAGAGGGCTAAGCACAAACATAGGCCTTCCTAGTCTTGCTCCAGAAGTCAAAATACTGTGTCTCCTAACCTAGAGAGTTGGTCCTTATGGGTCTTCTTTAATGAGACTCTTCAGCCATTAAAGCCTGTAATTAATGCCCCCTTACCCATTTTCCTGAAAAACACTGGGAGAAAATGGCAAAGACCTTTTATGTCTTATGACAAATCAGTGGATATTTCAAGGACTCGGTAACTACAGAGAATGTTGCATGATTAGTTTCTGGATGGTTAATGTTTTCTGTAATTCAGGGACAAACCCTGGTCCAAAACCCTTTGAGTAATGGGCACTGGACCCACTGAGTGCTCCAGTTTCTTCAGAATACAGAGATTCATTGTGTTGAAGAGTTACTAGTTAATGGTTATAACAGTGTACATTAATAGTGTGTTACTGGAACAGCTAATCTGAGTTCATAGAAGGCAAACAACTCCTGCAAACAGCTGAGCTGGCTGCTGCTTTCTAATACAGTGATAAAGGTTGAAATGGCAGCTTTAAATAGAGAAGAAATGCTTGGTTTAATGTTGAACCAAAGAAAGTATCAAACTCTATATGCTTTAATACTCTTTAACAAAGCCAAACTTGCAGACTACGCACAGACATGTTACTGATCTTCCAAAACACAACTTCAGAGCCCTGGGGGAAGGAAGTAGCAGCCACAGTGTTAAATGCCAATACAATGCCTTTGCTTTCAGGGAGAAGTAAAATTTTGGCACCTAAATGAAAGGGAACTTTTCCGTAAATGTCTGTTTATGTAACTTTTGGTCTACGTAAATCTCCCGTTAATGCATTAGGACCCTAAAGAGGTTTAAATGGCAAAAGCCTCTCAGCTTATCTTTGAGCTTACCTGGAGTCACAGTGTTCTTCCAGAGCTTTGTGATATTATTGCCCAAAGGATGACAAGACAGAGAAGAGGTCACAAGAAGTCTGTCATACCACATACTCTATACCCCGAGTTATGCACATCTCACTGTTTCATTCATTTTATCAAGCCATTTACCAACTTTAAATGGAAAACTTTTTGCTCACTCCAGTTCCCTCTTTCAAGCATGGCTTTTTTCTTCCCAGAACCATTTTACTGAAGGATGTGTCCTGTGAGCAGGGCCTGCAGAACCCCTCCCTGCTACAGGGCCCACACAGCACTAGTGGAGGGTGTAAGGCTCCCCTTAGCTTAGTTCAACCTGGAAATGAGACAACAGATAATGACAGCGAGGTGAAATATCCCAACTTTAGACTGGGAAACAAGGAAAACAAGCAGAATGAGTTTATAGTGGAGAATGTTTGCTAAAAATTCCACCTCATTTGTGCATAGGTTCAGCACTGCGTGCAATCCCCTTCCACCTCCTGGTTGTGAGAGACAGAGCCTGCAAAGCTGGCACAAGCCAAGCCTGAGGCTGGCCAGTGGAGGCCAGTGTGCTGCTGAATAATGTTCAGAGCCACTAATTAATGAGATTCCATATGGAGTCAAACAATGGGACTTTGAGTGCGTTTTGACAAATGTGTTGGACTCCTGAGCTGGTTAGTCTCATCACTCAGCTTGGGTGCTGGAAATCAGAGCCAGAGGAGACGTAATGACCACCAGGGTGATCCAATGTGACATCCTTACAGAGCTGCTTGCTGATCACTGTAGGGTGTCTATCTCTCTTCATGAACATTAAGAAAACACCCACTGCCACAAGCAATACGGTCCTCCAAAACCCTCCCTTGGGAAGTGCTAGGTGTTAGGGTGTTGATTTGATCTCATCTAAATCGGGAACAGACAAGACTGCCTAGTCAGAGGACAGAGGGAGGGATGCTTGAAGGCATGAAAGGAAGCCAATGGCAGGGTCCTTCTGGAGAGTTAGATGTGCCTATCTGTCACCTCTGTCCCTGAACTCAAAGTGCCTGTCTAAGGAAGCTGTTCCACACCTCCTCTCTGATCACAGAGAGACCCCAAGGCCAGTAGAAAGGACACATTCGCCTCTTGGTGTGATAATAGTGAGACCTGAGGAAATCCATGCAGTATCCTGTACTTCCTAACCCTCAGGATCAGTAACAGCAGCGGAACCAGCACAGTATGATCCATGATCACGTGGATAAACTGGGCAGTTTCCTTGCAAAGCGGGTGAATATCGCACTGTGGAACCTCAGTGACTGCCAGAAGCTCACTGAGGCAAAGGACTGCTTTTCCCCAGTTGTAAGTAAAGATTTTCAAGCTACAGTTTTCTGTCTGGCTTTCAGAGAGGAGGTGGTGCCAGGAAATATTTTTTGTGAAAAGTGCTGTTATCGTCAATACGGCAGTAAAAGACACCACTAAACGTTCCCTGCTGCTGAGACACGTTTTGCAAAGACCACTGGGGTTTTTGCTAGTCCGATCAGAATTTGCTGGCCTTATAAGAAACTTGAACTGAGTACAGCTCAGGAAATATCTCTACCGCATTTTATGGCCACATTGGGAGTTAAAGGATGTATGCAATATGTGTTTTCTCAACTGCCCACCCCCAAGCACTTGGAGGTGCCTGTCCCTGCTGCAGGGGTTGCTGATGTTCTTCTAAGGCAGCAGGTAAATCACTCTGATTTACAGTATGGCATATTAAGATAAATTGATGCATATTTCTTTAATGCCCCAGGTTGTGATGGGACTCCCAAGAGCTCTTATCGAAAGTAAAAAATGAAGCTGTCATCAGTCAGAACTCTTTCAGTGCCAGTTAATGTCATACAACCATTGCTTCTGAAAAAAGTTATGCTAACTTCAAAAAGGAGAGGGGGGAATGGACACAATTTAATGCTTAGATTGTATAAACATCACACCAGAGTGCTCTCTTTAGAGGATCTCTGGGTCTCACTCATCCCTGCACCATCTCACTCTCATTTCTCACATGTCTTCTGTCACGTCTGAACTAAACCAGAAAGCACTTTAGGCCAAGACCATGTCTTTTCATATTTTGTAAAGCACTTAGGACACTTTTAATTGCACTAAGAGAATGGGTACTGTATAAAGAGGAATGAATTACCACTGCTGTGGAAGAAGATTTCTACATGCTGCCTTAAGTTTGAAACTGCTCATTTTGTAACAATAACAGCGAGAAGACCTTCACATATTGTTAAATAAGGCACAAAGTGGCTAAGTGAGTTATAATACCCCACTACTAGTATGACTACCGACAGCTAAACATCTGCACTGGAACAGAAACTGAATCCCATGGGCAAAACACATAGCCACTCTATCATTTCATAATGTATTCCCATCAAGATCAGTGTTTCACATTAAGTTTATTCTTTTTGGTCAGAATCCAAAACTTCTACAAGACAAATCCTAAACTTCCCCCTTACACATGCCTCTTTGTTTTGGTGCTGGGCCATCATATTTTCCAGTCTCCATAGAGCTCTAAGCAACCCTTCTTTGTGTTCAGCAAGAACCTTGCAATTCCCACTTGCAGTTTACTGGGTTTCTAGTCACCCTCTCCAGTGACAAATTTCAGTTTGCATTTGTTCTTTCCCACCTTTTTTCTGACCCAGATTCATCTTACAAGACCTCTGACCTCCTTTCCTAATACATCATCAGGCCAGTAAAGGATGACTAAAGGTAGAGCTGATGTTAACTAGTAAATACAGACATTTTGGGTGTAATATTTGAAACAGTGCATGTCCATCTGTATGTGTATTGGGAGAGCAAATGCGATCGATCAGAGGTGTGACTTCGCAATTTTGGCACCAGCTTCCTGTATGGCTGCATTCAGGCTGTGGTTCCATGATGGTATACCCAAGCACCACCAACAGTATAAAATGGATTTGATCAGACTTGAGAAGGTGACTGCAGTTCAGACAGATTAAATGCACTACAGGAGAGAGTTTAAGCTCTGTAATGGTTTCATCCTTCTATGGAGGCTTTATGATGGCTGTGGGAGGCAGATGTTCCTGGATCTAGCATAAGAACAGAAATGTGCAGACAGATTGTACCTGATTGGGCATAAAGCCTGACAGTACAAAATAGATCCATCAGTGGTTTTGAACAAATTTGAATGAGCAGTGAGTTGATATTAAATCAAAGCTTGGCTTCAGAAGGCCATGGCACTTCTGTTGAAACATGAGGGTCCCTGAAGGCAGATTTACCATACTGCCAAACCATGGCATTCAAAATACTGTCACATGCCCTCTTCCAGTTCTACCTCTGTCAAATTAGGTTGTGAGGCTGACTAATGTCCAGGCCATTCTCAGCATATCTTCTTGCCAAAGGATATGGGCCAAAAACTCCAGAGCAAAATTCTGGATTGTCCCCGAACTGATTGATCATCACCCCTGTCAAGAGCATAGCTCTGGGAGACAAGTGTTGTCACACTGGGAGGACTTTGTACCCTGCACATGTAGTTCAACACAATTTAACACCACTGACTGATGCAAATGAACCTAAAAGGACTCAGGCCAGCTATACCTGCCAAAGGCACAGAAGTATTTAGGTATTTCTAATAGTTGCAAGAAAAGAGGAGGATTTAAGGCCAGAGGAGAATCCTGACAGCTTCAGCTGAAATCCTCAGATATGGGGCATAAGCACTGACAGAGGTGGAGCCAGTCCCATTTGTGTTCTGCACTGCTTTCCAGATCAAGTCGTCCTGTGAAAGGAGCAGCACAACACAGTAACTGATTTCCTTCCTTTCTCTTTCTATTCTAAAAGCTTAACCAATAAAAGTTTTCTGGCTCAGAATATGGTAAGCACTGGAGAAGGAATAATTTTTATACCTATAAAAAGCCATTGTCTAGTATTCAATTATATTTAGATGAAATTTTTTTCATTTCCAATAAATAAGCATAGAAATAAATTTCAGTATGCAGTCAGGCAGCTCTTAGGATTTTGGTCATCAAACACTTATTGATGGAGAAATGTGCACAAAGGAAATGCTTCCCAGAAACTGCTTGTGGAATTAAACAATGTTTGCTCGAAGAAGTCAAAGAATTTCAAATCTTCAGTAAGGTAGTTGAAAGGAGAGGTGGTACAATTGAAAACAGTATAGGCAAAAAATGTCCAACGATTTGCCACAAATAGTTTGCCCAGATCTATGCTGTACTGTCTTATAAGTGAAGAGACATTTCCTTATGGGAGTTACACCACAGTTTAGCAGCTTGTGCTTTTTCCTGTCCCTCTCTGCCTTCTATGTCTCTCATTTCAGTTGTTGTCATTTTAGCTGTTGTCATGAAAAAGAAGCTGAGACGTTGCTGCCATGACAAGCCATTTGAATGAGAAGCATACAGAAGAGAGTGAGAGAAGGTGGTAATCAGCAGCCCATATCAAATATAAGAGAACTAGACTGGTACAGCTCAGAATAGAAACAAATAAATGGCTAGAAACCGCCTTTAGTAAAAATCCCCATCCTGAACTTTCCATGTCTTCAGTACAAAGGGTCAACATACACGGGCAGAGCTGACCCAGAGCAGTTTCAATTTTATCATGATTTTCTGAATGTTGTTCATTTGCTACATTGCAAATAATGGTCCCTTTTTGTCACCACGAGAACAATAACAGTGACACCAAAATGCTTCTCATGCCATTCAGTGCAAGTCACTGCAGTGAATTTGTTCCGACCTCTACTTAGTTCTTCTGTCCCGAATGCAGCAATATTTCCGTGGTTTCCGTGGTTATCCTCCTTGTTCCGAGTTGCACAACTACTTTGTTTACATCTTATTTCTTCTAGCTGGAAACAAATGACTCCGATGAGGCACCCCGGCCCTTTCTCATTCACTGAAGCCCAGGCAAAGCTCGCAAGGAAGGCGATGTTTGCTACCATCTGCTGGTGAACTGCAGCTGGGGACCAAAGGAGCATCACAGACTTGATTTTATACATTACTTGAACCCTTAACAAGAATTTGCTGATCCATTTGAGTAATATTCATGTAAGGGGTTGGTAGGGGGCTAAGAAAATACTGATGTTTTTGTTGAGTGGCAAAAGCTAGCAAAGGAGGGTGTGCTGTCCATAACAAAAAAATATCAGAGACAGAGGGAGAAAGGGATTTAAGTCCTCTAAGAATGTGCAAATCTATGCTAGCAAGAACATGAGGAGACATGTGGAGCTGTAGAATTCCCAGAAGGATAATGACAGGAAGAAAACCTTGATCTATCATCACGGCTCAACGTAATAAATCTCTGACACTGTTGTTAGAAATAATAGTAAGTCATCACTTCAAAAAGTACTTGCTTCTATGGCAGTAGCTCCCAAATTAGGCATCATAATCCCAGAGGTGTCACTGTGAAGCGGTGCTCAGCATTACTGAGACAAGCATTTGGGGTCAGGGATTGTTACAGGACTCTGAATATTGCAGAGATGGAAGGGACTTCGTTAATCTCCTTTGGGGTGCATCCAAAAGTAACAGATCTTTCACTGCTCTTTCATGTGCCATCACACGGGGATGACATTGGACACCACATTACTGCCCTTCTGCTCATGGTCTGGTCCTTTGTTTTCATGCACTAAATCCATAGATGCGCCTGTTTCTGTTTGTACTGTATTTACTACGGTGGTTTTCGATGCTGGGGGTGTATTTAGGAACTATGACAGCAGAGTAAGAACAGACTGCTCACTTACACTTGCTGAACAGAGCAGACAACTGTAGCTCTATGCAAGTCTGACTGAGGTTCCTAAAGCAGCACCAGGAGAGGTTAATCTGAGCCAGAAAAGCTGTGTGCTGCTGCCCACTTCCCACGCCTCCCACCCTACCTCCCCTCCAGTCCTTTTCAAGCTGAAACACTGTGTTCAACTTGCTGCAGAAAGAAAATGAACACTAAGCCCCCGATTTTTCTGGTTTCGTTATCACAGATATTGCCCACTTCGTAAGATTTGAACGCTGTTCCCACATCCTTAGTGAGGAGTTTACATCATTATTTCTTAACAGCCTTCCAGGCGACAGGTCCCTGCCCCAACGGCTGTAACTGCCAGGGAGACAGGGCCATTGTGCAGCTTTCCAAAGTTGGCAACAATGCGCGTTCGGGTCGGGCTCCAACTGCCTGCAAAGCCGCCCCCAGCTCATTTATCTGTCCGTGTCAGGGAGATAAAGTGCGGCATCAATTGGCAAGAAAGCCCCGAGTTAAGTTGATCCCCATCGAGTGAATTTCCTGGCCTTGAATAGAAAGCCACAAACCAGCAGTTTTTGCTGCTTTCCCCCACACAGTTCCGACGGGATTCAACAAAGCCGAACCACCAACAGTAAGAGAAAATCAATAGGATTCAAGCATAGCTAAGCCTCCGTGAGCGAATACATTCTGTAACTAAATCTGCTGATAGCCTGTGAATTTGAATCGCATTTATCTAAGCAGCATGTTGTCTGTTCACGGGTTAGGAAATGAGTGGTAGGAGTTTGTTGGTATATCAATAACTGCCTGATCTTGTTATCTGCTCTGAAAGCCAGGTACAGGACGCAGAGGCACAACACAAGATCCCCAAATGTTAGCAACAACTGGTTGAAAATGCAACAGTAATTCAAGTGAGCAAAACCTGAAAAGCCCTTTTGAAGAGGGACCCTGGCCAAGCTGATACCGGCTGCAGTCTGATTTGTGTAACCCACGCACATCTCGGATTACTCAGCCCTCTGCTCTGCTGACCAGCTACACACCTGTCAACAGATCAAGAAGTACCAGCAGCCTGTTCTCTAAGGAGCAGGGAAATGAGCGGAGGCAGACTGACACAGAGAGGTGAGAAAGAGCAGCCCAGTCCCCTCCTCCAGGCTTTACAATAAAGATGCTCATGGTTTATAGTAGTGATCCTTCTTGCTTTGGCTTTCAGGCACTGGTGCCTGTGTGAACAGCCATGTTCAGCTCTGAGCCTTTTGCACTTGTCAACTTGAGCCCTTTTCAGCTGTCACTTCCCTCTAGTTGTCCCGTGTCCATACCCTCCCCCACTTCTAATTAAACTACTTTTTACAAAACAATGTATCGCAAAAACAGTGGGGTTTATGCCCTACAGACTGAAATGTCTGGAGCAGGAGTACTGTCTTTTTTCATTAAAATATCATAGAAATGAATACTTTACAGATAATTTAAATAGGGTGAAATACTTTTCATCAATACTTCTAATCAGAAATTAATTTCTAAGAGAAACAAATGCTGCATAGCATAGGGTAGAAAAATAATTTGGGACAGAACTTGCTCTGTTCCTCCCAGCCCCAAGACACCTGCTACAGAGCTGCCACAGCATCCTGGTCCCACCACACCGTGCAAGACTCATCTGCTGGTCGTGCTGTGCTATGTGGAAAGGCAGAACACATCAGCGTTATCTGTGGACTGGGCCACTTACTCTTGAAGAAAAAGACGTAGCAGTCTGAAAGCAGACATCTCTGTCCTCCCTCCTCCAGCAGGAGGATGTGACCTCTTTCAGCTTCAAAGGATTTAAATTAACTTGCAATACCAGTGCTGTTCTGGCTGACACAAGGACATAAGCAAAGTAAGGTTGCAGGGAAACAGTCTTTCATTAGCCTCCTACTGTAAAAATGGAAGGCTTATGCACCTGACACCATGTCAGATTTTTTCCAGCTGTAATAGCTGGCCAATAAAATGTACTTACTCCCTCCACAAAGCTTTCCCTAAATTAACTTTGCATTACTTATGTAAGCTCTACTGCAAAGCCATCTCTTCTGCTGGCTTGGCATCCTGTCTTGTTTTTTTCATATAATTGTGCCCACTTTCTTACATGTTTTTTATTTATAAAAATAAATAAATAAATAAATCTGTTTTTTATTTTATTATACTTCATCAATAAATGTACTACATTTTACGAAGTTTACTGTACTACAGTTTCTTTTAGCTTTTACTTTTAAACATTTACTTATGTTTGCGCATTGCACATATCAAATAATTTAAATTATTGAAATAAGAGAAGAGCTGGAGAAATGAAAAGGCATGCTGGGGTGCACTTTCCAGTACTTGCCAGTTTCTTCCAGAGGCATTTACTTACAATGTACTCATGTCTAACATAATAAATGACCACTGAAATGCAACACACAGCTGGGTTATATTTGCATCCCTGTTTGCTGTTCCCAGAGTCTGTGAGGCAGCTAAGATCCAGGATCCTTTTCCATTTTAATCCACTCTTTTAAGTGCCTTGCAATCTGAAGGCAGAGAGTTCTAAGTGCTGTCATGAAGGAAGAAAAATCTTTAACACAAAACTAGCAAGCATAAGTAAAGCCATTTTGTGTTTAAATGATCTTTTCATTGTTAGCTAATAAATACACATTGGGGAAACTAAACTTACCTATTAAACAGGGAAACTGAAGCAGTATTACCATTAACCCTCCCCCAGAGAGAGAAGGTACCCGGTTAAATTCATTTCACATGAATTTTACTTCGAACACACTTTGCCCTAGTTGAGGGGTTTTTATTTAGTGCATGGTGCTATATATAGCACAGGTCTGGCTGGGGCCACACTGTACCAGCCCCTTGAAAGACCTTCTAATAACAGCTGCTGGGCGGTGTCTACCTCACAAGCCCAGAGAAAAGACGGGCCTTAGACTGAGAAAATGATACAGCAAAGATATATGACAACTACTTACAGCACATAATGAATCTTGGACAGCTAAAGCAAGAGCAATTACACTGCCACTTTATCTAGTTATTCATAAATATCTCACATCTGAAAGGCACAATAACAGACAGAGGTGAGGTTCTTACAGTAACTGCTCTGTAAATAACAAATTATAAAAGGAAGCTTTTAAAGGAACGCTTCAGAAGATAGGATCTGTCTTCTCAACTGCATTACAGTGAAAGCACACACTCCCAGAAAGGAAAGGAAAGGCAAAGAACCTGTTCCCATCTCATCCTGACAATGCTGGTCTCTTCAAGACAAGGTGGGAACATTTGTCTCAAGGAAGTGAAGATCTGAACTGAATTGATGGATGGGAGAAGGAGCTGATGTGCAAAGCTTTTCTGACATCTGTCAAATTATTGTCATGCATCAAGTATTATCATGCGTCTAAGGGGTTTTTTCTTTTAGTCCCTCATTATAGAGATGCATTGTGTTCTAATTTAGCATACCACGATACATATTTCACAAATCCTTGGAATCCCTAAATTATCTAAGAAGCTTGAAAACTTTCCTCAAACAGTGCCCCTTCCTTACAGAAATGAGTAGCTTATGTTTGTATCTCTCTCTAGATTTGCAGTTAATATAAATAAGTGGTATTTCCAGACCAGAATAAGGAAAATGACCGTGAATTTGGTTATTTTAAAAGTCAAATGAGAACAGCTTTAAAAGGCAACAAGTAAGCTGTTCTCTAGAACCAGATCCATTTAGTCTAATTCCAACCAGTTGTGCATATGCTGCATTGCAGTGCAATTCCCTTAAAACATTATTGCTCCCCTTAAAACTTCTCCAACATGGCCTAAGGTTGGGAAAAATGTTCGGAAGCACATTTTATGGTGCTACCAGCCTTTTTACTTCATGCATATCTGAGCTTACCTTCCATGTGGCGGAGGGGCAGGCTGCCAAGGTGAAGGTAACTTTCTCTGTCACTACATTGAAGGTGACACGAAACATGGTTTGTATTCCAGTGGCCTCAGACCCAGGGCAGAAATCTTCAGTGACGGTCACACTGCTCACTTGTGTGCATGCTGCGGGCTTCTGTCACACTGCGCTATACATTCAGCTAACCCATAACGTTATGATCGGAGCTGAAGCCCGAAACAGCTGTAAGGGTCCAGCTTTTCCCAGCAGCCTTGCTCCTGTGTGTCAGGACTAATCAGATTAGCAGGTCTTACTTGTCTGAGTTGGGACTAACAGGTTAGCAGAACAGTTTGAGTGGGGGAAGGGAGCAGTAAATAAATCAAATTAGGGCATTTACTAAGCAGCTGAGATTTCCTTCCTGCTTGCCTTTGTCTCTTTACAGGACTCACACAGAGCCAGGACAATGCACCACAAAAATGCAGCTTTGTTTTAGAGAAGCTCTTTGTATAGGAGAATTTCTCTAACTTTGCCTTGATTTGATTCGTTTTTGATTGCCAGCAATCACCAAGAGGAGAGCTCTCCCAGAACAGCCTGGATGTCCTGCAGATAAACAAGTCTCAGACAGAAAAGGCATGTATTGTGCTTTTTTCATCCCACACAACCCACCAAGGCAACGCACTGGCTGTGCCAAGAGATCAGTCACACACTCTGTTCTGCACAGTACTAGATTCACAGATGGTCTAATCTGAAGACTAGGGCAAAAGGGTCAAAGGGACAGGACAGGACAGGACAGGACAGGACAGGACAGGAAAGCTATGACCTTATGATCCTCAGCCTGCTTCAGAGTACTTTTTCCATATCTTTCACTGAGGCAGATTTACCCTCATGGAAAGGAAAATTCAAAACAAGAAAGGAAAAAGGTAAACTATGTATGATAGCCACAATTAACAGTATTTGCATGCATAGACTGTGCTACAGGACGTGGGAGATGCTACACAAGGCAGACACTTCTCTCATGGGCGCAGCAGATGCAGTCAGCTCTCACTGACACCATCATATTGTAGCACCAGCATGTAAAGAACAGGCTTAGCTTGGGTAACTTGTCTCTTATCTATATTTATCTTTTCAAAAATAGGTCTCTAGTTCATTAGTCACCTAATTTTCTCCCCTGCCAATAGAGCAACATAGATGGGATCGACTCTGAAACTGCCTCTTTCTCAGCACTGCTTGAAGGAGGGAGTGTACGTACTGACATTTCAGAACGCTGACGTGACTTGAGATTAATATTGAAAACTTCTACTGAGTTCAAAGATGCATTGACTTTCTCCTACTTGCTCTATGGGTCCGATCTGTGACTCGAGACAGATGTTTGCTACTGAATGACGAGGCCATCAAAATGTCCTGAATATATTTCCTTCTACTAGTCAGTAACTGTACCATGAGTAACAAATTTGCAATATTGGAAAGAGGCCAGACTTTAAACCCTTTATTCTTGCCAACAAACACCTTCTCGTACAAAAGTTGCACTGACATTGGACAGAGTAGACTCACCAAGGGGAGTCGTAAGTATATTGACGATCTGACTCAGTAAAAATTCATTTATTCCAATAATCTAAGTCCTGTGGCCAGAAGCAGCCAAGCGCCATGCAAGAGCTAAGGAATGCTCCAAACCTGTAGATGACAGCATGTGGCTGGATTCCTGTACGTTAGTGCCTGCACTGGCAAAAATTAAGCCCTCAGTGTTTAGAGGGTACAAAAGCCACATCACAAAACCATTATTTGAAATCCTAACAAAGCGACCCCACAGCTCAACTCCCAGTAACAGGATCCTTTCCAAGAAGTTCAGCAAACCAACCAGCCGGTGTCCAATTATCCTCAACCTGAATAAGACAGAAAAGTAGAATTTTGTAGGGACATACATAGGCATAGGAATCTGATGCACATTTTTAAAGGACAGAACAATGTAAGCTGCCACTTCAGCCAGGTTTAACTGGACAGACAGAAGTCCTCTGTTTCCTGTGATTAGGTCATAAGGGAGCTTTGTTATTTTCATTAAGATAAAATAAGATTAATCTCCCTGTAAATAATGTACTGATAGTAAATTGCTTCTAAAGACACTCATGCACAGTGAAAGGTGTTTCTTTCCACAAATGACTTCTTACTGTCTGTTTTCATTTACTCATCTGTTTAGGTTCTTTTAGGATTATTCAAGCACCAGTTGATGTCAGAGATGCAAAATTACATGAAGTGTCTTCTTGCTCTAACTTAGTAAAAGCTTTTTTTTTTCTTTTAAGGTGCAGGTTTACGGAGAATCTAACGGAGAAAGCCTTCTTTGTGAGAAAAGATATATTTCCAAGACTGGAAACTGTTTTCTGAGTGTTAACTATGCTGTTGTTCCTATGAGATATAGTTGTTGCAGAAAGCCAGGCTCAGGTCGAGACAGGTCCTCTGGTAGTTTGTGCCACAATGACAGATAGCTCTGGGGATGAAAATCCACAGCATGACAACATGTGGTGTTTTGGCTGGTATAGTGTTAGTGCCCACTGTGCTGCTGAGCACAGATTGGTGGCTGTTTCTGATTTCAATCAAAGCAACAGCCCCATAATTCCAGAAAATGTCAACAGTCAGGGTACAGGGTCATTACAGATGCATAGCTGCATCTAACTAGGTCCCACTTCCCAAGAAAAAGAACACAAGGCATGTTAAACTGGTTTTGGAAGAAGAAATCTCTGTGAGACACTGCTACAAAGAAAAAGCAAAAGTATTTATAAATCTAGTGGTTTTGACACAAAACTCATTGCCTATAGTACCCATTCTTTGCAATAATTTTCCAACTGTCTTTCCCCAGATCCCAATCATACAGATTAAATCTCAGACAGGAACAACCTTCAATTTCAACCTTTGCACAGCAAAGTATCTAACACAAGATCATCACCTCTGAAAAAAGCTACCGGACATTACCATGGTACAAAAAACGAAGAGCAAGCCCGACATATGAAAACTCCAAAATATATATATGTCCAGTCAACAGACCTTTTCTTCCTTTCCACACCACTGTCCTTCAGTTCCTCCCTGCTCCTTGCTCTCTCGTTACTTTATTATGTATATTTTTCATGTCTAGTTACCTTTTGCACTGTAAGCTTCCCAGAGCAATATTTGATTTATTCTACATACACACCCAGACTTCTGCCTGAGACTAGCAGAATGTCTTGAGAACAAGTGCATTGTAAAGTAAGACAGTCAACATAAATAAAAGCCAGTGCTGAGATCAATCAGCCTGAACTACTGCCTGAAGGTATTTAGAAAAAGTTATTCCTCAGACACATTTTTACCCTGTGTCAATCCAAAGGCATGCATAATACACGTGTTTAAAACAAATACTCTTTTAATATGCTGGAAACACTGACTTAGCAAATTATATTGCACATTCCAATTTGAAGCTTAGTGACAAATGGCATTTTATTAATTAAGCATTAATTAACATTAATTTAAACACTCATTCAAAGCTACACACACAGCCTCACACAGAATGCACCACCTTCAAACAATCGTCACAAATTTTCAGGCTGCTGTCAGACAAAAAAAGGCGTAAATGGAAGACGGGCCAAAGCAAAATAATATTTTTTCTGTTGGTGTAAGGGGTTTTGGTCAAATATATAGGGCAAACTCATGGAAGTTTAATATATAAATCTCATGCCTCATTTTATGAATCTGACCATGAGACACAAAAAATAATTGCACATCTTCATATCACCTCAGAAGACACTTAACATGTGGCTAGTGCATTTTGATTGCCAGTCAGCATGGATACGAAAAACTTCAGGTTTTGTTTATCCTTATGGACATTGCCATTAACTCCCAAGTGTTCTGCAGGTCTGTTAGCCCAATGTCTCTGAGATGTGACCTAATGGAAAATGGCAGGTTCCACACTCCCTGTGGAAAAATGTATGGGTAAACCTCCCTCGATAGATTTCCCATCTCTTTGGATCTTAAACCTTGTAAAATCAGTTTTGATTCTACAAAACAGTGGATCAGAAAAAGGTGCAGACCCTAAATGAGAATCTGCTCCTTGGCTTGACTTCCAAGGAAGACAGTATGCCTACTCTATTATCCTACCGATTGGCCTGCTGTACTAGGAGTTCCTGCTTTGAAGGAAAGGCTTTTTGAATTCAATAGCTCCTTCTGGTGGTCTGAAAGAAAATGCTTCATTACAGTCAGCTCTCAGTAATGCAGGATCAATGCACAGTTCACTCAGTAAATCATATGCATCAGCAGCAGCTAGAAATTATGCCATGAGTAAAACAAACATTGAAGTTATGATTCAAGAAATATGTCATGCCAACTATATTCTCCATTACTGTCATAAAGGAGACAAGGTTTCTAGGAAATCCTCCTTTCCTCCTATTCCACCACTACATTGCTGCAAATTTTGTTTTATGTGGTAACTAAGGAAACATGAAGAAAAGTGATTGAATGCAAAGTGGCAGAAGTCACAGTTCTGGGCTACTGGTCCAGCAAGTTTAAGAGAAGTCCCTGATGAAGTATTTGGCAAGGCACATCTCAGAGCCAGTGGTTCTAATTTTGAACCAATGATCAACTTTAAAGAGAGAGATTTGATCCAAACCTTGCTCAAGCAATAGGAATATGCTAGTAATAGGAATGTCCATGTGGTCAGGCTCAAGGACACCACCTTCAAGAGGGAAGAATGACTTGCAAAAATCTCTGCTCAACAGACTTTGAGATGCTCAAGAGCTTTTCAGTGTTTTCTTTTCCCCTTCAGAATGTCCAGGGTTAAGACAGATACTATCTTCTTCTAGACTCACCTCTAAAAGAGTAACAACCAGGGGGCATTTGCAAGGAATGCGTTCTGCCCCAGCCAGTCTCGGTAACATTTCGTCATTCCCCAGCTGTACAAACAAAACATTGTCTTGGGAGTTCAAAGCAGCGGTCCCCAGCCTTGGGTCTAAACGGTGCATTGTTCTTAATTAACAAAAGTCACTGGCAGGGTGCTACAATGTATTTCCTATCTGATGGTCCTTCTAAGACTCATCTGGTGAGACATTCATGGTTGCTGCAAGAGGAGATCTTTCACATCCCGCCTCCAGCAGGGTACTCCTGATAACTCCACTCAGGTAGACCCCTGTTGCCTTAGGTTCTGCTTAGGTGAAGCACCAAGCAGACCTTCAAGTTAAATCAACATTGTTCAAAAATATAACTGAGTTACCATCTGCACACTCTTTCGCCAAATTTTATACTTGGCAAAATCCAAGATTTTACAAAAATCGAGAGTAAGACAGGTGTTTAAAAGAACTTTAAAACCACAACACATATCTTTCTAATACAATTTAATGTAAAATATTTATAATCCAGATTTTTTTCAAAGCAAACACAGTATAAACTGAAGTGAAGCCAATCTATTTTTGCCCAAATATATATGTATAGTAAAAAACAGTACCAATGGCAAAAAGAAAACCCAAAAATCAGAATCTAAACAATAAAATAAATATTTCTGATCTATGTATCTTTCTAGTCAACAGCCCTCATTGATGTCAGTGTGAATTTTAGAAAATGGCCTGATTGGCACCATCACTGAGTTACCAAAGGAAACCTAATCTTACACATTAAAAAGTGATTATTTTTTAGCTTGATATTTGGTCTGGAACCTGCTCAGAACGCTGGGGAAAAATTGGTTTAAAGTTGACTGCTGATGCTCTAGTACCAAGTGATTCAAACTCTTTCTGAATGTTAATTCACCATTAGCTGTTATTCACTACAATGAATGCTCCATATTATACAACTGGCAGGGATGTTCCTGAACTGGGATGCTGGAAAGAAATAAACAGAGAATGCATCTCTGGGACAGCCAGGGAATGGTTCCATGCCAGGAAGTATCTTCTCCCTTCCTCGACAGGGCGTGTGAGGTTTGTTTCTCTGGGACACTGGAAGACACATGAAGGGAAGTTTTGAAGGAAAAAGCTTGCAGTCAGAGTGCCTTGTGCTAGTCAGTACTCACTTTAGTCAGTATTTTGTGGACAGTGAGAACTATGTGGCTCTAAGTGAGAGCCTTGGGAAAGTGGAAGAGTTAGAGGAAGGAAAAAATGTGTCAGGTTCCCACGTAAATAACTGCAGAGCTTTAGCTGTGGGATGAGCATGTCAAACTAGATTCTCTGTTTACTGTGCACTTTTCAATTGGCTCTTACCTGACTTTTAATTACAATGTGTATGAAAGTAGCATATCAAGCCCTGGGGAACAATTAGGGACCCATCCCACTGTATTAAAGGCTGTACATCCACAGAGCAAGAGAAATCTGTCTCCAGCAGCCTTCAGTGAATAAACACGTAAAACCAAAACCAAGCAGAATACCAAAGGCCTGAGTCAGTAGTGACCACAACAACACAGAAACAGACACTGGAGTTCAAACCGAAGGTCTGCCTAGCCAGCCTTTAGATTTTTAGAGTAGCCATTGCTGGGTACTTTGGAAAAAGTAAAGATATGGGCAAGCTTACCATAGTTTTTTCACAGATTAATTCAGCTTTCAGCAATCCTTGCACAGGGACTTCCAAAGCCAAAGTGTCTTTGTATTTAGTAATATTGGATGGATCTTCTTCTGACTTTGTCTACTTACTCTTAAAGCGATTGACATTTGTGGGTGCTACAGTGTCCATGTAGTAACTGGTTCTATAATTGAATTATGAGACTGCATAATAAAGTACCCAGCCTTGCCTATTTTCTTGTCTGTATACCTGGTAATTTCCTTGGACACTAAATCGTGGTTGTCTATTCCACCTCCACATGACATTCATAACTCCATACATTGCTGTCACACCCTTCCTCTGTTTATTCATTTCCAGCCTAAAGAGAAAAATTAGTTGAGCTCATTTTTCTCATAGAGACACTTCTCTATCCCAGTGCACATCTAATGACCCAGAGGTCTGGAGCTAAAGGGCCGTTCCACAGGCCATTCCTTTAGTAAGGTGAGAGATTATTTGCTCTCTCCTGACTATCCCAAACTATCCCAAGAATGGTGGCCAAGCTGGGTTTCATTGCCCCCACTGGGACACCCTATTCCTTTTAATTTGTCATTGAGAGATGTTTAATTGGTGTCACCGCCATAATCATTGTCTGATCCATCAGATAATAAATCCAGATTATAGATACCTCTGTATCATGAAAACTAACCATTTATTTGTAACTCTTTGATTCCTTATCTGTTATTAACCACTTTGTTCCTTAAAGAACTTCTAGTAAGACAGGAAAATATCAAGCGACTTTTGGAAATAAGGTACGTTTAACTAACCAAATCATTCTTTTTCATACAGTCATTGACTCCAGGACCATGCTATATTTATGAAGTCTGATGTCCCACTATAAAGCCACCACAGCACTCTTCTCCTATACTGAATTTACTTGTCTGTCCACCAAAGGAATACCAGAGAGCAGGTGCAAAAAGTAAAATTCTGTTTAGGAAGATCACATAAAACCAGTCATCTAGATAAAAACCAAACGTGTATGACAATTCAAATGAGAGGGAACAAGCCATACATTAACTGGAAGGCTGTTGAATTGAGATCAGTAACAGCAGGCATCACACACTAGGGTTTTGTTCCTCTCCCCACCGCTGACTTGGTAGAGGAGCTAAAATAAGCCACTTTGCAACCTTGTGTTTCCCTCCCACTTCTTTCTGAAACCTTTTTAGAGGTCAGGATTCTCTCTTCTGCAATGCCTTTCTGCTGTGGTGCTATGATGTTTAACTCAAGGCCGTGAGCTTCAACAGGCTGAGCAGAAAGTCTCCTGTTCGTGCATATCCAAAAGAAGATCCATGAGCTACGCTGTCATGTTACTGAAGGGAGAATTACCCACTGGGGAAAAAGGATTTGGTGAGGTGTAGACTTGTGCTTTCTGACAGAACAACTTGCCTGTGGCCATAGAGGAAGTTTGTAGCAGCTACAGGAGGGGAACCCAGACACCTTCCACCACTCAGCTCAGTTCCTTGCCTGCAAGGCTTTATTCCTTCCCTCCACGGCACGTGCAAGAGGGAACCTGTGTGTCACAACAGCTCTAGTCTGAAACCAGACATCTGGTGTAATGTTCTTAGAAGGTTAATAATGCCACTAGCAGCTGAATTGAGTTTAAGTAAATGACAGTGTATGTGTAAGAAAGATGACTGTGACCCTATGGAGAATTAATATGTCAAAGCACATTTATTTCATAACAGCTGAACTATACTCAACAGAAATGTTAACTCTTTTTGAAGCAAATTATTTCTCTTACTTTGGAAAAGGTTTTTATCCTGCTTGTTCTAACATCCCTTTTTCCACTGTCACTGGTAGAAAGGGGTCTCTGGAAACATTTTTCAGACAAAAAACAAGTGTTCTAAATTACTTTAAAAATAAATAAACTAATAAATTTTTGTGTCATTTGCTAAAACCTGATAACATTTAAAATGTATTGTAAGGGTTGAATTATTTTTGTGATTTGGACTGGGCTACTTGACAAGTTAGCAAGAAGGTATAAGTATGTGACAAGTACCTTTTTCTGAAGTTTACTACAAATGAGAATTACATTCTAAGAAATTCTACAGAGTGCTTAGCATCAGTTTGGATCTGTGCCCTTCTTGGCTTGTGGAAGAGAGATTTCAGCAAATGGCATTCTCAAGGATTCAAAGAGTTGATGCCTTGTTCAAAAAGGAAATTTCGTCTCCTGCACGCACAAAATAGCATAAAGTAAGCCACTCCAAATACACTGCTTTGTAGCCATTAAATTGAAAAAGGATAACATAACCTAACACACTACCTCTACAGTTGCACTGGCCCCCGGCATATGACTATGGCTTGGTCCCAGCTCAGGGTCTAAATCTGGGGTTTACAATTGTTTATTACAACAATGTTAAAGCAGGCACCAGGCACAGGAAGCTTGTATTTAGAATTACCAAAATGGTGCAACTGAATGGCTTGGGATTGTTAACTGATAAGCAGATAGGTAATGGGCTAATGATCAAGACGTCTGTAGGCCATCAAAGAACTATCAGAAGTTTACACAAGATACCTTTAGTGCAGCTTATCTCACCCATTAAAGTGTAAGTATGATAAGGGTAACAGACCAGAAAACATATTAGAGTTGGGGTGCATAGTTATTTCACGGATAAAAATGTACTGCCAAAAATGTATAACAAACATATGTGATCAGGTAAATGAAGAACTGCTTAAATATTTACACAGGGAAGAAATCTGTCTCATGGTTGTCCAGATGTCCCTGGGAGCAATTTGATCAGCAAAAGAGAGCTGTCTTTGTTACTTGGAGGCTGAATAAAAGAACTTGAGTGGTTGCATCAGTCCCCAAGTTACTACAAATTTCGAGACAGGGATGCAAGTATAAATGATTCTGGTAGCAAGTTATTGCCCATCCCTAGTGTAGAACCAGTTTGCTGGAAATGCTGAAGCACCTGGAGCAGCCTGAACTACCCCCAAAATGACAAAGATCAATACCTGGAAATGGAGAACTGAGATAATTATCTGCAAGAGCTGCTGTGGCTTTTGGTCAAAGGTGTGCACAGCGTCCTCTGTGTTAGCAAGGGATAGGAAATGTGTAGGTGGGATAGCTTTTATTGCTGTGTGATACGATAGTGACTGTTGTGGAAGAGTTCACTGCCCAGATATTCACATAAACAGAGCAACATGCAAGCCATGTTAAATCTTATTTCTAATTTCCTACTCATTTCTCAGCCCAGTCCAACCCAAATTTCTTCTGTCCTGCTTCACCTTTCTTGTGCTGTTTTTTGCTAATGTACACTGGGCCATCTCTGCAGGCTTCATTTATATCCTCAGCCTAATTTGCCTTGTGTCTCATCCTTCTCCCTGTTTTTATGCCTGTTTCTTCCAACTTCTCATTTTTCTTTCCTGCACACATTTTTCAGCATCAAAATGACTCTGGAAGGATCTCCTCTTCCACTTTTCTTGTAAGCCAGAAGAGCTCCTGTCTGGCAGCTCAATTCACTTTTTATCCTCATCAGAAACATTTCCTGTGTTGTGCCTCTTGCCATTCCTGCAGTGGTTTCATAACTGCTCTTACTAGATACAAGAAGACAGGGTTTGACTTAAAGATGATGTCCTAAATACAGCTGCACCAAATGTGCATATATGTGCTATTTTCATCCCCACTGTGCAGCTCAGCTGGCAGTGACAGTCTCACAAGGCAAAAACATAAATACACTGTCAACATTAAAGATCCTCTGATACTCTCTGCTGCTGCTACATTTGCTCTCACCTACTGTGCATAGCAGTCATCTCTAGATCTCTCTCTCCTGTACTGTGAAATTCCACACACATTAGTACCTTTCCCAGCTCTCACTCCAGGGCACAAAATCTCACATGTGCCACTGCTGTAATGAAGTAAAATCATGTGCTGGTACTCAGAAGTTTCAGGCAGGGCAAGACACAATAAAGACAAAACTCATATGGCTTACAGTTTGGCCAAATTGGTTTTGGAAGACTTTACTCTGCAGTCTTACGCAAAGAAAGTTACGGAGCTGGTAAAAGAATTCCTCTTACAGAGCCTAACTCTGTGAAGACATTCCTGCTACATTTGTTTCAGGCACAAGACAGTGAAACTATTTAGTACATCTGCTGGATGTGTGTCCTAGGTTACAATGTAAGATGTAACCAATAGTATGTACTCTATTATCATCTTCATCATCTTCACAAGCAGGTGGGGCAGTGCTCGTTATCTCCTACCATGACCCATCCCTGATAACTCCCTCCAGGAGCTACCTCTGTTTAATGGGCTGTCAAGGACCCACCACATGACTCATGGAATTACACCATTCCATTGGGAGATGCTCCACCCAGGGGGAGGAACCAAGCATTCCCACCTGGATATAATCTGTGGTTTGGAGTAGCCCAAGTAGCCCTTACCTATTGGGT